>QRFJ01001234.1:0-87348 GCA_006176705.1 Cocos nucifera | reverse complement strand
CCTTTCTCGTCTGGATCGCACCAACCAAGCCAAAATCTTTGGGCATGGAGAGGAGAGAGGGAGAAGGACTTGGCATGGAGGAAGGAGGGGAGAGGCAGCCTTGGGGCGTATCTAATAGCATTCTCTAATTAGAGTTGGGCGCAGGGTCTTATTTATAGACTAAGCGTGATCCAACTCCTCTTCTTCCCAACCAATCACAACCCTTTGTGAAATCAGATCTAAATCTGATTGGTGGGAATAGAGTCCCCTGGATTCCTCCTTAGAGGGTGCCTAAGACCAGTCAAAGTTGGTTCTTAGGAGAACTCTAATTGGAATCCAAAAAGGAGATGGAGTCCCTGTCCAACAAGGACTCCTAGGCGCCTCCAACTTGGGCACACGCCAAGGGTGGCGTGCGCCCTCCTTCTTGCCAGGTTCTGGCAGGGGGACAGGCCCCCACCAGCTCTCCAATAGGTGCATGACATGTGGTCAAAAGTCAAAGTGTCAATGGTCAACATTTGACCAGTCAAAGGTAGACTTTTGACCAAAGTCAAAGAACAAGAAATGGCAGGTGACCAAAAATGGCAGGTAATGTCTTACAAAATAAGACAACCTTTTCTGACTTGGACAACCTCCAGTCAGACCATATGAAGGCCTCTGATTGAGCACAAACTCCTTTGGCTCAGTCAGGACAACTTATTTATGATAGTAAAAGAAGAACGTTAGGTTCAATCGAGTGCTAGCACGATTTTCTTGAACCTAATTGAATCTCATTCAGATCAATTGAACTGGATCAGTTCAATTGATGATCACCAGATTCAAACCCTTGTTTGTGTGACCCAGTTAGGTTCAGTTCTGTATGGTAATGGGATATGTCATGATCTCTATCATCGACATCATCGAAACTCCTTTCGATGGATCAGAACTCTTCTGATTCGAACAGCTAGAATGATCGATCATCTAAATCATTCTAATTGCTCCCAAAATCCACCAGTGACACCTAGCAGTATATGGTGGCAACCCATCAGAGCTGAATGCGAACCTCTTGGTGCAGCTACCTGTGTGATTAAGTTCTTCTATCTTGAGCCCCGATCAGATTAGGGTTAAGGTGAACTCGTCAAACCCTAGTTTCTATCATATGATGTAATCATTCGATTCAAGTCCGATGTGAAAATCTAAATAGAAACTCTTTCTATTATTTCACTCTGCCATGGCCATGGGCTTCTGGACTTGATTCTCATGATCATCATAGGGCTGCTCCTCTACCACCGAGGTAGATAGATTCCATCTTGATGCAATCCAGTTCCTACAATGAACATGCTATAGCCAACATACACCTCAGGGTTCCATATGGCTAGGAGACCGAGTAATGGTGTAGTCAAACTATAACACCCTCAAGGTGAACTGCCGATGCACCTCAGGTCAAAGAACCAGACACACTACTGCAGCATCGAGTCAGTCATTGACGAGAAGGTAGACTCCGTAATGACTACTCGAGGTGGTCACGCTCAGTGCCCTCGTTCTCTAACGAGTACCTGTACTCTCGCTCCGGTGTCTCCACACCGTAGACTCAAGACTCATCTACTAAAGAGAAGCGATTGTACACCAACCTTCCGGATCAATCACCATCCTCGTGATGATCCTATGGTCGGAGCATTTTATGAGTTAATAATGATTATTCATGTCTTAAATTTTCAACTCTTGAAAATATGAATTATCATTACTATTAACTCAAGGGATGTATCACGGACACTAAATACACATATGTGATAGAAAATAACCCATTTTATTATTTATAGTCAAAATTATAATTCTGCTCCTAAAAGTGTATTACAAGTGTCAGTCAATTCTGGCTTCTAGGGCACACATATCTAACAAAAGTGTCACCCTTCATTCCTTTGTTTTCTCACACAATTTCAAGTGGTTTGAAATTAGGTGTGTTATTTTATGAAAGAGTTCCACTGAGAAGGGGAGTGTGGTGTGAGCTAGTCTTGGGCATGAGGTCATTCATTGGTCACGAAACCTGAGAGTTGGGACTCTAGGGTTTCAGTTGTGGGTAGCCCTAAGTTTTGGACCCAGAGTTTGGATGGTGAGTTTGAGAGTTGTGAGCATCATCTCTCAACCAAATCTTCTACACTATCTCGTTATCCTACATATAGTGTCTTCTGGCCTTTTGGAGCATCTGAAAGATCAAGAAAATGATGGTCGATCGGATCGACCAAGATCAACTATCGAAGGCTCCGACGAGGAGCTTGCACTTTGGTGGAGCTGGTCGAGATCAGGAGCTCTGTGTGGACTGACCATGCCAGATGACTGTGCGATTGTATCATGACATGAGGAGGCTTCTTCCAGTTAATTCAGATTGCGGAGTTTGGCTACCCGTGCTTAGGTATCATGTTTTAAACATGAGTAGATTAGTAAATATGATTTACTAATCTTATACATTTAATTTTCTATTACATATAAGCATGTCTAGATTCTAGTATAGGATTTTTGATAAGATCATTACATACATAAAATTAATATTAGATTAATTTTAGCTTTTACTATACTTATTTTAAGAAAAAATTTTGAAAAGCATGCTTAGAACCTTGCATGATTTTCATCATTAGTTTTAGAGCAAGGGTTGCTTGACATATTTTATATATTAATTAGGAATATTAAGTGCTAGCTTGTATGATATGTTTTGATCTAGATAACTTAGTAATCAAGGATGAGTGGGCCACTAAGCCATTCCATTATAAGAAATAAGTCCGGTTTAAAGGTCATCTCCTCCAATTTGATGGGAATCTCTTATGACAGTAGGGGTGCCACTATGAACTCATTCATTAAAACAAACGGTAAAAGAATTTTCTTTATTAAAATTATTTTAATATGAAAGTTAAACATGAATGTATTTTATTGGGGGTATTTTTGTACTAGCTTAAGACATGAGAAGTTAGGCTGATTGAAGATCATCAAAAGGCTGAGGCCGTGGTCCTAATTCAGGCCAAGCTTAAGATCATCAAAAGATGGAATCCAGGGTCAGAATTCAGGCTGATTGAAGGTCATCAGAAGGCTGAGGTCGAGGTCCTAATTTAGGCTGAGCTTTAGACATTAAAAGATGGAAGCTAGGGTCAGAATGTAGGCTGATTGAAGATCATCAGAAGGTCGAGGTCGAGGTCATAATTTAGGTTGAGCTTAAGGGCATCAAAAGATGGAAGCCAGGGTTAGAATGTAGGTTGATTAAATATCATTAGAAGGTCAAGGCTGAGGTCCTAATTTAGGCCAAGATTAGGATCATCAAAAGATGGAAGCCAGGGTCAAAATGTAGGCTGAATTGAAGGTCATCGAAGGCTGAGGCCGAAGTCCTAATTCAGGCGAGCTTGAGGTCATCAAAAGATTAAGGCCAGAGTTAGAATTTAGGCTAAATGAAGATCATCAAAAGGCTAAGACTGAGGTCCAAATTCAATCCGAGCTTGAGGTCATCAAAAGATTAAGGCAAGGGTCAAAATTTAGGATGATAGAAGGTCATTAGAAGGCTGAGTCCAAGGTAATAATTCAAGTTGAATTTAAGGTCATGAGATGGTTGAAGTCCCCACTCTTGGTTCTAGGTTGTTAATTCACATAATCAAGAGATGGTCCCCCCCCCATGCCATGAGCAGACAGTACTTGATATGATTCTTGAGAATATTCTAGTGGGCAAGCAAAATATCTCTAACAACTTCCTGCTCTTCCATGACTAACAACCCACAACCCATCCTAACAAATATCAAACACCTTCTGTAAAAGAGGTAAAAAGATAGACCCCAAGGTTTGCGAGATCTTCTCTCCAGAAAGGCTCATTTTCTTTCTTTTATTAAATAAAAAACTAACTTGAACATCGGAGGATCCCCATCAAAGCCAACTCCGATCGATGACTTCTCTTGCAGATACGGTCGCCTCCATCCTATCACCATCGACTTGCCATCATCGCACAACTCTAGCAACCTGATGTTGAGATGGATTTTCGCATCAACAGATGGCACTAAAGGAAGGGCTTTTGAGCTTGTTTGTGGAAAGAAATGAGTGTCCAGTGAGGGAAGCTCCATCACATTGCCCCAATGCTGATGAGATTTAGTGTTTATTTTCAAACACTCCCATCCAAGCTCAAACATGGGGCCTTCGAATGAGGAAGAAACTTCAATCGGGAAGAAAGGTCCAAGCGAGGAATGAGATCATAACAATGATGATCCAAACCAGTAGAGACATCTCAGGATCTAGATTAGCTTTCTTGTGTTGATGGTTACTTTGGCATGGACCTACTATTATACTTATTACATCTTTATTCAAGACTATGATATTATTTTTGTTCATTTTTCCTATGGGTCACAAACTTTTCCTATTTTGATCAGATCAAAGCTATATTCTTCAAGCTAAGATTATCCATTCTCAAGTAAGTTATTGTCAGGGATGTGCCATTTTCTTAGATACTGCTGCAACTATTTATTACTTTCTATATATTGCTCTATTAAATGGGATATGTAGATCCAAAAATTTAGCTACTGTGGTGCACCAACTGGTTAGTGGTTTGTCCTTATCAGCTAACCGAAAGTTTTATGACTCTTCTTCAAATGTCATGTATTCATATTAATGACTGGTTCTGCTCTATGGTCATATGTTTAATTGCTACATACTACTCGTAGTTGGACTCTTATCATTGGAACTTTGCATGCTACTAATTTTATTTCATCTTTTATTATCTCAGGTGGTTTTCCACTCTCAACTGGACTTAACATCGGAATCCTATATGCTCTTAATGTTACTTCAGTTCTTACTATATGTAATTGCATTTGGCTCTTCCCATTCCAGAGCTATCAGTAGATCTGCTCAAACTTTGATTTTTAAAAGGAATAAAGAGGGAATGGGTCGGCATCTGTAGGCCTCTCCCCAGCCCAGGCGACCCAACTAGCTGATGTCCTTCTCGCACGTGTGTTCCACCAATCTCCCTTGCAATCCCAAGTGGTGCCAATTTCCTCCCAAAAAAAAGAGAAAGAAGAAACATGGGTGGGGTCGGCATCCACAGGCCTCTCCCTAGCCCCTGTGCATCCAACCAACACCCACCACCATCATGCTCATCGCACATCCGATCGACCTCCTCCAAGCTCGCACGCCTTCGATCGATCTTCTCTATCCTGCACACCTAGGTGACTCCAGTCGATTTCCTTCTCATGGCGACCCCTCTAATCTTCTCTCTCCCAGGCACAACCCGTGCAACCCCTCCAGCCAATCTCCTCCCCGTGGTGGCTATGATTTGTTAGGATTTGATGCTTCAAATTCGATGCACAATAAGAAGAGAATCAATTTTCAGCATAGCAGTCAGACCGGTTTTGATACATGGTCAAGCCAGCATGGATAGAGATTGAGCTGGCTCAAACCATAGTCGAGCTAACTCTCTCAAGCAGACAGATAGCAGAAGTCCGAATGAGATGCAGTCGAGCTAGCTCGACCCCTGACCATGTCGGCTCGATGGAGACGAATAGAACACGATGGAATTTTTTCTATTTAGACTCAGATTGTGAGTAATCCAAGGGATCTAAAGGAGTTGCACATGGACCATAGGGTCCAGCGGCCAAGAAGGGTTGCGATCATGATCTGAAGATTAAAAAATATTTCAAGACTTCATTAAGGACATGTTCGACTCATATTAGGAGAACGAGTCCTATTAGGACTCCTATGAACTACTGAGAAGAGGATTCTCATCCTATTTAAAAGGCTGAGGTACTGTGGAGCAAAAGAGGTGGCATGTGTAGCGTGAGAGGCATGTAGAGAGGCTCAGACAGCCACTGAGAGAAGCTTGGTAGAGTGCCAAATACGTGCAGCCTGTGAGAGAAAGAAGCAACAGATGCATAGCATCCGATGAGGAGGTTGTGAGGGCAGAGCATCTTGTAGCTTCTGTGGGCCTTCTTAGGATTCTGAGAGAGCTTTTATGAGGATAGCTTCTAGTTGAGAGAGATTTATGTACGGTGAGTTGAGAGTGGATGTTCTCCTTTTGTATCTATTTTTTTCTTTCATAGTGAAGCTTTGCATGCCCCATGGAGGCAAGCCTTTAGGCTGATCCATGTACTTGATTATTTTTTTATTTTATTTCTTTCTTTTTTCTACTATAATAATTTGATATTAGATCCTTAACAAGCGATATCAGAGTAGCTAATATCCAATAATTTGGTATCAGAGCGAGTTAATACCACAACATGATTTTCTTTCCCTACGGCAAGGTGTGACTAAGCCCATTACAGTGGTGCCGAAGTTCTTCCCTGCGCATGACATACATAGCTGAATCCATCCCCGGCAACACCAATCTCCTCCCAAAGAAGAAGAAGAAGAAGAAGAAGAAAGAAGATGAAAAGAATGAAAAGAAGAGGAGAGAGAAGAGAAGGAAAGAAGCCAGTCGGTTGATCCTCTCCCCCTTGTGCCAACACATGTTTGGCCGATGTCCTCTCAACAACATTGACCCTCTCCCCCACTTGCCTAGGTGTGGACAAACCTGCCACGACAATGTCAAGGTCCATGCACCTCCAGCATGGTTGAACCCACCACCAAGCAGCCCTCGAAGTCCTCGTGTGCACCATGTCGAAGTTCTCACGAGGCCTGTGCGCTCCCAACATGATCGAGGTCCCCCATGTGCCAAGGTTCGTACATTTCCAATGTAGCCAAAGTCCCATGCATGTGCATTTGTTTGACCTTTTTCGAAGTTCTTCCATATGCATCTCGCATCATACAACACCAAACCAAACTTGGAGCAATCTAGAAGCCACCCACAAAATGCCACAACCCCCATACATGGCTTTGTGAATCTCACCTGCTGAAGCCAAGTTGAAAAAAAAAAGAGATGGGGAGGGAAGAAAAAGAGGGAGACAAAATCTGATCCGAACTAGAGTATTCCAAGGCAAAAGCCAATAGCAAGAAGGGGTCAAACAGAACCCAAGATCTCCTAAATAAAATCCTTATGGTAAGAGACTTTTAAACTTTTATCTATTATTATTTTTCTTTTCTTCTTTTCTTTCTTGCAGGGCTATAGGACACCAAAACCAAGGTCGAACCCAAAGCTAATCAAGACTAAGTTCAAGAAACTAAGGCTAAAGTTGAAATGAAAATAAATGCTAAAGTTGAAGTTGGAATCTAGAACAATCCAAGGTCAAGTTCAAGACCAGGTCAAGGTCAAAATCAACACAAGATCGCTCCAAACTAAGAATGCCCTTATGTGGTCGTGGAAATCATCTGATCAAGAACTTACTATCTAAAGGAGACTGGAGGGGCTACACTCCCATGATCCTGAAATTTGAAAAATTTACAAATTGGAACATCATTTTTAAAAGAAGTAAAAGGCTTTCGGTTATTTAAGACAAGAGGTTAACCTCATCCAAGCGAGGGTGAAAGCCTTCGGTTATTGATGCATGCTAATTTATAGCTATGGCAAGTACACCAGTCGATCAAGTAATAAAGTGAATGAGTAGAGTATCATCCCTAGAGGATTGGAAAATAAGTACTGAAAAGCTCTTTCCTATGCTTTATTTAGAAGATCGATTTATGAGAATAAGAAATTAAAGAAAATAAAAAAATAATTAAAAGTTTTTAATTAAATAGGGAGAGTGTAAATTATTAGGGTTTTAAACTTAAAAGCAATGGATTACTAAGGCAATCGGTTCACCAACTCAGTCAATACAATATTCAGATTTTTAGATTAATTTTATTTCATGTGATGGTGGAGTCTCCTAATTTATTCACTACCCTTTGGTCCAGGCATAGCAAAACTATTAATATTTATTAATTACCTTTTGGTCCAGGTGTAATTTAAATAAATATTAATGCATTAGGTTTTGTGAAACCCTCTAATTAAAATACGCTGCGTCCAAAGCGCACTAAAATTCCCGCATGCATATGAATTCTAATTTGATTCATAATACAAGGTATATAATCAAGAAGCATTAACATAGATGTACTTGGTCCGTAACATCTATGTTCATCAGATCAATTAGAAGATGGCCAGTAATCTAAAAGCATTAAGATCAGATTTATATACTCCTCATGAATAAAATTTAAAAATAAATCATACTGAATATTGCATCAAAAGAGTGGCTACACCTTAGCCTTAGTAAAATAAAATTTAGTTCAGAATAACAAGTTCAAAAACAATAAATAAAATAAAAAGCATAGAAAAATTAGACTGTTTGATTGCTGAAATTGATTGTCTGCTACTCTTGATGTGGAGAACTTGGCGAAGATGAAGAGGCTCCTTAATCGATGTCTTGATCGTCGAAAGAAATCAAAAAAAATCAAAAACCTTTTTTATTTTCTCACAAATCACTCTTTTTTACCTCTCTCCTCTCTCTTTCTCTCTCTCTTTTCTCTATTTCTCTCTTTCTCCCCGTCTCTCTCTATCTTCTCTCTCTCTGATTTTTTTTTTCTCACGACAACAAACTCTTTTTATAGATAAAGAGTTTGATTTCCCCCCAAAATCCATCAAAAACTAGGTTTAAGACTCCCAAAACAACTCAAATTAAGATCTGGATAATTCTGGCCGTTAGATGTTGATCAAACGGTCCAAAAATCCACTCAAAAACCTTTAAAATAACCCAGATCAAGTCGGATTTAATGCCAGCCATTGGATCAACCGTTGGATCGAATCTGGGCCATTCGATCACATAGAAATAAGCCTTCTGATCTATAGTTTAACTTCAGGATGAATCTCAGCCATTGGATCTCGATCGGAAGCTGTGGATGCCATCCATCAGCGCCTTCTTTCGACCGTCCGATCAAGTTTCAGTGAAAACCGCCCGTTGGATCAGCCAAAATTCCCAAATTGCCCTCCGTGGACCATGCGCGAGCCCGGTGTTGCATGGACCGCCGCATTCTTCAGCCAATCAGAGCGCTCCTCTTGTTGTGAAATTCCCAAAATACCCTTCAGATGGTCCATCGTGTGCCACGAAAAATGCTGACGTCATCCTGACGTCAGCGTTGCATCGACGATTTTTTTTTTTTTTGAAATTCAATTCTGGGCTCGTTTGAAGTCCATTTTGCCTGAAATTTATTTCATCTGAACCAGAAAAATAAGATCTTCACATTGGTGGCCTTCTTTCCTACATAAGATTAATAAAAGTATCAATTTCTAAAGAAATAGATTAATTTATTTTATAATTTAATACTTTTATTAGTATATTTTTACCACTTATCACACCCCCCAACTTAGTCATTGCTAGTCCCTTAGCAATGTTTTATTTAATACCATGTTTCAATAAGATTATCCATCACAAAGATAAAATCTAGGATTAAAGGTCAAAAAGTTTAGAAAATACTGCTAACTAAGCATTGAGCTTCAGAAGCAAATTTTTCAGTCAATACAATTAAAAACTTTCTTAGAGTACATCAAAGATCTATAGCACTTATGTGTTCGTGATGACTAACTTTAGCATTTCAGCATTAAATTAAAAGAACAAAAGTATCCTCTCTTATCACCTATTTGGTCAATTTTCTATACATTCTCAATTTTATACTCATGAATTAAGGTAGCTTTCACACTGCCTTTTCTTTTCTTTTCTTTTTTTTTTTTTTACTGTGCTGAGCATCCTGGCCTTTCCTTCACCATTTTACGTGAATTTTCACACTTGACCTAGGTGCAGAGACCCAGTTACTAGGCTTTGGGCAATCCACATATACTCTGTCTTTTGCACTTTATTTATAGGCAGGTAGCTCTTTCCTTAAATTCAAGTTTCTTTGATTAGAATGTATATTAATTATCCAATTTTCAGTGATAATTGAATCCTCAGTTGGCCTTATAATCAATACCTACTTTGCCTTGTTAGTGTGCATGTGCAATAAAAAGTGCTAATAATCTTTTAATGACCTAAGTAGGCTGCTAAAAGTTGACCAACTAATCTACTTCTTTAACTCATTACATTCATTAGCAAATAATTCTATCTTTTATCACTTATCCAGTTTATCTTGCTCAAGATTTTCTTCTTGACACATGGTTTTTTTTTTTTTTTAACTTATTCTACATTGTCTTAAAGGAGAAAGAAAAATAAAGGATGTAATAAAGGATAGGAAGGAATACACCTGATTTGGTTCAGTCTGGTTCTTTGGAGCTTTGAAATTTTGCTTGAGTTCTCATTGATTTTTCTGCAAAATTGAAAATACACACCAGAGCAGTAAAAGAGCAACAAAATAAATTACTGAAAAATAAAAGAAAAGAAAAATGATCAAAACTAAAAAGAAAAGAAACAACCTATCTAGTAGTTCTGATTTATAGTCTTCAGCTTGACTTTCTTTGAGTTCTAAAGTGGATCAATCTGGTGCCACTTCAATTGGAATACTTTCATGTTTGATCGAAGTCTTCTTTCAATTTGACATTGCTCGCTTTTATAGTCTAGTCAAAACCTATTTTCTACAGAATTCTCATATAATGGATTGTATTGTCAATAATATCAATTAGAAAAACAAGTTTGATTATCATCAGGATGTTTAGTATCTTTGAAAACATTAAAAGTAACTTGTTCATCTTGGACTCTAAGAATTAATTTTTCTTGTTGAACATCTATTAAAGCTCCTCCAGTAGCTAAAAAGGGTCTCCCTAAAATAAGGGGTACATCATAATCTTCTTTCCATATCAAGAACAATAAAATCAACAGGAAAAATAAACTTGTTTACCTTTACCAAGACATCCTCCACTATACCTCTTGGATATTTAATGGATCTGTCGGCTAATTGAAGAGTAATAGTGGTAGGCTTTGGTTCTCCTAGACCCAGCTTCCTGAAAATAGAAAAAAGGCATGAGATTAATGCTTGCTCCTAAATCACATAAAACTTTATCAAAACTACAATCACACAATAATGCAGGGATAGTAAAACTCCCTGGATCTTTTAACTTCTGTGGTAATTTATTTTGAAGTATTGCTGAGCATTCTTCATTCAAATTTATTCTCTCATGCTCCTTCAGCTTTTTCTTATTTGTTAAGATTTCTTTGAGAAACTTGGCATACCTGGGCATTTGAGTAATAGCATCTACAAAAGGAATATTAATATGTAAATTCTTTAAAATTTTGAAAAAGTTAGAAAATTTCCTTATCTGGATGCTGTGTATTTGTCTCTCTGGGAATGGTAGTGGCGGCACGTAGGGCTTCACATTTGATCAGCAAATCGTATACCTGGAGACCATCCATCTGCTGGTTGTTTTTGGTGACTGACGAATTTGAGTTGATGGTTCCTTATTTGTAGTTGGCTCTTCAGTCTCATTCTTCTGATGTGGCTCCTCCAGCTTTGTACCACTTCTTAGGGTGATAGCATTGACTTGCTCCCTTGGATTTGTCTCCGTATTGCTTGGCAAGGATCCTTGAGGTCTCTCGGAGATTATCTTAGCCATTTGACCTATTTGCATCTCCAAGTTTCGAATTGCTGCTGTTTGGTCCTGCTAAGTTTGGCTTCCAAATTTTTTATAGTTGCTTCTTGGTTTTGCATAAATTTGACCATCAGCTCTTCCATGTTGGACTTCTTTTCAGGTACTTGGAATCCCGGGGTGGCTGTTGTGCTGCATTTTGATTGCTCCATGAGAAATTTGGGTGCTGCCTCCACCCTTGATTGTATGTGTTGGAGTAGGGATTGTTTTGTTGCGGCCTAAAAAAATTACCAATATAATTAGCTGTATCAGTTGTTTTAGCAAAAGGATTACCTATCTGGCAATTGCTCGTATCGTGTCCTCCTCCACATAGGTCACAAGTAATGCTCTGAACATGCATAGCTGTTCCCTTTAAGTTGTTGACTTCGGCTCTAAGGGCTGCAATTTCAGCTAGTAAGGTTGGCACGCAATCTACTCCCTGCACAGCTGCTAGTCTTTTTGGCATCATACGTTCTGTCTGCCATTGATAGCTATTTGATGCCATCTCATCGATCAGATCGAAAGGCTTCTTCCTCCATTTTTCGATTAATGGTTCCTCCTGCTGCATCAATCATAGATCGATTAGTAGGAGATAAACCATTATAGAAAGTTTGTACCTGAAGCCATACGGATAGTTGATGATGTGGACATCTCCTCAGCAGTTCCTTGAAATGCTCCCAAGCCTCATATAGTGTCTCCATGTCCATCTGCATAAAAGAAGTGATATCGTTGCGCATCTTAGCAGTCTTGGAAGGTGGAAAGTACTTGGCTAAGAATTTTTGGGCTAGGACATCCCAAGTTGTGATAGAACCTGCAGGAAGAGAATGAAGCCAACTTTTAGCTTTATCCCATAAAGAGAAAGAAAATAACCTTAATCTAATAGCATCATCCGACACCCCATTAATTTTAAAAGTATCACAAAGTTCAAGAAAATTAGAAATATGGGCATTCGGATCATCATGCACGTGTGTCCACTGAATTGGACAGTTGATTGAATCATCTGGATCATCGTCGGTTTTATTTCGAAGTTGTTTGCTCGTACAGGCGGTCTCCTGATGCTCGAAGCTGCATCGGCTATAGATGGTGTGATGTAATCATTTAATGGATGATGTACTGGTCGAATAGCTTCATGCTGTCCTTCAGTCGCCATATCCAATCCTAGATTGATGTCGTTAGGATCTTCAGCTGCCATGTTTCTCTCTTGTTGTAGTCTTCTAATAGTTCTTTCAATTTCTGGATCTAGAGGTAGTAAGTTACTATGTCCAGTACGTGTCATGCACTAAAATTTTTTTTTTAATAATAAAAATTAAAAATAAATTTCTAAAGTAAAGCTAGGATCAAAATTTCAATATTATTTTAGACACAATCCCGGCAACGGCGCCAAAAACTTGATGCGTGCTAATTTATAGCTATGGCAAGTGCACCAGTCGATCAAGTAATAAAGTGAATGAGTAGAGTATCATCCCTAGAGGATTGAAAAATAAGTACTGAAAAGCTCTTTCCTATGCTTTATTTAGAAGATCGATTTATGAGAATAAAAAATTAAAGAAAATAAAAAAAATAATTAAAAGTTTTTAATTAAATAGAGAGAGTGTAAATTATTAGGGTTTTAAACTTCAAGAGCAATGGATTACTAAGGCAATCGGTTCACCAACTCAGTCAATACAATATTCAGATTTTTAGATTAATTTTATTTCATGTGACGGTGGAGTCTCCTAATTTATTCACTACCCTTTGGTCCAGGCATAGCAAAACTATTAATATTTATTAATTATCCTTTGGTCCAGGTGTAATTTAAATAAATATTAATGCATTAGGTTTTGTGAAACCCTCTAATTAAAATACGCTGCGTCCAAAGCGCACTAAAATTCCCGCATGCATATGAATTCTAATTTGATTCATAATACAAGGTATATAATCAAGAAGCATTAACATAGATGTACTTGGTCCGTAACATCTATGTTCATCAGATCAATTAGAAGATGGCCAGTAATCTAAAAGCATTAAGATCAGATTTATATACTCCTCATGAATAAAATTTAAAAATAAATCATACTGAATATTGCATCAAAAGAGTGGCTACACCTTAGCCTTAGTAAAATAAAATTTAGTTCATGATAACAAGTTCAAAAATAGCAAATAAAATAAAAAGCATAGAGAAATTAGACTGTTTGATTGCTGAAATTGATTGTCTGCTGCTCTTGATGTGGAGAACTTGGCGAAGAAGAAGAGGCTCCTTGATCGATGTCTTGATCGTCGAAAGAAATCAAAAAAAATCAAAAACCTTTTTTATTTTTCACAAATCACTCTTACCTCTCTCCTCTCTCTTTCTCTCTCTCTTTCTATTTCTCTCTTTCTCCCCGTCTCTCTCTGTCTCTCTCTTTAATTTTTTTTTTCACGACAACAAACTCTTTTTATAGATAAAGAGTTTGATTTCCCCCCAAAATCCATCAAAAACTAGGTTTAAGACTCCCAAAACAACTCAAATTAAGATCTGGATAATTCTGGCCGTTAGATGTTGATCAAACGGTCCAAAAACCACTCAAAAATCCCTTAAAATAACCCAGATCAAGTCGGATTTAATGCCAGCCATTGGATCAACCATTGGATCGAATCTGGGCCATCCGATCGCATAGAAATAAGCCTTCTGATCTATAGTTTAACTTCGGGATGAATCTCAGCCGTTGGATCTCGATCGGGAGCTACGGATGCCGTCCATCAGCGCCTTCATTTTGGCCGTCCGATCGAGTTTCAGTGAATGCCGCCCGTTGGATCAGACAAAATTCCCAAATTGCCCTCCATGGACCATGCGCGAGCCCGGTGTTGCATGGACCGCCGCATTCTTCAACCAATCAGAGCACTCCTCTTGCTATGAAATTCCCGAAATATCCTTCAGATGGTCCATCGTGTGCTGCGAAAAATGCTGACATCATCCTGACGTCAGCATTGCATCGACAGTTTTTTTTTTTTTTTTTGAAATTCAATTCTAGGCTCGTTTGAAATCCGTTTTGCCTGAAATTTATTTCATCTGAACCAGAAAAATAAGATCTTCACATTGGAGGTCTTCTTTCCTACATAAGATTAATAAAAGTATCAATTTCTAAAAAAATAGATTAATTAATTTAATAATTTAATAATTTTATTAGTATATTTTTACCACTTATCAGTTATTTAAGAGAGGAGGTTAACCTCGTCATAGGGAGGGTGAAGGCCTTCGGTTATTTAAGGCAGAAGATGAGGATAAAGGCTTTTGGTTATTTAAGATAGGAGGTTAAACTCGTCGTAGCGAGGATGAAGACATCCGGTTATTTAAGATAGGAGGTTAACCTCATCTAAATGAGGGTGAAGGCCTTCGATTATTTAAGATAAGAGGTTATCCTCATCCTAGCAAGGGTGAAGGCCTTCAACTTTTAAACATAAGGTTAATATATGCAGAAATCCAATCTTAGATGGTAGAGGACAGTAGAAATCTAAGCTCAAAATACTGAGGATGAAATTGTATATGATCTATAAGATAAAGACCTTCGAATAATTTCAATAAGAAATATGAAAATTCTGAGTCTAAATGATAAAAAAGGATTTGTCTTTGGCAAAGTCTGATCTGGTATACTCTCTTCATTCAAACCAAGGCTCGAACTTAGAAGTAGGAGGATTATAGTTGGAGATATTTTTGTATTAGCCGAAGACATGAGAAATTAGGCTGATTGAAGGTCATCGAAAGGCTAAGGCCGAGGTCCTAATTTAGGCCAAGCTTAAGATCATCAAAAGATGAAAGCTAGGATCAGAATGTAGGCTGATTGAAGGTCATCAGAAGATCGAGGCTGAGGTCCTAATTCAAGTCGAGCTTAAGGTCATTAAACAATGGAAGTCAAGGTCAGAATGTAGGCTAATTGAAGGTCATCAGAAGGCCAAGGCTGAGGTCCTAATTTAGGCTGAGCTAAGGATCATCAACAGATGGAAGCTAGGGTTAGAATGTAGGCTAAATTTAAGGTCATCGAAGGCTAAGGTCAAAGTCCTAATTCAGGCCGAGCTTGACGTCATCAGAAAATTGAGGCCAGAGTCAGAATTTAGGCTAATTGTAGGTCATCAAAAGGCTGAGGCCAAGATCCTAATTCAAGCCAAGCTTAAGATTATCAAAAGATTGAGGTCAAGGTTAGAATTTAGGCTGATTGAAGGTCCTCAAAAGGCTAAGGCTGAGGTCCTAATTGAGGCTGAACTTAAGGTCATCAGAAGGCTGAAGTCCCCACTATTGTCTCCAAGTTGTTAATTCACATAATCAAAAGACAGTCCTCCCCACATCAGTACCTAACATGATTCTTGAGAATATTCTAGTGGGCAACCAAAATATCTCTGATAATTTTCTATTCTTTCATGAGTAACAATCCACAATCTATCCTAACAAACTTCGGATGCCTATAAAAGAGGTAAAAAGAGGGACCCCAAAGTACGTGAGCTCTTCTCCCAAAAAATGCTCATCTTCTTTCTTCTATTGAATGAAAAACTAACTTAAGTATCAAAGGATCCCCACCAAAATCAACTTCGATCGAGGACTTCTCTTACTGGTACGGCCACCTTCATTTCATCATCGTAGACTTGCCGTTATCGCACAACTCCAGTAATTCGATCTCGAGACAGATTTCGATATCAACAATACTCAACTCATGAGTCATGAGTAAGCCAATAAGCTCTTCCAAGGCCAACTTATTAGGATCTTTGGCTTCTTGAATAGCATGCACCTTAGTCTCCTAATTCTTTGACAATGATTTGAGAATTTTACGAACAAGTTCACTATTAATCTATTCCTTGTCAAGACTTTTCAAATAATTTATAATATTAGTGAATCTAGTGAATATATCAGCGATACTTTTATTAGGTTCCATTTCGAACAATTCATGTTTATGTACAAGCATATTTATTTTTAATTATTTTTTTAATTAATATATTTATGGGTAACTTCTAATCAATCCCATATTTCTTTTGTAGTCATACATGTCAAAATTCTATTAAACTTATTAGCATCTAAAGCATAATATGAAACATTCAATGCTTTATGTTGTTTAGTGAGACAACCCAAGAGAGTGGGTGAAATGAATTTTCTAAAACTTTTTACAACTTAAAACAGATATGTTGTGAGCTCAGAAGTGGCACTCCCAAGTTTTGGGAATATAAGATTGTTAGATGTGTACCCTAAAAGCCAGATTGGCCGATACTTGTTAAATACTTTCTAGAGGCATTTTGGTAATTTTGACTTAAAATTTGTTAAAGGATTATTTATTCTATCACATTTATTGAAGGCAAATTCGCTCCTACCAAAGTTCAGCCAGATATCTGATTGCTGAATGATCCCATCCGATAGCGATGACCAAGATTGATCCTCGATCGAATTCATAAGATCCCTCCAGACCTCACCCAGATGAGCTTGAATGGCAGGGGTGGTCGAGCTCCTCCACCCCAGGCAGCCAACCTTCTCCGATCACAAGTCTTCTAAACTTCTCCAATGGCTAGACTCCTCCAGCAATCAGACTCCTTCTGGACTTTATCTTCAACCAGATTTCTCCATCAGTTGAACTCCTTCTGAATCCTTCCAGCAGACCTCCTTTCATATTCCTCCAGTGGACTTTCTTCAGGATTTCTCCAGTCACAAGACTTTCAAATTTCTTTCGGCCAAACTCCCTATAGTCGCCTAGAAGGGTCTCCACGTCTACGTGGATCCAGCAATCTGCACAGCATGAACCCACTTACACACAGACGATCCTGAAGGAGTCCAAACTTCTCTAAAATTGATGAAATTTGAGGCTCTTTTCTGACAGCACCAACCTCCTCCAAACTTTAACTATTAAATTCCAACAAACTGGCACATCATGACAACGGACACCACTCTCTACAATAAACACCACGTGGCCTGAACAGCCCACTACTCGTAGTTACGGTTGTGACCATTAGTTTGTTATAGGCTCTATCTATAAAAGAGACCCTCCAGATATATTTTATTGGGGCTCTCTTCTCCCTCTTGATACTCTACTACTTTCTTTCCTGAGCACTCCATTTCTATTGGTCGAAAGAGCTGACTTGATCATCGGAGGGTCTTGCCGGAGCCATCACCCTTGACTCTGGGTGAGACTTATTTTGCAGGTCATCGGTGGCAGCCTCGTCTTCTCCGACTCCAACTTTGAATCCTACGTCAACCAGATTTTAGACCAACATACTTGGCACTGGAGGAAGGGTCCTCTTTCTTTTGAGGGTCCCTTGTTCTTAAAGGAGTGCTCAGCAGAAGCATTTTCTTCCTCTTCTCTTCTTCAAAGCTTTTCTTTTCCAACTAATTTTTTGAGGATGCCTCCCAGAAAGGCTTCCATCTAACGGTTGACTACCTCCATGGTCAGATCTCATCCAGATCTGCCCGCCCCCATCTCATCCCCCGCATCTCAAGTTTCATAGGTGGCAATAGTGGATGCAGAGCAATTTAATCTGCTAGTTCAGCAGGTTAGGATCCTCACTGAAGCAGTGTAGGCCATGTAGCAGCAGCGACCTTTGATGTCAGTCCGATCGAAGCAGGCTTCTTCGAAATCCTAGGACCCAGTCTGGGGATGATTGACTTGGGTGAGTCGATCGATCACCTTCGAGAAAGGAAAGCAAAGGGTAGGGAGCCCCTGCTCTGACCATGACTCTACCCCCATTCAGCCAAAAAACTTTAGAGATCCACGACCACAAAGATATTCTAGACCGAAAGCTACAAGAAATGAATCGGAGGTTTGAGAAACTCCACCATATGTCCTTCTCTCATGGTAATGATATTTACATCGACCCTCTTTTCTCTTATCAAATCATGTAGAAATTGATTCCACTAAGCTTCAAGCTCCCTCAATTTAAGAGCTATGATGGGACCAATGATCTGGTCAACCACCAGAAGGCCTTTTGGATCATGATGCTGCTCCATGGTGCACCAGACGCCATCTTATGCCGAGCTTTTTTATCCACTCTGAAGGAAGCAGCAAGAAATTGGTACTCAGCATTGAAGTCGGGTATGATCTTTTCTTTTGACCAGATGAGCCATCAGTTTGTGGTTCATTTTGTCAGTAGCTGGCATCCCAGACGAGGTTCGGACTCTCTCATCAACATCAAATAAAAAAAGGAAGAATCCATCCGGACTTATGTCAATCGCTTCAATGCTGCTACCCTTGAGGTCCAAAACATGGACCAGTTCATTGCAATGGCTGCACTAAAGGGTGGCCTCCAAAAGAATGATCTATTATTCTTCCTAGAGAAGAAGTATCCTAGAGATTTTGCTGATATGCTTGCTTGGGCTGATGGTTACGGTCGGGTAGAAAAGGCCTTCAAGGTCAAGGACGAAGAAGCGGTAAGAGAGCGGCAAATGAGTGATTCAAGCAAGCCCGTAGTTGAAGAAAAATTGAGCGAAGCTCGATCGTGCTCTAGAACTCCTTTCGAGCATAGATGAGCCAGAACTCCTCCTCGAGCTCATCGTCAGAGAAGCCTTGATCAAAGGGCATGACAGAACTCTCCCCCCAGAAGATTCCATACCTATGCTCCCCTCAATGCTCCAAAGACTCAAGTTTTGATGGAGATCAAGGAGCAGCTACCAAGGTTGGAGAAGATGCGGTCTCATCTCGGCAAGCAAAATTCTAACAAATATTATCTCTACTATCATGACCACGGTCACGATACTGAAGAATGTATTCAGCTCCAAGATGAGATTGAGGAGCTCATCAGGCGAGGTTGGCTTGGCCAATTTCTATGACATCGATCCAAAGGAAGAGAGGATCGGCCAAGGACACTACCGCAATTAGAACTGCCAAGGAGGGAGGAACAACAAGAAGATCGGCTGCCTCTCAACATCATTAACACCATCTCTGGAAGACTTCAACAAGAAAAGGCCGACGGATCTAGGGGACTGGCAAAGAGGTGAAGAACTGAGGAGATCCTAACTTTCATTGAAGCAGATGCTCAGTGAGTTCAGTTTTCACATAACGACGTGGTTGTAATTGCTTTAAATATTGTAGACTATGATATACACCGCACCCTTTTTGATAATGAAAGTTTAGTGAATGTCTTATTTTATGATGCCTTCTCTAAAATGTCTATACCTCATAGTCGGCTTGAACCAATGAACTCTCCATTGGTAGGCTTCACTGGTGATGCAGTATCAGTTAAAGGTATAATGACTTTGGTCGTGACTGCAGGACAACATCCCAAATAGTCCAAAGCACAGGTGGACTTTCTGGTAGTAAAAGCTCCATCGGCTTATAATGTAATCCTCGGCCGACCTAGTCTAAATGCACTTCAGGCAGTAGTGTTGACATACTACTTGAAAATAAAGTTTATAACAAGCTATGGGATCAGAAAAGTCAGGAGAGATCAAGCCCTAGCGAGGCATTACTATTCAATTGCCTTGTAGAGGGTTGAGCGGCTAGATCCTTGTCTGGTTGATGGATTGGATGTTTGCGATGATCTAATGGAAGAGTGGGGAGAGCCCATGGAGGACCTTGTTTTCATCCCACTGAATGATGAAAATGCGGAGCACACGGTACAGATCGGCTTCAACTTAGCAGAAGAGATACAAGAGCAGCTTGTCGAATTTCTATGGAGGAATGCAGATGTTTTTGCTTGGATCCCTGACGACATGCTTGGGATAGATGCGGAGGTCATGGAACATCGCCTGGCTGTTGATCCTAAACATCAGCCAGTGAAAGAGAAGATGTGCAGCCATGCTCTAGAGAGGTAGAAAGCAATTGCAGAGGAAGTTGACAAGCTCCTTATGGCTGGATTCATCCGAAAAGTCAACTATTCGAACTGGGTCTCCAACATCATGCTCGTCAAAAAGGTGAACAACAAGTGGAGAATGTGCATAGACTTCAACAAGTTAAACAAAGTCTACCCAAAAGATAGCTACCCCCTACCCAAGATTGATCAGCTGGTGGATGCGACCTCGGACTACAAGCTCCTCACTTTCATGGATGTCTTTTTTAGCTATAACCAAATCCAAATGGCACTAGAGGATGAGGAGAAAACTACTTTTATTATTGACCGTGGTCTCTACTATTATAGGATTATGCCTTTTGGACTCAAAAATATAGGAGCAACATACTAGCGTCTGATCAATAAAATCTTCAAGGAGCAGATCGACTGCAACATGGAGGTATATGTGGATGACATGTTCGTGAAGAGCCAAGCTTCAATAAATCACGTTGCCAACCTTGAAGAGACTTTCAGCACCCTCAAGAGGTACAAGATGAAGCTGAATCCGACCAAGTGCACCTTCGGTGTGACTTCAAAGAAGTTTTTGGGGTTCATGGTATTGAGACACGGGATTGAAGCAAATTTGGAGAAAATTTAGAATATTCAGAAGATAACTACTCCAAAAATAATCAAAAAAATCCAACGCCTGACTAAAAAAATGATAGTCTTGAACTGCTTCATCTTAAGGTTGGTCGAGCGATGCATACCCTTTTTTCAAGTTCTAAAATATTCGAAGAACTTCTGCTAGACCCCTGAATGTCAACAAGCCTTTAGAGAGCTCAAGAATTACCTATGCTTGCCCCCCCCACTAGCAGATCCTGTGCCTAAAGAGGACTTATTTTTGTACCTAGCGGTCTCCCCAGCGACCCTTGCAACAGTCTTATTCAAAGAGGAGGCAAAAGTACAATAGCTAATCTATTACATAAGCCGAGTCTTGAGGGACATCGAGATCAGGTATACTAAGTTAGAAAAACTAACTTATGGCCTATTGATTATAGCCTGGAGACTTCGACCTTACTTTCAAGGGCATACCGTAACCCTCCTCACCACTCAATCAATCAAGGCAGTTCTTCATCGAACGAACGCTTTCGAAATAATAGCAAAATGAGCAATTGAGCTCACTGAGTTTGACATCAATTACCAACCTCGGTTATCAATCAAAGCCCAAATTCTGGTAGATTTTATATTTGAATGCCCTATTCCAGATGAAGCCGAGCCTGAGTAGAATGAAGTCGATGTTCCTCGATTACAACCAAGTGCCTCTAAGGAAAGAGCCAACCTTCCTAAAGATTCCTAGGTCCTATATGTAGATGGCTCGTCCAATGCTTTCGGTGCAGGCGCAGGATTTATCTTGGTTAACCCAAATGGGGTCATCGCCAAATATGCGCTGCACCTCGAATTTCTTGCCAAAAATAATGGAGTCGAGTATGAAGCTTTGATTGTAAGGCTAAGGATTGTCAAGAAATTAGAAGTAGATTGACTCCAAGTCTACAGTGATTCCCAACTGGTGTTTAGACAAGTTAGTGATGATTATGAGGCTCAAGAAGAAAGCATGATAAAATATCTTGAGAAGGTGAAGAGCTTGACTCCGGCCTTCAATAATTTTGACATCAAGTAGATCCTAAGAGAGCAAAAAATACTAGGATCGACCATCTCTCAAAATTGGCAACATCGACCTCGACTGAGCTGCCCAAGGAGGTCTTCTTTGAAGTCCTAAAACACCCGAGCCTGGAAGAAAAATAGTTTGTAATGCAAATCAACAATGAGTATGTTGGATTGACCTATTTGTTGCTTATCTCAAAGATGGTGCTCTTCCTCATGATCCGAAGGAAGCTCAAAAGCTTAGAAATCAAGCCTCCCGATATGTTCTATATGAAGGCAAGCTGTATAAAAGATCGTATTTCTTACAGCTCTTGAGATGTCTCAGGCCTTCAGAAGCCGATTTTGCTTTATGAAAAGTGCATGAAGGAATCTACAAAAGTTATGTGGAGATCAGATCCTTATCACATAGACTACTTCAGCATGATTACTATTGGCCGATCTTATACCATGATTCTATAGAGTATATCAAGAAATATGACCGCTATCAAAGAAACGCAAACATTCAAAGGCAGTCGGCTTTTGAGGTTACACCCTTGAGCACCCCATGGCCATTTGCTCAGTGGGGAATAGACATACTCAAACCTTTTTTCATAGCATCCAGACAAAATAAGTTCCTCTTGGTGGTAATAGATTATTTCATAAAATGGGTCGAGGCTGAACCTCTGACGAAAATCACGAAAGCAAGAGTGTAGGACTTCATCTAGAAGTCAATCGTTTATAGATTTGGCTTGCCTTGAACCCTCATAATAGATAACGTGCGATAATTTACCAAAGCTAGATTTGCCAAATTCGATGAAGATTTGAACATCTCCCTCCATTTTACATTGGTAGTCCATCCACAGGCAAATAGTGAGGCCGAAGTAACAAACAGAATCCTGTTGCAAGGTATCAAAGCGAGGCTAGAAAGAGTAAAGGGGACTTGGATGGATGAACTTTATCATGTGCTCTAGGCGTATTGAACTACCCAAAGATTGCCAACTGGGGAAACTCCATTTGCCTTAGCTTTTGGAATAATAGTGGTCATTCCAATAGAACTCAAATTTCCATCAGCACGAGTCAGGAGATTCGATGAGCAGCATAACTCATAGGACCTCAGGGCTAACCTCAACTTATTGGAGGAAAAATGAGAAGAAGCCCAAGTTTGGATGGCTGCTTATAGATGGAGAGTAGCCTGCTACTATAACTTCATAGTCAAAGGCAAAACATTCAAAGTGGGAGACTTGGTACCTCGATGAGCAGCCATTTCATAACCTTAAAATCAAGAAAAGCTTGCCCCAAACTGGAAAGATTCTTATGAAGTAAAAGTGGTTGTTCGACCTGGAACTTACTACTTGAAGGAGCTCGAAGGCATCGATCTTCCAAGCCCATGGAGTTTGGACAATTTATGCATGTACTATCAATAATCTCATTTCAATAAAATCTTCTTATTTTAATATCTTCGATCTCAATGCAAAATTATGATGACAGAAAATAACCTTCCAAACTTTGTCATTAGATGAAGTTAGTCCTATTAGGCATAGGAGGAGAACCTCGTTCTAACATTGAGCTAAAGTGAAGATCTCGATTCCTTAAGTCGGGATGCAGGGAGAGGCCCCTTCAACGACCCTTTTGCGCCTCTATAGTCCTATTAGGAACAGGAGGGAAACCTCATCCTAACATTTAGCTAAAGTGAAGACCTTGATTACTAAAGCCGGGATGCGGGGAGAGGCTCCTTCAATGGTCCTTTTGTGCTCCTATAGCCCTGTTAGGAACAGGAGGGGAACCTCATCCTAACATTGAGCTAAAGCAAAGATCTCAATTACTTAAGCCAGAATGTAGGGAGAGGTCCTGACAATGGCCCTAATGTGCTCCTACAGCCACGTTAGGAACAGGAGGAGGACCTCGTCCTAGCATGAGCAAAGTCGAAGGCCTCATTAACTTAAGATGTGATGAGGAGAGAGGCTCTGACAACAGCCCTAATGCACCCCCATAGCCATGTTAGGAATTGGAGGAGGATCTCATCCTAACATGAGCAAAGTCGAAGGCCTTGCTAACCTAAGCCAAGAGAAAAAGGGGGAGAGGGGGGCCCGTCCAATGGTCCCAAACGAACCCCAACCTAAAGCAAAGAGAAGAAAGAAACCCTGTCACCAATCCTTATGCATATTTCTCCTACAATTACTCAACCGTATGAGATGAAAGAAGAAAAATCACTCCTGGGTCTGCAAAAAAGACCTCGAGTAGGCATCCACAACAACCGCTTCATCGAAACATAACACAGAAGAAAGGCAAAGTGAAAAAAATTAAGATGAAGCTTTTGCTCGAGTTTAGATTTCCTCTCACTCCATCCTAATCGACAGGTATCGTAGATGAGCTCAACATCATGCAACTGCTTTGAAGCATGGAGAACTTCTTCGATCAATCCCACTCGTACCGTACTTTATCAGAGGACCATGATGAACTTCCTTCTAGCAATTGGATCTTCTCCTTTGCCGCTTTAAACTCAGTTATGAGGAAGTTGATCTTCACTGTTAACACCCAAGACTTGTGGCTGGCATTTTTCTTGAATTTAGTGAGCTCCCTCTCAAAAATGCCCTTCCAGATGTCGAAGTCTGTGGAGTCCTTCATGTGTATGTTTCAGAGGTGATTGACTTCTTTGGTTACCTCTAAGTTATTCTTCTGAGAAGCCTGAAGACCGTCCTCCATCCTTTTCAATTTCTTCTTTAGATGATGGACTTCTTTCTTCAAGCTCTTTATCAAAAGTTTCAGTAGGACTCCCTGAGGTAAGGGATCGGCGTCGATTCGGGATGGTAGGTTATGACCCTTATTGATGGGAGGATATTGGATAACATGTGACACAACACCAATGTGAAGAAAGGTATAGACAAAAGTGAATTCATCTTTATTTAACTAGAAACTTTCAGGTACAAAGCAAGTTAGTAGAGAAAAAAAAAAGATACAACTACTCGAGGTCCACAACCTCGGAGGGTGTAGTGGCAGAAGTTGTGGCACTCTCGATAGGCTTGGGCACCCCAAAGTAGGCTCGGGCGCCTCCATAGCAGGCTCAATAGAAGAAAGATCGACCTCGGTGCTGGACGGTCTCACTTCATCGTCAGCCTTCTCCTCTTTCAGGAAGTCGAGGTCAAGCTCGGAGAACCTCCAGGCCATCCTGCCTTCACAGAGCTCGAAGCCCTTGATAAATGCCTCCTAGATAAAGGCGATGTTCAAGTCCTTCATTTCAGGGGAGATCTTGAACTCCTCCACGGCTTGGGCCGTCGCCTCCGAAATAGATTTCGTCAATTGGGCCTCTAGCTCGGCAATCTTGAGCTTGGTTTCTTTCTTCTCCTCTTCCTCTAGAGCCAATGCTGCCTTGAGTCCGATCGAGATGAACTCCTTCCTTCGAAGTGCATCGTGCAGGCTCTCACTTTCCACCATCTTCTCTCTCACGAGGCACTCAGCCTTGACAGTCATCATCTGAAGGTGATTGATCTCGGCCTAAAGGTCTTTCTAGACCTTCAACACCTCCGTCTCCAGGCGATTTGCCCTCTTGAGGTGGGCAAGCATGTGGTCACCTGATTGCCATGAACAGGTCACTATAAGGTGAAGGAAGAAAGGGTGAGAAAATGAAAACAAAATATGGTGAGATGATTACCCTAAGGATAGTCCCGAGAGACTCCCAGACGAACTACCTCTGGTCAAGGTTGGCTAGGTGGTCCACCTCCTTTCGGAGGGTGAACCTATCAATTAAATCCCAAATGATGTTCGGGTTACCGAATGGGTCCACCCCATGGTCTTCACTGCTGCCCCGGCCAGGCTCATCTGGGCACACCTTGCAAGCCTTCATCACAATGGCCAATTTCTTCTTCCTCCTCTTCTTCTCTTTATCGATAGGGGGATTGGGCCTGCGATCCTCAGAGGAGAGATTCGTAGGCTCGGAGGAAAGAGATTCCCCCTCTATGATGATGGCACAGGCGGTCGATATCCTAGGGAGCTGCATCGATGGCGATAGAAGCCTCAGAATTGGAGGCACTGACCTTTGCTCATTTTGAGCTCTCACCTAGGGCCTTCTCCTTTCTTTTCTTCTGGGCATAAAGGCCCTTGGTGAACCTTTCTGCGGCATCGATGTCCATCTCTATAATGAAAAAAAAATTACAGTCAGGCTAGGTACATATGAAATCTCATGAGAATTCATATATGTACATATATATATAAATGCACTTAATACCAGTAGGATCAAGAGGGCTCAGGCCAAGGTTGAACAAGGTCTGTTGTTTTAGAAGGTCGAAAAGGAGAGGAGCTCGGTATGCCTTGAGTTTATTAGAAGACTCGAGGTCGACTCCATCCAGACTAGGAGCTCGATGAATTGATTTCTAGAGGAAGCCCCAAGGAGGAAGACCAAGCATCAAAGTTAGGCATCGGACAAAGAAGTACTTTTCCATCCAGTTATGAATGAAAGAAGGAGCACCTTTCAGTAACCCCTTCTTATCGAATTAGAGGAAGAAGTACTACCAGTACTTTGTAGAAGGATGATGCTTAAAAGTATAAAAATTTTGGAAGAGTGAGACTGTCGGTCAAACTTCGGCTAGGCGATAGAAGGAAAGAAAGGTGATTATGAATTGAATGGAGTTTGGTATAACGGAGGGAAAGAAGATGTTCAAAAAGTAAAATAGGGTGACTACAAAGGAAGGAGGTAGAAATCGAAGGCCAGCATGCAAGTTTTCTAGATATAAATAAAATCGATCGATTGGAGGTGAACTAGCACGGTCATCTGACCCTGGGATCGCAAGGTCATACTCCGGTGGGATGCCATACTATATCCTAATCAGGAAGAGATCATTCGAAATAAGGATAGAAGGGATGGTGTCCAAAGCAAAAGGCTAATGGGACATGTTCCTAGGCTCAACCTTGGTCTGGGGGATAGAGTCTAGGAAGGCCGGTCCGAATGAGCTCGAAGAATCGGTGGATTGGGAAGTTTCCGAAGACATTTGGATCAAAGTAAACCTCCCAAAAAAACTCCCAAAAAGTAGGGAAAAACAAAATGCAAAGACTTGTATGGAAAAACTGAAAGAACAAGGAGTAAAAGAGGCAAGAGTAATTGATAATAGGTGTTGAGAGGCTAACCTAAGTTGGTTGGGGATGACAAAGAAATGATGGGTGCGATGGGAATCGGATGGAGGAACGTCTGGAACCAGGGAGGATGAAGGAAGGAATTGAAACTCTTGGATGGAAGAAGAGCAGGAGTTGAAGGAAGAAGGAGACTCGGATGAAATGGATTTCGGAGGAGGAAGAAGGCTTTAAATAGTCGCAAAGAGGCCTAAGGTGGTTATGATTGCGAGTCGCCTTCGATCGATCTGTGTGCGCCGCGTATTCCACTCATCCTGGCTGGGAAGTGGCAATGGGCAAATCTTTAATGTTACGATGGGAAATTTAAAGGGCCATCTTCTCGAAGTCATTTCGAATTTAAAGAGCTTCGATGCCAGCATGATAAATGCCAAAACATCTCATCTTGACGAGCACAGAAAGCCAAAAAGAACTTCGGCAGTTGCATCTACACTCCCTTCCTTCGAATTTCAAACTCGAGAGTGGGGGACTATTATTGGGGGCAAACCCGCACCTACCGAAGTTCGACCAGATATCTGATTGTTGAATGATCCCTTGCGGTAGCGACGACCAAGATTGATCCTCGATCGAATTTGCAAGATCCCTCCAAACCTTGCTCAGATGAGCTTGAATTGTAGGGTTGGCTGAGCTCCTCCACCCTAGGCAGTCGACCTTCCCCGATTGCAAGTCCTCCAAACTTCTTCAGTGGCTGAACTCCTCCAGCAGTTAGACTCCTTCCAATCTTCATCTTCAACTAGATTTTTTTATCAGTCAAACTTCTTTCGAATCCTTCCACCAGACCTCCTTCTGGATTCCTCCAACAGACTTTCTTCAAGATTTCTCCAGTCACAGGACTTTCGAACCCCTTCCGACCGAACTCCCTGTAGTTGTTTAGAAGGGCCTCCATGTCTACGTGGATCTAGTAATCTGCATAGCATGAATCCACTTACACACAGATGACCCTGAAGGAGTCCGAACTCCTCTGTAATTGATGAAATTTGAGGCTCTTCTCCGACAGCACCTACCTCCTCCAAACTTCAACTATTAAATCTCAATGGACTGGCACATCACAACAACGGACACCACTCTCCGTAACAAACTCCATATGGCCAGAACGACCCACTACTCGGTAGTTATGGTTGTCTCCGTCAGTTGGTTACAGGCTCTATCTATAATATAGACCCTTTAGATATATTTTTCTTAGGCTCTTTTCTCTCTCTCGATACTCTACCACTTTCTTTTTTGAGCACTCCATTTCTATTGATTGAAAGAGCTGACTTGATCGTCAGAGGGTCTTGCCAGAGCCACCACCTCCGACTTCAGAAGAGACTTATTTTGTAGGTTATCGATGGTGGCCTCATCTTCTCCAACTCCAGCCTCGAATTTGGTGTCAACCAAATTTTGCACCAACAACATTGTATATTAAAGTATCTATGATACATCCATTGAGTTAATAGGCATGATAACACATATTCTCAAGAGTTGAGAAATTAAGGCATATGTTGTCATAATTAACTCATAAATTGCTTTCGATCATAGGGTCATTACGAGGATGGTGATCAATCTGAAAGATTGATGTATGATTGCTTTCTTAGGATAGATGAGTCTTGAGTCTATGGTGCGGAGACATCAGAGTGAGAGTATAGGTACTCGTTAAAGAATGAGGGCACTGAGCGTGACCATCTCGAGCAGTCATAAGGGAGTCTACCTTTTTATTGATGACTAGCTCAATGCTATAGTGTGTGTCTAGTTCTTTGACCTGAGGTGCATCGACAGTTTACCTTGAGGGTATAATAGTTTGACTATACTATAACTCAGTCTCCTAGCTATTCAAAATCCTGAGATGTATGTTGGCCATAGCATGTTCATCGTAGGAATTGGATCGCACCAAGATGGGATTTATCAACCTTGGTAGAGGAGTAGTCCTATAATGAACATAAGATTGAGTTCTAAAATCTATGGCCATGGTAGTGTGAAATAATAGAAAGGAGTTTCTATTAGTATTTCACATCGAACTCAAATCGAATGATTCATTCATATGATGGATGTTGGGTTTGATAAGTTCATCTTAACCCTAATCCCGTCGGGGCTCATGATAGAAGAACCCAATCACATAGGTAGCTGCACCGAGAGGTTCACTATTCGGTTTTGATGGGTTGCCACCATATACTACTAGATATCACTGGTGGATTTTGGAACTAATTAGAATAGTCTTGATGATCAATGATTCTAATTAGGTGAATTGAAAGAGTTTTGGTCCATCGAAAGGTATTTCAATGACGTCGTTGATGAAGATCATGACATATCCCATTATCATATAGAACTGAATCTAACTAGATCACATAAATAAGACTTTGGATCTAGATGTTATCAATTAAGCGAACCCAATTTGATTGATTTGGATTAGATCCAATTAGGTTCAAGAAAATCATGCTAGCACATGATTGAACCTATTATTCTCCTTCTATCATCGTTTTGGTTTGTTTTGACTGAGCCAAATTAGATTTGGCTTATCCAAGAGCCTTGTATGGCTCTATCCTAGTCTGACTGAAACTTGTCTTGGTCAGAAAAGTCTTGTCCTAACTAAATCTAGGCTTATCCTAATCCATCGGATGGAAACAAGACAAGACCTACTAATTTCTAGAACTATTTGGATAAGGCTTATCCGAGAATGCTATAGAAATTTGTCTTGATATGACTGGACTTTGTCCTGACCTGATCAAGACATATCCTAAATCTCATAAGATGAGAACAAGATAAGGGTTGTCTTTGCCAAATTAGGGCTTGTCCTAAAATCATGAGATGAACTTTGGACAAGCCTCTCTCGGAAATTCTAGATGGATTTTTCTTGATCTGATTGAATTGAGACCTGATCTGATTAAGGCTTGTTCTAACTTGATTAGAACTTAACATAAATTCATTGGATGAGACTTGAAAAAGGTTTTGTCTTAAATTCCATAAGATGGAAAAGGACAAGGGTCGAATGTTGACTCGGATGTAGGAAAGAAAGGGAGAGGGGCGTGCGCCCCCTAGAGATTTCCTAGGGATGCGCACCCCTAGATGTTCATTTGAGGAATAAGGGGTGCACTCCCCCTTCAACCATGCACCCCATATGGAAAAGGTGGAGGTGTCCCATTCAAATGGAATTTGAATGGGTCAAACATACTTGATGAGATCAAATATCTAGGAGATAAGTTGCTTGCATCATCCAAATTTTATCTTCCCATCTCCATGTCATTTTCTATGATTTTTGTGTGAGAAAATCAGAAAAATAAGAGGGTGGGCATGGAGATCAGTTAAGGAGTCCTTCTGCATGTTAAACTTTGACCTATTCAAAGTTATATGTGAAGGGACTCTTAACTAAGTCTATAAATAGGACCCTGCGCAAGCGGTTATGCATAGCAATTTCTAGCCCTACCAAAATATTCATCTCCACACTTTCCTCATCTGATTCTCTCTCTCTTCTCCATGCCCAAGAGTTGGGCAAAACCTAGTAGCAAAGATCAAGTTCCATCGGCGTAAAGATCAGCGAGAGATGATGATGTTCGTGAGATGAACGCGCAGCCTTCGGAGTTCATTTTGAAGGCTTTATGGAAAGACATCAGATCTGATCTTTGAAGATTAGATCTAGAAGGAGGACTCTTTCATATCTGATCTGAGTGAATATCGGTAGAGGTCAAATGCATGCATGGCTCGATCAGAACCTTGGATCGATCATCAGATTATCATAATGGATAAATGGTTTTTCCGATCAGGTGATAACTTTTATCATTATTTTTATTTTATTTCTAATTTTAGATTAGTCTAATTAGATTTGAGAACTCTTATATGTGATTAGATCATAAAAGAATTTTAAAATTATTTTGCTACAAATCTGATCCGATCAGATGCATCCTATGATAGGAAAACCTGATTTTTTCTTTAACTGGCATTAGAGCCAGGTTGCTGCTTCCATATCTATCTTTAGATTGATCTAAAATTATTTCTTATGATCCGATTATTTGATTTTTAGATGTTACATAGGATGTTATTAGATTTGAAATCAAAAATTGCATGTCTTAAATATATATGTTAGACATAAACAATGCATGTTCTAGTCTAGATCTGTTATTCCATATCATGATAGTTTTTAAATATGTTTTAGATTAGATCTGATTTAATTTTTTTTTTGATTTGTTCATTTAAATTTTAGATATTACATTAGATATAATCAGATCTAAAATATAATATCTAATTTAAAATTTTGATATATATGATGTTGGTGTAGAATCTGGTTGACGTCGGATCGAGCTGGAGTTGAGGAAGAAGAGATCGCCGCCAAGGTGACCTACAAAACAAAATCCCATCTAGAGTCGATGGTGGTGGTTCTGACAGAATCCTTTGATGATCAATTTAGCTCTTCTAACCAACAGAAATGGAGTGCTCAGGAAAAAATTCAGCAGAGTTTTTGGGAAGGAGAAGAGAGCCTTAAAGAAAACATATCTGGAGGGTCCTTTTTAAAAATAGAGTCTATAACAAACTTGAAAGTGATAGCCATAATCGTCGGATAGTGAGCCGCTCAGGGACATGTGGAGTTTGTTATAGAGAGTAGTGTCTATTATCGTGATGTGCTCGTTCGTTGGGATTTAATAGTTGAAGTTCGGAGGAAGCAGACATTAGTTGGTGAAGAGCTTTGACATATATCAATTTCAGAGGAGTTCAGACTTCTCTAAGTTATTTATGAGTGAGTTGATTCATGACGTATAGAGAGCTATAGATTAAAAGGGGTTTGACTGAAAGAAATCATCTAGAGGAAATATGACTAGAGGGTATCTTTCGGAAGAAAAACTAGTTGAAATCTTGAAGTAATCCACTCGAGGAATCCGAATGGAGTTCGACTGATGGAGAAGTTCGGAAGGAGTCCGATTGATGGAGAAGTTTGACTAAAGAAGAAGTCCGAGAGGAGTTTGACTGAAGGAGAAGTTTGGAATGAATTCGACTGATAGGCTGATAAAAAGGCTAATCTAGAGGGAGCTCCCAGAACTCAGGGATAAAAGATTCGAGATCAAATAAAAATTATTTCAATTAATTTAATTTTTTGAAGGGAATCCTGATTTCCCGGTCCAGGTTCGTCCAGATCTGATTAGATCAAGAGATATATTTCAAAAATTTTTCTCTTGATCTCAATCAGATCTTGATATGTTTCAGATCTGATTCTTATTATTTTAATAAATAAAATAAAATAAGATAAATTAAATCAAATTTAATTTACCTGATTTGGGTAATCCTATTACCCTGTAGATGATCCTGATTGCAGCGGAAGGTTCTGGATCTTAGCCACGCAAGCGCCTGGCCTCTACCGGTATCCACTCGGGTTGGATCTGGAGATCCTCTTCTTCTCTATCACACCTCCAAAAATCAGATCTGGATCTGATCTGGAGGATCTTCAAAACTCTTTTGAAGATCTGCAGTCGTCCTTTTGCAGCAGCGCAGCCTTCTTGCTTTTGATCGCCTTTCTTGATCTGAATCGCACCAACCTAAGTCCAAAACACTTTTTGGACGTGGAGAGCAAGGGGAGAAGAGACTATGGCATGGAGAAGGAGGGGAGAGGCAGCCTTGGGGCGGGGTTTCTAATAATTGCATTGGAATTAGGGTTGGGCGCAGGGTCTTATTTATAGACCTCTTGTGATCCAACTCCTCTTCCTCTCAACCAATCACAACCCTTTGTGAAATCAGATCTAAATCTGATTGGTTGGAATAGAGACCCCTGGATTCCTCCTTAGAGGGCGCCTAAGACCAGTCAAACTGGATTCTTAGTAGAACTCTGAATTGGAATCCAAAAGGGAGGTGGAGTCCTTGTCCAACAAGGACTCCTAGGCGCCTCCTACTTGGGCTCACGCCACCCTTGGCGTGCGCCCTTCTCCTTGCCAGGTTCTGGCAGGGGGACAGGCCCCCACCAGCTCTCCAATAGGTGCATGACATGTGGTCAAAAGTCAAAGGGTCAATGGTCAACGTTTGACCAGTCAAAGGTAGACTTTTGACCAAAGTCAAAGAACAAGAAATGGCAGGTGACCAAAAATGGCAGGTAATGTCTTACAAATAAGACAACCTATTCTGACTTGGACAACCTCCAGTCAGACCATATGAAGGCCTCTGATTGAGCACAAACTCCTTTGGCTCAGTCAGGACAACTTATTTATGATAGTAAAAGAAGAACGTTAGGTTCAATCGAGTGCTAGCACGATTTCCTTGAACCTAATTGAATCTCATTCAGATCAATTGAACTAGATCAGTTCAATTGATGATCACCAGATTCAAACCCTTGTTTGTGTGACCCAGTTAGGTTCAGTTCTGTATGGTAATGGGATATGTCATGATCTCTATCATCGACATCATCGAAACTCCTTTCGATGGATCAGAACTCTTCTGATTCGAACAGCTAGAATGATCGATCATCTAAATCATTCTAATTGCTCCCAAAATCCACCAGTGACACCTAGCAGTATATGGTGGCAACCCATCAGAGCTGAATGCGAACCTCTTGGTGCAGCTACCTGTGTGATTAAGTTCTTCTATCTTGAGCCCCGATCAGATTAGGGTTAAGGTGAACTCGTCAAACCCTAGTCTCTGTCATATGATGTAATCATTCGATTCGAGTCCAATGTGAAAATCTAAATAGAAACTCTTTCTATTATTTCACTCTACCATGGCCATGGATTTCTGGACTTGATTCTCATGATCATCATAGGGCTGCTCCTCTACCACCGAGGTAGATAGATTCCATCTTGATGCAATCCAGTTCCTACAATGAACATGCTATAGCCAACATACACCTCAGGGTTCCATATGGCTAGGAGACCGAGTAATGGTGTAGTCAAACTATAACACCCTCAAGGTGAACTGCCGATGCATCTCAGGTCAAAGAACCAGACACACTACTGCAGCATCGAGTCAGTCATTGACGAGAAGGTAGACTCCGTAATGACTACTCGAGGTGGTCACGCTCAGTGCCCTCGTTCTCTAACGAGTACCTGTACTCTCGCTCCGGTGTCTCCACACCGTAGACTCAAGACTCATCTACTAAAGAGAAGCGATCGTACACCAACCTTCCGGATCAATCACCATCCTCGTGATGATCCTATGGTCGGGAGCTGTTTATGAGTTAATAATGATTATTCATGTCTTAAATTTTCAACTCTTGAAAATATGAATTATCATTACCATTAACTCAAAGGATGTATCACAGACACTAAATACACATGTGTGATAGAAAATAACCCATTTCATTAATTATAGTCAAAATTATAATTTTGCCCCTAGAAGTGTATTACAAGTGTCAGCCAATTCTGGCTTCTAGGGCACATATATCTAACAACTCAATCAAATGGGCTACAAATTGAAGTCTTTTGATCGAATTTTGAAAAAGTATTTTGCGACGTCAAATCCTTAAAATCCACTTAAAATAGATTTTCAAACCCACGAAGGCTAAACGCACACAGGCACTACTATTGTCATCTTTTGTCATGATGCTTGGGACACGTGTTGCATGAAGAACGGTCGAGGGAGATCTGCAATCATGACGTTTTTGGGCCAGTTTCTTCTATTTAAGTCCTTCTTCCTTTCCTGGTTCTCATCTTCCTTTCCTTTGAGAGTTCTGGTTCCTTCCTCCTCCGGCTTTCGTCTTCCTTTCACTCGAGAGTTCTGGTTTCTTCCTCCATCCTTCCTAGTTCCAGGTGTTCTTCCACTTGGTCTTCATCATGTTCATCACTTCTTTGTCCTTCTCGATCGATTTAAGTCAGTTCTGTCATCCTTCTTTTTAATTATTCTAGCATCCTTCACTTCTTATTCTCTTAGTTTTTCTTAAAAAGTTTTCCACATCCTTTGCCTCTTAATTTTTGGAGATTTCTCTTGAATTTAGTTTAATCTGAATGTCCTATGGAACTTTCCAATCTGGTGGTTCCTAGAGTTCGTCTTGTCTAGCCTTCCTTGACCCCATCCCTATTACAGTAGTTCACACTGGAGACATGTCTCATCAACCTTTCATGTCGGATACCATTCCTTATGTCCAGACCCTGAACAATCTTTCCTAATTAGGATTCAGTATGGATCCCTCAGGAGTACGATCTTGAACTTTCCACATCGAGTGACCGAGCGAGTTTTCCTCTGATTGGCTGATTTTGCCTATATTTAGAAACTCTGCATGCCGAACTCCGACTTTCGCTCCCTCCTTTCGTAGTTGCTCCTTTTCGATTTTTGAACATCTCCCTTGCCTCCGTAGCACCAAATTCTTTTAGGTTTGTGATAGGATTCCTTTTCCTCTATCATCTAGCCGATGTCCATCCGATCGTTTCACTCTTTAGAAACTTCTATACATTTAAGCGCCATCCTTCTGTGAAGGACTGATGGTACTTCTCCCCCCAGTTTGGCAAGAAGGGGTTACTGAAAGGTTCTCCTTCTTCCATTCATAACTAAAAGAAAAAATATTTTTTTGTGCACTGTCCCACCTTGCTATTAGATCTTCCTCCTTGGGGTCACATTAGGGAGTCAGTCTGTCAAGCTCCTAGCTTAGTTAGAACTGACCTTGATTTTTCCAACAAACTCAAAGCATACCGAGCTCCTCTTCTTTTCGATCTTCTAAAAGAACAGATCTTGTTTAACTTAGGTTTGAGTCCTCTTGACCCTACCGATACATTTTTTATTTTTTGGATTCACTTAGTTTCATATTTGTGTACTGTCACTAATTGTGATTCCTTTTTTGTTACAAAAATAGATATTGAAGCCATTGCGATGCTTGCAAAGGGTCTTTACACCCAGAAGAGGAAAGAAAAAGTGCCAGGTGATAGTTCAAAGAGGGCAAAGGTCAGTGCTTCAAGCTTCGTGGCCCCCGCTATTCTTACTGCTGCTTTCGAGGTTGCCACTAGTGCCGAGGTTCTTCCAACTATCGAGGTTGGCACTGTTGATGTGGATTCCATGCCCTCTGTGCCCCTGGGCTGTTTTAGTGAGGATCAAGCTCTGAAGCTTCCTACTGAGGGAGAGACGAGGGAAGCGAAGAAGAAAAAGAAAGCTATCGCGAAGACACACCATAAGGCTCACTTTAGTGAGCTGAATGACGATAATGATGAACGAGGAGAGGATCCTTTCGATGACCTGAAGATCGTTCGGGCTTTAACTGATAAATTTGCCATGTCGGAGGTGGTGGACTGCATGGCCGACCATGAACCACGGCAGCTCATCTAGGGTTCCCTCAAAACCCTCCTCAAGGTGATTATTTCGTTGCCCAACCTCTTCTCTGGTCTTCTGCTTTTTCCTTCTTCTCTCTTCTCTTGTTCTTCTTCCTTTTTCTTTTTTTTTTTAATTTTTTTTTAACATCGATCATTTGTTGTAGTCGAATCACCAAATGCTCACCCATATCAAGAGGGCACACCATCTAGAGGTAGAGGTAGAGAAGGTCCAGGAGGATCTTCGAGCTGAGGTCAATCGCCTTCAGGAAAAGGTCGGCAAGGTTGAGCATCTTGTAGAGGAGAAGACAGCGAAAATCGAAAGTCTCCAGGGTGCACTTAAGAAGGAGGAGTTCATCTCAACCGAATTTAAGGCTGCACTAGCTCTGGAGGAGGAAAGGAAGAAAGAAGCTGTGATCAAAGTAGCCGAATTGGAAGCTTGGATGGCAAAGTCGATCTTGGAGGCAATGATCTAGGCTGTGGAAGAGTTCAAGCCCTCTTTCGAAGTGAGAAACTTGAATGTCAAGTTCGGCCAGCAGGCGTTCATTAAAGGTTTTGAGCTCTGTGAGGGCTGAGTTGCCCAAAAATTTCTCGAGCTTGACCTAAGTTTTTTGGAAGAAGAGGAGGCTGCCGATGGGGAAGCCGATCCATCCACTTCTGCAGTCAACCCTTGTCCCACTGGAGCAGTCGTAGAACCTTCCAAACCTACTGTTGAGGAGCTCGAACCCTCTGAACCACTAGTCGAACTTGCTCCTGAGTCCGCAGCTACTGCAGGAGCGCCGAGTTCCCCTACTGCTTCTCCTCCTGAGGTTGGAAGCTTTTAGTTATTGTATTTTCTTTTTATTTCATCCTATACTTGAAAAAACTTTTATCAATGAAAGTAAGACTTCTTTTTATCAATAGCTTCGAATTTTTTTCATATGTTGGATGTAGTCTCCTGCCAATGTCGAGTCACTGCCTCAAGGAATTTTTTAAAATTGGTAATTAAGAGTTTGAAGAGAAAAATTCATCACCTGAGGAAAAAATTGAAAATGATAGAAAACGAACTCCAAAGATCCAGGAAAAATGCTTCAGAGGCGACGATTGAAATCACTCACCTCCACAAATTACACATGAAGGATTCTATGAGCTTCAGCATTAAGAAGGATAATTTTGAGATGGAGTTAGCGGAGTTTAAGAAAAGCGCCAGTGATAAGTCCTAGGCGTTGACCATGAAGATCAGCTCTCTCAAAGTTGAACTTGATTTGATGAAAGAGACAATTTGATTATTGGAGGGGAGTTCATCATGGTCTTTTGATAAGTCAAGACACGATTGGGACTAGTCAAAAAAATCTTTCGAGCTCCAGAGGCAGCTAATAAGTGGTAAAAATATACTAATAAAAGTATTAAATTATAAAATAAATTAATCTATTTTTTTAGAAATTGATATTTTTGTTAATCATATATAGAAAAGAAGACCACCAATATGAAGATCTTATTTTTTTGGTTCAAATAAAATAAATTTTAGGCAAAACGGACTTTAAATGAGCTCGAAATTGAACTTTTAAAAAAAGATTAAAAAAAAAAGAGAGCCAGTCCGGTTCAAACTGGTTCAGAAGAATCGGCTCAGCAGACCGATCCACTGATGCAATGCTAACGCCAAGCTAACATCAGCATTTTTTGCGGTGCATGTGGACCGTTTGGAGGGCATTTCGGAGATTTCACATGGAGAAACGTGCTCCGATTGACTGAAGATTGTGATGGTCCATGCAATATCGGGCTCGCGCATGGTCTACAAAGGACAATTTGGGAATTTTGTCTGATCTGATGGGCGCCTTTCACTAGGATTTAATCGGACGGTCAAAATGCATGTGCTAACGAACGGTAGATGCAGCTCCCGATCGAGATCCAACGGCTGAGATTCATCCCGACTTTAAAACTAAGAATCAGAGGCTTCTCTATGCGTGATCTGATAGCACAGATTTGATCTTCAAGGTTGATCCGACGGTCCAAATGAATTCCGACTTGATTTGAGATTTTAAGATGATTTTTGAGTGATTTTTGGATCGTTTGATCAACATTCAACGGTTAGAATTGATCTAGGACACTTTTTAAGTTATTTTGAGAGTTTTAAACCTAATTTCAATAGGATTTTGATGGAAAAATCCACCTCTCAGCCTATAAAAAGGTCTGCTGTTGCTAAAGAAAAAAAAGAAGAGGGGAGACAGTGAAAAAAAAGAAAGAGAAGAGAAAGAGAGGAGAGAGGTAGAATGAGAAGAAAGATTTTTTAGAGAAAAAGAAGGGCTTTTAATGTTTTTTCTTTTCTTCTTCCGACAATCAGAACATTGATCAAGGAGCTTCTTTTCTTCTTCACCAAGTTTTCCACACCAAGAGCGACGGACAATCAATTTCAGCAATCGAACAGTCTAATTTCTTTATGCTTTTTATTTTATTTGCTGTTTTTGAACTTGTTATCATGAACTAAATTTTTTTTACTAAGGCTAAGGTGTAGCCACTCTTTTGATGCAATATTCAGTATGATTTATTTTTAATTTTAAATTTTATTCATGAGGAGTATATAAATCTGATCTTAATGCTTTTAGATTACTGGCCATCTTCTAATTGATCTGATGAACATAGATGTTACGGACCAAGTACATCTATGTTATTGCTTCTTGATTATATACCTTGTATTATGAATCAAATTAGAATTCATATGCATGCGGAAATTTTAGTGCGCTTTGGATGCAGCGTATTTTAATTAGAGGGTTTCACAAAACTTAATGCATTAATATTTATTTAAATTACACCTGGACCAAAGGATAATTAATAAATATTGATAGTTTTGCTATGCCTGGACCAAAGGATAGTGAATAAATTAGGAGACTCCACCGTCACATGAAATAAAATTAATCTAAAAACCTGAATATTGTATTGACTGAGTTGGTGAACCGATTGCCTTAGTAATCCATTGCTCTTAAGTTTAAAACCCTAATAATTTACACTCTCTCTATTTTCTTAAAATTTTTAATTATTTCTTTATTTTATTCTTTAATTTTTTATTCTCATAAATCGATCTTCTAAATAAAGCATAGGAAAGAGCTTTTCAGTACTTATTTTTCAATCCTCTAGGGATGATACTCTACTCATTCACTTTATTACTTGATCGACTGGTGCACTTGCCATAGCTATAAATTAGCATGCATCAAGTTTTTGGCACCGTTGTCGGGGATTGTGTCTAAAATAATATTAAAATTTTGATCCTAGCTTTACTTTAGAATTTTATTTTTAATTTTTATTATTTTTAAAAAAAAATTTTGTTCAGTGCATGACACGTACTGGACATAGTAACTTACTACCTTTAGATCCAGAAATTGAAAGGACCATTAGAAGACTACAACAAGAAAGAAACATGGCAGCTGAAGATCCTAACGACATCAATCTAGGATTGGATATGGCGACTGAAGGACAGCATGAAGCTATTCGACCAGTACATCATCCATTAAATGATTACATCACACCATCTATAGCCGATGCAGCTTCGAGCATCAGGAGACCGCCTGTACGAGCAAACAACTTCGAAATAAAATCGACGATGATCCAGATGATTCAATCAACTGTCCAATTCAGTGGACACGTGCATGATGATCCGAATGCCCATATTTCTAATTTTCTTGAACTTTGTGATACTTTTAAAATTAATGGGGTGTCGGATGATGCTATTAGATTAAGGTTATTTTCCTTTCTCTTTATGGGACAAAGCTAAGAGTTGGCTTCATTCTCTTCCTGCAGGTTCTATCACAACTTGGGATGTCCTAGCCCAAAAATTCTTAGCCAAGTACTTTCCACCTTCCAAAGACTGCTAAGATGCGCAACGATATCACTTCTTTTATGCAGATGGACATGGAGACACTATATGAGGCTTGGGAGCATTTCAAGAAATTGCTGAGGAGATGTCCACATCATCAACTATCCCGTATGGCTTCAGGTACAAACTTTCTATAATGGTTTATCTCCTACTAATCGATTCTATGATTGATGCAGCAGCAGGAGGAACCATTAATCAAAAAATGGAGGAAGAAGCCTTCGATCTGATCGATGAGATGGCATCAAATAGCTATCAATGGCAGACAGAATGCATGATGCCAAAAAGACTAGCAGCTGTGCAGGGAGTAGATTGCGTGCCAACCTTACTAGCTGAAATTGCAGCCCTTAGAGCCGAAGTCAACAACTTGAAAGGGAACAGCTATGCATGTTCAGAGCATTACTTGTGACCTGTGTGGAGGAGGACACGATACGAGCAATTGCCAGACAGGTAATCCTTTTGCTAAAACAACTGATACAGCTAATTATATTGGTAATTTTTTTAGGCCGCAACAAAAATAATCCCTACTCCAACACATACAATCAAGGGTGGAGGCAGCACCCAAATTTCTCATGGAGCAATCAAAATGCAGCACAACAGCCACCCCCGGGATTCCAAGTACCTGAAAAGAAGTCCAACATGGAAGAGCTGATGGTCAAATTTATGCAAAACCAAGAAGCAACTATAAAAAATTTGGAAGCCAAACTTAGGCAGGACCAAGCAGCAGCAATTCGAAACTTGGAGATGCAAATAGGTCAAATGGCTAAGATAATCTCCGAGAGACCTCAAGGGATCCTTGCCCAGCAACACGGAGACCAAATCCAAGGGAGCAAGTCAATGCTATCACCCTAAGAAGTGGTACAAAGCTGGAGGAGCCACATCAGAAGAAAGAGACTGAAGAGCCAACTACAAATAAGGAACCATCAACTAAAATTCGTCAGTCACCAAAACAACCAGCAGAGATGGATGGTCTCCAGGTATACGATTTGCTGATCCAAATGTGAAGCCCTACGTGCCGCCACTACCATTCCCAGAGAGACAAATACAGCATCCAGATAAGAAATTTTCTAACTTTTTCAAAATTTTAAAGAATTTACATATTAATATTCCTTTTGTAGATGCTATTACTCAAATGCCCAGGTATGCCAAGTTTCTCAAAGAAATCCTAACAAATAAGAAAAAGCTGAAGGAGCATGAGAGAATAAATTTGAATGAAGAATGCTCAGCAATACTTCAAAATAAATTACCACAGAAGCTAAAAGATCCAGGGAGTTTTACTATCCCTTGCATTATTGGTGATTGTAGTTTTGATAAAGTTTTATGTGATTTAGGAGCAAGCATTAATCTCATGCCTTTTTCTATTTTCAGGAAGCTGGGTCTAGGAGAACCAAAGCCTACCACTATTACTCTTCAATTAGCCGACAGATCCATTAAATATCCAAGAGGTATAGTGGAGGATGTCTTGGTAAAGGTAAACAAGTTTATTTTTCCCTGTTGATTTTATTGTTCTTGATATGGAAGAAGATTATGATGTACCCCTTATTTTAGGGAGACCCTTTTTAGCTACTGGAGGAGCTTTAATAGATGTTCAACAAGAAAAATTAATTCTTAGAGTCCAAGATGAACAAGTTACTTTTAATGTTTTCAAAGATACTAAACATCCTGATGATAATCAAACTTATTTTCTAATTGATATTATTGATAATTCCATTATATGAGAATTCTGTAGAAAATAGGTTTGAGACTATAAAAGCTAGCAATGTCCAAATTGAAAGAGGACTCGATCCAAACATGAAAGTATTCCAATTGAAGTGGCACCAGATTGATCCACTTTAGAACTCAAAGAAAGTCAAGCTGAAGACTATAAATCAGAACTACTAGATAGGTTGTTTCTTTTCTTTTTAGTTTTGATCATTTTTTTTTCTTTTATTTTTTAGTAATTTATTGTTGCTCTTTTACTGCTTTGGTGTGTATTTTCAATTTTGCAGAAAAAAATCAATGAGAGCTCAAGCAAAATTTCAAAGCTCCAAAGAACCAGACTGAACCAAATCAGGTGTATTCCTTCCTATCCTTTATTGCACCCTTTATTTTTCTTTCTCCTTTAAGACAATGTAGAATAAGTTAATTAAAAAAAAAAAAAATCATGTGTCAAGAAGAAAATCTTGAGCAAGATAGACTGGATAAGTGATAAAAGATAGAATTATTTGCTAATGAATGTAATGAGTTAAAGAAGTAGATTAGTTGGTCAACTTTTAGCAGCCTACTTAGGTCATTAAAAGACTTATTAGCACTTCTAATTGCACATGCACACTAACAAGGCAAAGTAGGTATTGATTATAAGGCCAACTGAGGATTCAATTATCACTAAAAATTGGTAATTAATATACATTCTAATCAAAGAAACTTGAATTTAAGGAAAGAGCTACCTGCCTAAAAATAAAGTGCAAAAGATAGAGTATATGTGGATTGCCCAAAGCCTAGTAACTGGGTCTCTGCACCTAGGTCAAGTGTGAAAATTCACGTAAAATGGTGAAGGAAAGGCCAGGATGCTCAGCAAAAAAAAAAAAAAAAAGGGAAAAGGCAGTGTGAAAGCTACCTTAATTCATGAGTATAAAATTGAGAATGTATAGAAAATTGACCAAATAGGTGATAAGAGAGGATACTTTTGTTCTTTTAATTTAATACTGAAATGCTAAAGTTAGTCATCACGAACACAAGTGCTATAGATCTTTGATGTACTCTAAGAAAGTTTTTAATTGTATTGACTGAAAAATTTATTTGCTTCTGAAGCTCAATGCTTAGTTAGCAGTATTTTCTAAACTTTTTGACCTTTAGTCCTAGATTTTATCTTTTTGATCAATAATCTTATTGAAACATGGTTTTAAATAAAACATTGCTAAGGGACTAGCGATGACTAAGTTGGGGGCTATGATAAGTGGTAAAAATATACTAATAAAAGTATTAAATTATAAAATAAATTAATCTATTTTTTTAGAAATTAATATTTTTGTTAATCTTATATAGAAAAAAGACCACCAATATAAAGATCTTATTTTTTTGCTTCAGATGAAATAAATTTTAGGCAAAACGGACTTCAAACGAGTCCAAAATTGAACTTTTAAAAAAAGATTAAAAAATAATAGAGAGAGACCCGATCCGGCTCAAACCGATTTAGAAAAATTGGCTCAGCAGACTGTCCGATCCGACCGCACCCAGTAGATCGACCCGCTGATGCAATGTTGATGCTAAGCTGACGTCAGCATTTTTCTTGGCGCACGGTGGACCATTTGGAGGGCATTTTGGGGATTTCTCATGAAGAAGCGCGCTTCGATTGGCTGAAGAATGCAGTGGTCCATGCAACACCGAGCTTGTGCATGGTCTACAAAGGGCAATTTGGAAATTCTATCTGATCTGACGACGCATTTCATTGGGATTTGGTCAGACGGTCGAAATGCATGCACTAACAAATGGTAGATACAGCTCTCAATCGAGATCCAACAGCTAAGATTCATCCCAACTTTAAAACTAAGAATCAGAGGCTTCTCTATGCGTGATCTAATGGCCCAGATTTGATCTTCAAGGTTGATTCAATGATCCAAATGAATTCCGACTTGATTTGGGATTTTAAGATGATTTTTGAGTGATTTTTGGACCGTTTGATCAACATCCAATGGTTAGAATTGATCCAGGACTCTTTTTGAGTTATTTTGAGAGTTTTAAACCTAATTTCAATAGAATTTTGGTGGAAAAATTCATCTCTCAGCCTATAAAAAGGTCTGTTGTTGCCGAAGAGAAAAAAGAAGAGGGGAGATAGTAAAAAAAAAGAAAAAGAAGAGAAAGAGAGGAGAGAGGTAGAAAGAGAAAGATTTTTGAGAGAAAAGGAAGGGCTTTTATTTTTTTTTTCTTTTCTTCTTCTGATAATTAGAACATTAATCAAGGAGCTTCTTTTCTTCTTCACCAAGTTTTCTACACCAAGAGCGATGGATAATCAATTTCAGCAATCAAACAGTCTAATTTCTTTATGCCTTTTATTTTATTTGCTATTTTTGAACTTGTTATCATGAACTAAATTTTCTTTTACTAAGACTAAGGTGTAGCCACTCTTTTGATGCAATATTCAGTGATGATTTTTATTTTTAAATTTTAAATTTTATTCATGAGGAGTATATAAATCTGATCTTAATGCTTTTAGATTACTGGCCATCTTCTAATTGATCTGATGAACATAGATGTTACGGACCAAGTACATCTATGTTATTGCTTCTTGATTATATACCTTGTATTATGAATCAAATTAGAATTCATATGCATGCGAAAATTTTAGTGCGCTTTGGATGCAGCGTATTTTAATTAGAGGGTTTCACAAAACTTAATGCATTAATATTTATTTAAATTACACCTGGACCAAAGGATAATTAATAAATATTGATAGTTTTGCTACGCCTGGACCAAAGGATAGTGAATGAACTAGGAAACTCCACCATCACATGAAATAAAATTAATCTAATAATCCGAATATTGTATTGACCGAGTTGGTGAACCCGATTGCCTTAGTAACATATTGCTCTTAAGTTTAAAACCCTAATAATTATACTCTCTCTATTTCTTTAAAAATTTTTAATTATTTTTTTATTTTATTTTTTAATTTCTTATTCTCATAAATCGGTCTTCTAAATAAAGCATAGGAAAGAGCTTTTCAATACTTATTTTTCAATCCTCTAGGAACGATACTCTACTTATTTACTTTATTACTTGATCGATTGGTGCACTTGCCATAGCTATAGATTAGCATGCATCAGCAGCTTCATGACACCGAAGCTTAGCACGATAATTGTAGGATTGATTATAAGGAGGAAACAAGTAGGCTTAAAAGTGAGCTCAAATTAGCGAACGAAGAGGTGGCTCATCTTCGGAGGTAATTACACGATAATCAGCAGGCCGGTGCTGACAAAGAGTCAAAGCGGATTATTTTCCTGAGGAAATCCTTCCATGATCTTTCATTTGCATATGAGAAGGATAAGGCCAAACTCCAATAGTTGAAGATCAAGATGGTATACGAGCATCAAGCTGTGAAGGACGCGGAGGCTGAGTCGACGGTTCTAAGGAGGCAGTTGAGAGAATCCAAAGATAATTATCGATGAGCCGACATAATGTATGTGAAGAATCTGCTAAGTAAGAAAGAACTTGAGGAAGAGATAGTCAGTTTAAAGAAATCTTTAGTAATGGCTAGTAGACCAAAGTCTGAGGGATCAGATCCTTCCTAGAGCTTTGGCCTTTTCCTCCTCGCTTTTGTAATCGATCTCATAGACCTTCATTTTATAACAATTCTACCTTTAATGAAAAAATAACTTCTTTAATTATTTTTTATTTCATTTCTTCACTTTTCTCCTTTGTTTTATCTTTTGTTGGAATAATCATCGAAAAATAGCTTTTCTCCTATCTTTTCATGATCGGAGATCTTTATTTGTATCAAGACAATATTAGGATGATGTTGTCTTTCTGTTTCTAGCTTAGTTGATTTTTCTTAGTCCTTTTGTCAAGATGAAGTCCTTACTTATTTTTGATGAGGTTGGTTTTTGCTTTTGCCATGATGAGATTTTTCTTCTATCTCAAACAATCGGAGGTCTTTGATTTGCTCATATTAGGATAAGGTTCTCCTTCTGTTAATAGGGCTGCGGTGGCATGGTCGAGCCTCTCCTCCTATTTTTAATAACTTGAGGTCTTTGATTTGCTCATGTTAGGGCGAGGTCCTCCTCCTATCCCTAACATGGTAGTAGGGGTATAAATGGATCGTTGGATGGGCATTTTCCCTCATCTCGTCTTAAATTAATGAGGCCTTCAACTTTGCTCAAGTTAGGATGAGGTTTTCCTCCTATTCCTAACAAGACTATAGGGGCACAAATGGACCATTGAATAGGCCTCTCTCCTCATCCCATCTTAAATTAACGAGGCCATCAACTTTGCTCAAGCTAGGATGAGGTTCTCCTTCTATTCCTAACAAGACTGTAGGAGCATAAATGGACTGTTGAATGAGCCTCTCTCCTCATCCCGTCTTAAATTAACGAGATCTTTAACTTTGCTCAAGTTAGGATGAGGTTCTCCTCTTGTTCCTAATAAGACTATAGGGGCATAAATGGGCCATTGAATTGACCTCTCCCCTCATTCCATCTTAAATTAATGAGGCCTTGAACTTTCTCAAGTTAGGATGAGGTTCTCCTTCTATTTCCTAACAAGGTTGTAGGGGTACAAATGGGCCATTGAATGGACCTCTCCCCTCATCCCGTCTTAAGTTAATGAGGCCTTCGACTTTGTTTAAGTTAGGATAAGGTTCTCCTCCTATTCCTAACAAGACTGTAGGGGAGAAATAGGCCATTAAATGGGCCTTTCCCCTCCTCCTGTCTTAAATAATCGAAGATCTTTGACTTGCTCATGCTAGGACGACGTTCTCCTTCTATCCCTATCATGGCAATAGGGGCACAAATGGGCTCTTGAATGGGCCTCTCCTCTCCTCCTTTTTTAAATAACCAGAGGTATTCGACTTACTCACGCTAGGGCGACGTTCTCCTCCTATCCCTATCATGGCAATAGAGGTATAAATGGGCTATTGAATGGGCCTCTCCCCTCCTCCTATCTTAAATAATTAGAGGTCTTCAACTTGCTCATGTTAGAATGAGGTTCTCCTCCTGTTCCTAATATAGCCACTTTTGATTGCTTCTTTTCTATCATCACATAGTTTTTGCACCAAAAAATAATAATGTTGAAATGAAAGAGTTTTATTGAAGGAAAATTATCGATAGTACAGTCCTAAATTTTCTAAATTCTAAGGTCGTGGGAATGTTGTTCCTTCAAGCTCCCTCAAGCGATAAGTTTTGGGCTGGATGACCTCCTCTACTTCATACAGGTCTTTCCAATTTGGAGCAAGCTTTTCTTGATTCTAAGGTTGTGAAATAGCTGCTCGCCGAAGTACCAAGTCCCCTACTTTAAATATTCTATCTTTGACTTTTAAGTTGTAGTAGCGAGCTACTTTTTGCTTGTAGGCTGCCATCCAAACTTGAGCATTTTTTCATTTTTTGTCCATTAAGTCGAGGTTATCCCTTAGGTCCTGTGAGTTGCACTGCTCATTGAATGCCATGACTCGTGCTGATGAGAGTTTAAGTTCTATCGGGATAACAGCTTTGATTCCAAAGGCCAAAGCGAATGAAGTTTCTCCTATTGGCAATCTTTGGCTAGTTCGATAAGCCTAGAGCATATGATAGAGTTCATCTATCTAAGTCCCTTTTGCCCTCTCAAGTCTTGCTTTGATACCTTACAGCAGGGTTCTGTTAGTTACTTTGGCCTCTCCATTTGCCTACGGATGAGCCACTGATGTAAAATGGTGGGAGATATTCAGGTCTTCACAAAATTTGGCAAATCTCGCTTCAGCAAATTATCGTCCATTATTTGTTATGAGGGTCTGAGGTAGGCCGCATCTACAAATAATTAACTTTCAGACGAAGTCCTACACTTTTGCTTTAATTATTTTTGCTAGAGGTTCTGCTTCAATCCACTTTGTGAAATTGTCTATTGGCACCAAAAGAAACTTTCGTTGTTCGAACGCCATTGTAAAAGGTCCGAGTATATCCATTTCCCATTGTGCAAATGGCCATGGGGCGCTCAGGAGTGTAAGTCGGAGGTTGGCTGTCTTTGGATGTTCACATTTCTTTGGTAGCGGTCACATTTTTTGACATATTTCATAGAATCATGGTACAAGGTCGGACAGTAGTAACCCTACCAAAGTAGTCTTTATGATAAAGATCTGACCCCTATATGACTTCCACAGATTCCCTCATATACTTTCCACAATGCAAAATTAGCTTCTGAAGGTTGGAGACATCTCAAGAGCAATAAAGAATATGATTTTTTATACAGCTTGCCTTCATACAGAACATACCGGGAGGCTTGGTTTCTGAGTTTTCAAGATTCATTCAGATTATAAGAAAGAACTCCATCATTAAGATAGATGACCAGCGGATCAATCTAACATGGCTCATGGTCGATCTGCATTACAGATTGTGGTTCCTCCAAACTTGGGCATTTCAGAACTTTAAAGAATACTTTCTTAGGCAGTTCGGTCGGAGCTAAAGTGGCCAGTTTAGAGAGAAGGTTGGCTCTAGGATTTTTTGCCCTTGGAATCTATTGGATGTTAAAACTGTTGAAGGTCGGAATCAAGTTCTTCACTTTCTTAAGATATTTCATCATGCTTTCCTCCCGTGCTTCATAACTACCACAAACCTGTTCGACCACTAGTTGAAAATCACTATAGACTTGGAGCCGATCTGCTTCTAACTCTTTATCTATCTTTAACCCAGTGATCAACACTTCATATTTGGCCCCATTATTAGTTGCAAAAAATTCAAAGTGCAGCGCATATTCGGTGATGATCCCCTCCGGGTTAACCAAGATCAGCCCTACGCCTGCCCCAGAAGTGTTGGATGTGCTATCCACATATAGGGTCCAAAAATCTTCAAGAAGATCAACTCTTTGTTCAGAGGAGCTCGGCTATAACCATGAAATGCTGGTTTCATTCTGTTCAAGATTGGCTTCATCCAGAATGGTGCATTCCACTACAAAATCTACCAATATTTGGGCTTTGACTGACGGCCGAGGTTGGTAGTTAATGTCAAATTCAGTGAGCTCAATTCCCCATTTTGCTATTCTCCTAGAGGCATCTATTCGATGGAGAACTGCCTTGATTGGTTGATCAGTAAGAGGGGTTATGGTGTGCCCCTAAAAATAAGGTCGGAGTCTCCGGGCTATAATCAATAGAGCATAAGTTAGTTTTTCTAACTTGGTATAGCTGATCTCGACATCTCTCAGGACCCAGCTTATGTAGTAGATCGATTGCTGTACTTTTGCTTCTTCTTTAACTAAGACTGTTGCCAGAGCTGCTGGGGAGACCGCCAAGTATAGAAATAGTTCTTCTCCAGGTTCGAGCTTGGCTAATAGGGAAGGTGAGCAAAGGTAGTCCTTGAGCTCTTTAAAGATAGTCCAGCAGAAGTTCTTTAGTTGCTTGAAAATTTGAAAAAAGGGCATGCATCGCTCGATCGACCTTGAGACAAAGTGATTCAGGGATGCCATCTTTCCAGTCAGACGCTGAACTTCTTTGATGGATTTAGGAGCTGTCATCTCTTGAATGGCTCGAATCTTCTTTGGATTTGCTTCAATCCCGCATCTTGACACCATGAACCCTAAGAATTTTTTTGAAGTCACACCGAAGGCGCATTTGGTTGGATTCAACTTCATCTTATGTCTTCGAAGGACATCAAAGGTTTCCTTAAGGTCAGCAATGTGATTTATTGAAGTTCGGCTCTTGACAAGCATGTCGTCTACATACACCTCCATATTGTGGCCAATTTGCTCCTTAAAGATCTTATTGATCGGGTGCTGGTATGTTGCTACTGCATTTTTGAGTCCAAAAGGCATAACCCTATAACAGTAAAGACCACGGTCAGTAACAAAAGTAATTTTCTCCTCATTCTCTGGCTTCATCTGGATTTGATTATAGCCGGATAAGGCATCCATGAAAGTGAGGAGCTCATGGCCTAAAGTTGCATCCACCAGCTGATTAAATCTGGATAGAGGGTAGCTATCTTTTGGACAGGCTTTATTCAATTTTTTGAAATCTATGCACATTCTTCATTTGATGTTTGCCTTTTCGATGAGTACAATGTTGGAGATCTAGTTTGGATAGTTGACTTCTCAAATGAATCCAGTCTTAAGGAGCTTGTCAACTTCTTCTATAATTGCCTTCTATCTTTCTAGGGCATGGCTCCACATCTTTTCTTTCATTGACCAATATTTTGGTTCAACAGCCAAACAATACTCCATGAATTTCACATCAATTCCTGGCATGTCCGCAGAGACCCAGGCAAAAATATCTGCATTTCTTCGAAGGAATTCGATGAGTTGTTCTTGTATCCCATCAGTTAGATTGGAACTAATCTATATCGTGTGCTCCACATTTTCATCATTTAGAGAGATTAAGATCAGATCTTCCATTGGTTCTCCTCTTTCTTCCGCAAGGTCATCCTAGACATCTAACCTATCGATAGGACAAGGGTCGAACTGTTCTTCCTTTTGTAGGGCAATTGAGTAGCAGTGCCTTGCCAGAGCTTGATCTCCCTTGATCTCTTCGATCCCATAACTTGTTAGGAACTTCATCTTCAAATAATAAGTTAACACCACCACCCAAAATGCATTTAGACCAGGTCAATCGAGAATTGTATTATATGCAAATCGAGCTTTTACTACTAGAAAATCTACCTATGCTCTGGATTGTCTTGGATATTGCCCTGCAACCACAGCTAGAGTTATTACACCTTCAACTGGTACTGCAGCACCAGCGAAGCCTACTAGTGGGGAGTTTATTGGTCCAAGCTGACTATTAGATATCGACATTTTGGAGAAAGCATCATAAAATAAAATATCAGCCAAACTTTCATTATCAACTAGGACGTAACGTACATCATAGTCTATAATATTTAAAGAGATTACAACCATATCATTGTGCAAAAACTATACTCCCCATGCATCTACCTTAGTGAAGATTATGGGTTCTTTAGTCCTCCGTCTCTTCACTGATCCCTCAGATCTGCTGGCCTCTTCTCACTGAAGTCTCCCAGAGATAGTGTTGATGATGCCAAGAGGCGGTCGATCTCCTTGTTGTTCCTCCCTCTTTGGTGGTTCTGGCTGTGGCAATGCTCTCAATCGATCTTCTCTTATTTCAAGCCGGTGTCTGAGAAATTGATCCAACTGACCTCTCCTAATGAGCTCCTCGATCTCATCTTGGAGCTGAATGCATTCTTCAATATCATGGCTGTGGTCACGATGGTAGAAGCAGTACTTATTAGGATTGTGCTTGCCAGGATGAGTGCGCATCCTTTTAGGCCTTGATAGTTGCTCCTTGATCTCTATCAGTACTTGTATTTTTGGAGCATTAAGGGGGGTGCAGTTGTGAAACCTTCTAGGGGGAGAACTTCTATCGAGGCTTCTTTGACAATGAGCTCGAGGAGGAGTTTGGGCTTGCTTGCGCTCGGGGGGAGTCCATGAGTGCAGTCAAACTTTATTCAGCCATCCATTAGCTTTGGGCTTATTAAACTCACCCGCCTGCCACTCTCCTATGGCTTCTTCATCCTTCAACTTGAAGGCTTCATCCACTCGGACATATCCTTTAGGCCGAGTTAGCAGATCAGCAAAATCCCTGGGATACTTCTTCTCTAGAAAGAATAGCAAATCATTCTTCTGAAGGCCATCTTTCAACATGGCCATTGCAATAGACTGGTCCAGGTTTCGAACTTTTAGTGCGGTAGCACTGAAGTGATTGACATAAGCCCGGATTGACTCTCCCTCCTTCTGCTTGATGTTGATGAGGGAGTCCAAACCTCTACGTGAACGTCGGCTGCTAATAAAATGAGCCACAAACTGATGGTTTATTTGATCAAAGGAGAAGATCGTACCTGGCTTCAATGCTGAGTACCAGTTTCTTGCTGCTTCTTTCAAGGTAGATGTGAAAGCTCGATATAAGATGGCATCTAATGCGCCATGGAGCAGCATCATAGTCCAAAAGGCCTCTAGATAATCAATCGGATTAGAGGTTCCATCGTAGCTTTCAAATTGGAGAAGCTTGAAGTTTGGTGGAATGGGCTCTTGCATAATTTAGGAAGAGAAAGGAGGATTGGTGCAGATATCATCATGATAAGCCAGGGCGACGTGGTGGAGTTCCTCAATCCATCGATCTATCTCTTGTAGTTTCTGATCAAGGATGTCATCTCGATCGCAGATCTTGGAAGGCTTCCAACTATAGATGTGAAAGGTCTCTTATAAAAAAGAATCAAGATCTGAATAAGGATCTTTTATTCTCTATTTCTCCTTCCTAGGGGCAATGAGTATGCTAGCTCAAGTGCTCCTTCTTAGGATCGATTTCTGACATCCTGATGGTGGATTTTCTAATGAAACTACTGCCAGGGGTTGCTGCATGGCCTGCACCATTTTGGTGAGGCCCTGAATCTACTACATCAGTTAGTTAAATTGCTTCAAATCTATCATGATCGTTGGTGGAGGAGGTTGAAGCACCAGTGATGGAGCAAAAATGGATGGATCTGGCTCAGATCTGGTAGCAAAAGCGGTAGATCTTCAGGTAGTCTCCTTCTTTAGAGGCATTTCTTGAGATTGAGGGACAGGATGGAGATGAATCTTGAAGAAGGAGATTCACAGGGTCGACTGAGCACTCCTTTAAGAATAAGGATTTACAAATGGCCCCTCCTTCTAGCGCTAATCCTGTTGGTGTAGAATCTGATTGATGCTGGATCAAGCTGGAGTTGAGGAAGAAGAGGTCACCATTAGTGATCTGTAAAATAAAGTCCCATCCAGAGTCGGTGGTGGTGGCTCTGGTAGGACCCTCCGACGATCAAGTCAGCTCTTCTGGCCAACAGAAATAGAGTGCTCAGGAAAGAATTCAGTAGAGATTTTGGGAAGGAGAAGAGAGCTTCAAGAAAATGTATCTAGAGGATCCCTTTTATAGATGGAGCCTATAACAAATCTGAAAGTGACAGCCATAACCATCGTGTAGTGGGCCGCTCGGGGCCACATGGAGTTTGTTATGGAGACTAGTGTCTGTTGTCGTGACATGCCCATTCGTTGGGATTTAATAGTCAAAGTTCAAAGGAAGCAGGCAGTGGTTGGTGAAGAGCTTTGACATATATCAATTCTTGAGGACTTCAAACTCCTCTAAGTTGTTTATGGATGAGTTGATTGATGCCATGTAGAGAGCTATAGATTAAAAGGAGTTTGATTGAAAGAAATCACCTAGAGGAAATACAACTAGAGTGGATCTTCTGAAAAGAATTCTAGTTAAAATCTAGAAGTAATCCACTGAAGGAATTTAGATGAAGTTCAACTGATGGAGATGTCCAAAAGGAGTCCGACTGATAGAGAAGTTTGATTGAAGGAGAAGTCTGAGAGTAGTTTGACTGAAGGAGAAGTTCGGAAGAAGTCTGACTGATGGAGAAGTCTGGCTAAAAGAGAAGTCCAGAAGGAGTTCGACTAATGGAGAAGTCTGAAAGAAGTTCGACCGATGGAGATGTCAGACTGAAGAAGTCTGGAAGGAGTTCGACTGATGGAGAAGTTCGACTGCAGAAGAAGTCTAGGAGGAGTTTGACTGATGGAGAAGTTTGACTGTAGGAGAAGTCCGAAAGGAGTTCGACTGATAGAGGAGTGGCGATTGAAGCTCTTCTGCGATTATAAATTACACTTGACTGAGCATTAGATCGAACTTCGGCAGGAGCGGGGTTTACCCCCAACATATGATATAGATAGCATATGTTTAGACTGGATCCCTAGTTTAATCTCATAGTCTACATCAAAAGTTTTATGAAATATTCATTTAATTTTCTAAAGATTATATGATTAGATTAGTTAAATTTCAGATATTATATGTAATATAATTAGATCTGTAAGCATGAGATGCATTTAAAAATTTCATATGTATGACATATGCAATTAGATCTATAAGTATAAGATGTATTTAAAAATTTCATATGTAATATAATTAGATCTGTAAGCATGAGATGCATTTAAAAATTTCATATGTATGACATATGCAATGCATGTCTAGACTAGTTCCATAAATCTATGCCATGAGTAGTCAAGATTAAAATTTTTTATGATGAGATCATTTAAAATTTTATTTTTAGATATTACATCAGATGTAATCAAATCTAAAACATAAATTTAAATGTTAAATTTGATACATGAGATGTACGCAAAACATATATAGATTAGATCTTAAATCATGTAGTAGTTATATGCTTTAGATCTAATAGTTTTATAGTATAGTTCATATTTTTTATTAAGGCATTTCCCTTGGCCGTCTAGTTATAAGAGTAAGAAGGGTTTAAAGATCCTCTCTTCCCATTTGATGGGGTACTCTTATGGGGTGTAGGGGTGCTGCGCGTTTGCCCTTAATCAGAAATCGAAAACTTACTTTTCTGCAAAATTTTAGATCTTGAAATCCTATGATTTTTATGCATATTTTGTTATTGAACCCTTGAACATAATTAAGAATTAAGTTTATAAAATTAATTAGATCTAAAATTATGAATTTTTAGATCTAAGACACCTTCATAAATCATGGGTTTGGGTGTGGGTAGCTCAATTAGGTCTAGCGGTTGATCAAACCGAATCAAGAGTTGGTTAGGTGGGATCAAGAGTGCTTAGATTTGACCAACCTAATAAGGATTAGGTCTGGGTCAAGGTCGACTCACAGTTACATATGGTTGATCAAGTTAAGACCTAATTTGGCTCAACAATTCAAATCTGGATTGTAAGCTAACCCGATCAATTTTGGTCAAACAAGTCGGTGTCTAAGGTAAGTATGGCAAATACAACCAGTGGTCTTTAATTGAAAGCTACTCGATCTGAATGCGTTCATGGTGATTTAATGGCATATTCCTCTCACTTATCTCACTTACCCGGCCGATTGAGTCGATCCAGTTCTGGTTTGAGGTGGCTAACGATTCGAGCTAACCCATGCCACTAGGTTAGTCATAAATGTTATAACTAGTTGAGTCTAAGAGACCAAATCAAATCTTCCTAAGAAAATATTAAGTCCTAGGTCTGCCACCAGTGTAGATGTGCAGGCTCTTTCTGGGGTTAATTGTTCTTGACTGAATAGAGTAGTTCAGTTGCACCGAAAAGACGCAACCATGTCTATTAGGCATTGGATGCTATGGATTGGAGGATGGGTTTGGCTCAATATTTTGGATACAATGAGGGACCCATTTAGAAATCCAATTTATGCAAATGGTGGGTTTGACTTAACTAAGGAGTGGAGCAATATTCCAGGCTCGGTGAGCTTCATGAATTAGAGACCAGGTTTGGGTGCACCATCTTTAGAGACATATTGGACAAGAGTTGTCCACTCATCTATTGATCCATTACTAATAACTATTAAGTGAGCTAGTAATTCAGTCGGTGGGACTGCACCATTTACTAGAAATCAATGATCGTGAAAATTTTTGCTTCTCTGTCAAGGGAGTGTAGAGATCCGAGAAAATAGTGGGAGCCTAATTTTTTTAAAAATGAAGTCCCTAAATAAATTGGTTGAGTCAAATTACAAGTCTAACTAGAAACTTTGACTCTCTATAAGAAAATGTCTGCATCAAAATCCCTAGCCCAAATCCTAGATACCCATAAGTTGACCAAACTAATTTATAAGGATTGGCTAAAGAACTTCAAAATTGTTTTGGGTTCAAAAAAGTTGACCTATGTATTGGACCAGGACCTCCCCTTTACTAGCTCGTTCGACTATTGATCAGAGAATGTCTCATGAGAAGTGGTCTAACGATCATAACAAAGTTAGGTGCCATATGTTGGGCTCAATGTCAGATAAATTGCAGCACCAACATGAAGATATCAGGACTGCTTGCCAAACGTCGGTGCACCTACAAGAGTTGTTCAGTGAATAGAGTCGCGTAGTGCATTATCAAGTCTTGAAGAGATCTTTTAAGGCACAAATGCATGATAGACAGTTGGTCCAAGATTATTGCTTGACAAATGATCAAGGACCTAAAGAGCTTGAGAAGCTCAGAGTCTTGATAGATAAGAAACTATAGATTGATGTGATCCTGCAGTCCTTGATTGATTTGTATGGTCAGTTCTTTATGAACTTCCATATGAATAAGCTCTAGTACACCTTGGTCGAGTTATTAAATATGCTGGTTACTACTGAGCAAACTTTGAAGGGTTCAAAGGACTCAGTTCTAGATATGAAGCAGACTTCTTCCAAGAGAAAGTCTTTTGGAAAGAAGAAGAAGTCTACGAACAAGCAGAAAATAGAAGGAGAAAAGAAGAGTGAGCCGAAGAAGAAGACCATAGAGAAGAAAAAGTATTTTCACTGCAATTCTGATGGCCATTGGAAGCGGGACTGCCCTGCATACTTGGCCAGCCTGAAGAACAAGCAGGAAGAATGACCTTCTTAAAGAATGTGATGAGCATCATAAATTCACCAATAAAAATATTCATTTATTAATTAAATTATATTACTTTTTAAGAATTATTAATCAATTTATATATAATTTTTAAGAAATTCATATTTTTATTAATTAAAATATTAATTAAAAAATAATAAAAATTATAAAATAAAATTTTATTATCAATGGAAAGAGATTATTTTTTTGATCACAACGAAATAAATTTTGGTAAAATGGAGCTAAAATGGAAAAGATATGAATTTTTAAAGATATAAAATAAATAAAAATTAAATAAAAAAAGAAAATGGCTCAGTCGGCTCCGTAAGCCGAGCCACCAAGCCAAGCCAAGCCATCAAGCAGACTCAGCCATTGAAGCCATCAGCCAGTCCACGATCCAGGCATGGACCGCCAGCTCAGCAGAAATCCGACGAATCAGAGCTTGCCACGTGGTGGACCTAGACTCCTAAAGGGTCTACAGAAATTTATCGTGGCTCACAAGGGTAATTTAGTCTTTTTCGCTCGACAACAGAGGTGCTGATTGGTTGCGGTGTGCGGTGCGGCCGGTCCACGCGGTCCATGGGAACAGTGATTGCGCGATCGGACGGCTGTGGTTGTTTGCGGTCAGGATCGGACGGCTGTGGTTGCTTCCGGATTTAATTCAGCTGCAGACATCACGCGGATCACCATCGAATGGCAGCACTCAATCCAGGCGATGATCCGATGGTCCAGAAAGCTCCCGATGGTGATCAAACTCTCAGGCGCATGATTTGCGGCCAGATTTCCTCCATCAAGCGCGATCCAACGGCCAGAAATTAATCCGACTTGATCTGGGCCAATACGCATCTGATTTTAATGATTTTTGGACCGATGGATTTCCTGTTGAATGGCTGGATTTTATCCAGATTTATCAGAGACGTATCAGAAGCTATTTTGATTCAAATTTTACTCGAATTCTTTTGTATTTTGATGATTGCAAAGGCCATTAGTCCCACATTGCCTTCAGAAATAAAGATCCAACCCCCCTAGCTCTATAAAAAGGACTCTAAGCCTCTTGAAAAGGGAAGGAGGTGGAAGAAAAGCTAAAGTACAGGGTGGAAGCCAAGCTCTGGATTAGAAGGTTGCTTCGAAGCTACAGTGCTGAGAAGAAGAGCCGGTCTTCTGCGCCATCTCCACGCCTACGCTGATCTACGATCTCCAATCTAGTTTTCTCTTTCTTTAATTTCTTGTATTAAAATTCTTAATTTTTTTAATTTCTTGTATTTAAATTCTGCATCTGAGTTTTAAATTTAATAAAGAAAGTTTGATTGTTCTTTTTAATTCTAGTTCTTTAAATTAATTATTCCTTATTGCTTTTTAATTTCATTGCAAGTAGTTGCTAAGATCTAAATAATAGATCTTAGTATCAAATTTATTTCTACATAATTCTACTTTTATTTATAAATCTATTTTTTTTTTAACTTTAATTTTCAAAAACTCTTCTTTTCTGTTCTCTAAAAAAAAAATAATAATAGTAATAAAAAAATATAAAAATCAAAGATTTTAGAAATAAATCATTGCCTCTCTGTGGATTCGACCCGACTTACTACTCTATTCATATTTTTTTAATTAATTTAAAAAAAGTAAAGAGTCGGATTTAAACTGATAAACACGGTGTCTTAACGACAACATCGTGCTCCTATCAAGTTTTTGGCGCTATTGCCGGGAAGGCATAAAAATTAAAATTTTTTCTCATTTCTTTGATTTTTTTTATTGCTTACTAATTATTTTTTTTATTTATTTTGTAGAAAAAAAAATAAGAAGAAAAAAATAATAGAAGAAAGAAGAAGGAAGATTAGGGCACGAACAAAACTCTCAAACCTATTTGGTGAGATCATTCCTAAACCCTAAATCTCTTTCCTTATTTTTTTAATATTTGCTTTATTTTTAAATTAATTAAAAATTACCTACTTAAACCTAATTAAAAATCTCATCACAAGATTAGAAATCCTAATTGTTTAGAGCATTCATCATATTAGTTTTATTTTTTTTTTATGTTGGTGATTGCTGGAGGCAAGGTAAGCCTTTCATAATACAATTAGTTACATGCATCTAGTTTAAATTGCATAGAATCCTTTGATTGAAATTTTTTGTGCATAAGCATTTTTAAACCAAATTAAGGGCAACACCCAATTAAAAAAGATAAGATGGGGATTTGATCACCCTTCCTTAGCCGATAAACAACCAACCAGCATCCCAACAACAATCAATCGCCAGACTAGAAGCTCAAATAGGACAAATAGCTGAGTCTAGCATGAGGAGTGAACCAGGTCAATTACCAAGCCAACCAATTGCAAATCCTAAAAATAATCCATCCAATGTCTATCAACCACCTGGATTTACTCATCCATCTAACATCCCACCTAAAAATCCCCAATTAGGAAATGCTAAAGCAATATCTGAACTTAAAAGTGGTAGGATTCTTAAGGACCCATACCAAGACCAGGTGATAGAGGCTGATACTGATACTGATGAAAAAGAAGATCATATAGAAGAACCTGAGCTTAGAACTAGGACTAACACTGATAAGATAGATAAAGAAAAAAAGAGAACAGATGAATTAGCTGAGACATATAAACCCAAAGCCCCGTTCCCTTCGGCCTTAGAAGCAGGCTCTTCCCGTAAAAAGCAAGAAGCACGCAACAAGGAGCTAATGGAACTATTTAAACAAGTTCATATTAATTTACCCCTCCTCGATGCAATTCAGCATGTCCCGGTCTATGCTAAATTTCTTAAAAGAACTCTGCACCCAAAAGCGTGAGCCACGAACCACTAAAAGAGTTATGCTATCTGAAGGATGTAAGTGCGGTCCTGTTAAATCCAATACCTCAAAAGATGAAAGATCCTGGTGCACCCTTAATTTCATGTGTTATAGGAGGTATAACCTTTAACCGAGCATTACTAGACTTAGGAGCTAGTGTAAACCTACTTCCAACCTCGGTTTATGAAAAATTTGGGATTGGAGAATTAAAACCCACATCAGTTATTTTGCAATTAGCTGATAGATCTATAAAAACACCACGTGGTTTGATTGAGGATGTTCTAGTTAGAGTAGACAAATGTTATTTTCCTGTAGACTTTCTCATACTTGACATGGAACCATCCCAAGAGCTGAACCAAAATCCCATAATTTTAGGACGTCCATTCTTAGCAACTGCCAATGCCAATATCAACTGTAAAATGGGAGCTATGGACATTTCTTTTGGGAATCAAAAAGTAAGAATTAATATTTTTAATACCCCAAAGTACACCCAAGAGGAGGAAGATTGCTTTGTAATCAATCAGGTAGATGAAATAGTTGAATCTAATTCCTCCCTTAGATTTACTGCAAGATGATGAACCCACTGAAGAAACTCAAACCCAGGAAGTAAATGCCCTGCTTAATTCACCTCAACCATCACATTCATTACCTTGGTCAATGAAAGTTGAGCCCTTACCCGAGCGAAAAATTAAACCATTACGTCCTTCAATTCAGGCCCCACCACAACTTGAACTAAAACCTTTACCTGAATCACTTAAGTATGTATTTTTAGGATCAAAGAAAACCCTACCAGTAATAATTGCTTCCAACTTAACTACTGAACAGGAAAACCAATTGGTAAATATTCTAAAAAAATATAAGGAGGCCATAGGGTGGACCGTCGCCGATTTAAAAGGAATTAGTCCGTCAATATGCATGCACCATATTTATACAGAAGATAATGCCAAACCAACTCGAGAGATGCAAAGACGACTTAACCCTAACATGCAAGAAGTAGTCAAAAAAGAGGTAATAAAATGGTTAGATGCTGGAATTATTTATCCTATCTCTGACAGCCACTGGGTGAGTCCCACACAAGTTGTTCCAAAGAAATCTGGACTTACGGTTGTCCGCACTGAACATGGAAACTTAGTACCAACACGACTTTCCACTGGGTGGCGTGTCTGCATAGATTATAGAAAACTCAATACAACCACCCGAAAAGATCACTTTCCCTTACCCTTTATCGATCAAATCCTAGAAAGACTAGCAGGCCAACAATACTTTTGCTTTTTAGATGGATACTCAGGATACAATCAGGTAGCAATCTATCCAGGAGATCAGGAAAAGACCACCTTTACATGTCCCTATGGAACCTTTGCTTTCCGTAGAATGCCATTCGGATTATGTAATGCACCTGCGACTTTTCAAAGGTGCATGATGTCAATATTTTCAGACATGATAGGAGATTTCTTAGAAATATTCATGGATGACTTTTCAGTCTTTGGAGAATCTTTTGAGAGTTGCCTCAACAATTTGAAGAAAATATTAAAATGATGTATTGAGGCTAATCTAGTGTTAAGCTGGGAAAAGAGCCACTTCATGGTTCAAGAAGGGATCGTTTTAGGACATATAGTATCTAAGAAAGGGATTGAGGTAGATAAAGCTAAAGTTGAACTAATTTCTAAACTTCCTCCTCCCACTTCTGTCAAACAAATTCGATCTTTTCTTGGTCATGTAGGATTCTATCGTCGCTTCATCAAAGAGTTCTCTAAAATTTCTCGTCCTTTGTGTAATCTGCTCGCTAAGGATGTTTCTTTTAACTTTGATGAAAATTGCCTTAAAGCTTATGAAATCTTAAAAGAAGCTGTGACCAAAGCTCCAATCATACAACCTCCTAACTGGTCACTACCTTTTGAAATTATGTGCGACGCCTCAGACTTTGCCATAGGAGCTGTCCTGGGCCAAAGGGTAAACAAATGTCCTGTAGTGATCTATTATGCCAGTAGAACTCTGAATGAAGCACAAATGAATTATACCACCACTGAAAAAGAGTTGCTAGCCATTGTGTTTGCCCTAGAAAAGTTTAGATCATATCTATTAGGATCAAAAATCATAATTTACTCGGATCATTCAGCCTTGAGATACCTGCTCTCAAAGAAAGATGCTAAACCATGATTAATTAGATGGATCTTACTGCTACAAGAATTTGATATTGAAATTCGAGATAAGAAGGGATCTAAAAATGTTGTAGCAGACCATCTGTCTAGGATCCTAGTTAAAGATAGTGAACCTCTATCAATTAGAGAATCTTTTCCAGATGAACAACTGTTAACAGTTTCACATACAAAGACTCCTTGGTTTGCAGATATTGTCAATTACTTAGTCATAGGACAAATTCCTGATGGCTGGTCTAAGAATGAAAAGGATCGATTCTTTGCTCAAATCAAATATTATTTTTGGGAAGATCCTGAGCTTTTTAGAATTTGTGCTGATCAAATCATTCGTAGATGTGTTCCTGAATCTGAACAATGGAGTATCTTACAATTTTGTCATACCCTTGCTTGTGGAGGACATTTTTCTGGACGAAAAACTGCGGCCAAAGTATTGCAGAGTGGTTTTTATTGGCCAACATTATTTAAGGATGCCCATACTTTTAGTCAGGAATGTTTTAAGTGTCAAGCCTTAGGGAATATTTCAAAAAAAGACATGATGCCTTTGAACCCCATCTTAGTAGTAGAAATTTTTGATGTATGGGGAATTGATTTTATGGGACCTTTTCCACCTTCCAATGGATTTGAATACATTTTGGTAGCTGTCGATTATGTTTCTAAATGGATTGAAGCAATAGCAACACGAACCAATGATCATAAAGTAGTCTTAAAATTTATTCAGAAGAATATCTTTTCTAGGTTCGGATTTCCACGTGCTATCATTAGTGACGGAGGTACTCATTTTACAAATCATCCAATTTCGAACTTTATTACGAAAATATGGGGTGACACATAAGATAGCTACACCATACCATCCGCAAACAAGTGGCCAGGTAGAAGTCTCTAATAGGGAAAATTAAGAATATCTTACAAAAGACTATTAGGCCTGATCGAAAAGATTGGTCAGATCGATTAGATGATGCATTATGGGCCTATAGGACAGCCTATAAAACCCCTATTGGAATGTCTCCATATAGATTAATCTATGGAAAAGCATGTCACCTTCCGGTAGAACTTGAACATAAAGCATATTGGGCAATAAAATAATTAAATTTTAATTTAAACCAAGCTGGTTCCAATCGGATGTTACAATTGAAGTGAATTAGAAGAATTAAGGCAAGAAGCTTATGAAAATTCAAAAATCTATAAGGAGAAAATGAAAGCCTTCCATGATAAACATATTTCAAGGAAAACCTTTGAACCAAATCAACAAGTCTGGTTATTTAACTCAAGGCTTCGATTATTCCCTGGAAAATTAAAATCCAGATGGGATGGACCTTACATAGTTAATCATGTATTCCCACATGGTGCAATCAAACTCTATGATCCCAGGACTAAAAATTTTTTTAAGGTAAATGGCCAAAGACTTAAACCATATATCGAAGGGATATCATTAAATCGAAACATTGACCAAGTATAATTAATAGAACCATAATGAATTAAACTGCATTTTGTTTGGCTGAAGACAATAAACTTAGCGCTTATTGGGAGGCAACCCAATACTTCTTGAATCTAATTTATTTTCTCTTTTAGGCTAAGTTGGAGAACCAAAAAGCGGGAGAAGGATCATAAGCTTCAAGACCCATGCTAAATAAATAAACATAATTTACACTCTTTTATTGAGGACAATGTCAATTCAGTTGGGGGTAAAAAGTAAAAAAAATAAAAAATAAAAAAAAAAATAAATTCTTAGCAACTGCCAATGCCAATATCAACTGTAAAATGGGAGCTATGACATTTCTTTTGGGAATCAAAAAGTAAAGAATTAATATTTTAATACCCCAAAGTAACCCAAGAGGAGGAAATTGCTTTGTAACCAATCAAGTAGATGAAATAGTTGAATCTAATTCCTCCCTAGATTTTACTGCAGGATGATGAACCCACTGAAGAAAACTCAAACCTAGGAAGTAAATGCCCTGCTTAATTCACCTTCAATCGTCACATTCATTACCTTGGTCAATGAAAGTTGAGCCCTTACCCGAGCGAAAAATTAAACCATTACTCCTTCAAATTCAGCCCCACCACAACTTGAACTAAAACCTTTACCTGAATCACTTAAGTATGTATTCTAGGATCAAAAAAACTCCTACCAATAATAATTGCTTCCAACTTAACTACTGAACAGGAAAACCAATTGGTAAATATTTCTAAAAAAATATAAGGAGGCCATAGGGTGACCGTCACCAATTTAAAAGGAATTAGTCCGTCAATATGCATGCACGATATTTATACAGAAGATAATGCCAAACCAACTCGAGAGATGCAAAGACGACTTAACCCTAACATGCCAGAAAGTAGTTCAAAAAAGAGGTAATAAAATGGTTAGATGCTGGATATTTTATCCTATCTCTGACAGCCACTGGGTGAGTCCCACACAAGTTGTTCCAAAGAAATCTGGACTTACGGTTGTCCATAATGAATATGGAAACTTAGTACCAACACGACTTTCCACTGGGTGGTGTGTCTGCATAGATTATAGAAAACTCAATACAACCACCCGAAAAGATCACTTTCCCTTACCCTTTATCGATCAAATCCTAGAAAGACTAGCAGGCCAACAATACTTTTGCTTTTTAGATAGATACTCAGGATACAATCAGGTAGCAATCTATCCAGGAGATCAGGAAAAGACCACCTTTACATGTCCCTATGGAACCTTTGCTTTCCATAGAATGCATTCATCCAGGCGACGATCCGATGGTCTAGAAAGCTCCTGACGGTGATCAAACTCTCAGGCGCATGATTTGCGGCCAGATTTCCTCCATCAAGCGCGATCCAACGGCCAGAAATTAATCCGACTTGATCTGGGCCAATACGCATCTGATTTTAATGATTTTTGGATCGATGGATTTCTGTTGAATGGCTGGATTTTATCAGATTTATCAGAGATGTATCAGAGCTATTTTGATTCAAATTTTACTCAAATTCTTTTGTATTTTGATGATTGCAAAGGCCATTAGTCCCACATTGCCTTCAGAAATAAAGATCCAACCCCCCTAGCTCTATAAAAAGGACTCTAAGCCTCTTGAAAAGGAAAGGAGGTGGAAGAAAAGCTAAAGTACAGGGTGGAAGCCAAGCTCTGGATAGAAGGTTGCTTTGAAGCTACAGTGCTGAGAAGAAGAGTCGATCTTCTGCGCCATCTCCACGCCTACGCTGATCTACGATCTCCAATCTAGTTTTCTCTTTCTTTAATTTCTTGTATTAAAATTCTTAATTTTTTTAATTTCTTGTATTTAAATTTTGCATCTGAGTTTTAAATTTAATAAAGAAAGTTTGATTGTTCTTTTTAATTCTAGTTCTTTAAATTAATTATTCCTTATTGCTTTTTAATTTCATTGCAAGTAGTTGCTAAGATCTAAATAATAGATCTTAGTATCAAATTTATTTCTACATAATTCTACTTTTATTTATAAATCTATTTTTTTTTAACTTTAATTTTCAAAAACTCTTCTTTTCTGTTCTCTAAAAAAAATAATAATAGTAATAAAAAAATATAAAAATTAAAGATTTTAGAAATAAATCATTGCCTCTCTATGGATTCGACCCGACTTACTACTCTATTCATATTTTTTTAATTAATTTAAAAAAAATAAAGAGTCAGATTTAAACTGATAAACACGGTGTCTTAACGACAACATCGTGCTCCTATCAAGTTTTTGGCGCTATTGCCGGGAAGGCATAAAAATTAAAATTTTTTCTCATTTCTTTGATTTTTTTTATTGCTTACTAATTATTTTTTTTATTTATTTTGTAGAAAAAAAAATAAGAAGAAAAAAATAATAGAAGAAAGAAGAAGGAAGATTAGGGCACGAACAAAACTCTCAAACCTATTTGGTGAGATCATTCCTAAACCCTAAATCTCTTTCCTTATTTTTTTAATATTTGCTTTATTTTTAAATTAATTAAAAATTACCTACTTAAACCTAATTAAAAATCTCATCACAAGATTAGAAATCCTAATTGTTTAGAGCATTCATCATATTAGTTTTATTTTTTTTATGTTGGTGATTGCTGGAGGCAAGGTAAGCCTTTCATAATACAATTAGTTACATGCATCTAGTTTAAATTGCATAGAATCCTTTGATTGAAATTTTTTGTGCATAAGCATTTTTAAACCAAATTAAGGGCAACACCCAATTAAAAAAGATAAGGTGGGGATTTGATCACCCTTCCTTGGCCCACAAACAACCAACCAGCATCCCAACAACAATCAATCACCAGGCTAGAAGCTCAAATAGGATAATTAGCTGAGTCTAGCATGAGGAGAGAACCAGGTCAATTACCAAGCCAACCAATTGCAAATCCTAAAAATAATCCATCCAATGTCTATCAACCACCTGGATTTACTCATCCATCTAACATCCCACCTAAGAATCCCCAATTAGAAAATGCCAAAGCAATATCTGAACTTAGAAGTGGTAGGATTCTTAAGGACCCATACCAAGACCAGGTGATAGAGGCCTAGATACTGATGCTAGCCAAGATGAAAAATTGAAAGAAGAGGTGAGTACTGAAACTAATCATATAGAAGAACCTGAGCTTAGAACTGGTACTGACACTGATAAGATAGATAAAGAAAAGAAGAGAACAGATGAATTAGCCGAGACATATAAACCCAAAGCCCCATTCCCTTCGGCCTTAGAAGCAGGCTCTTCCCGTAAAAAGCAAGAAGCATGCAACAAGGAGCTAATGGAACTATTTAAACAAGTTCATATTAATTTACCCCTCCTCGATGCAATTCAGCATGTCCCGGCCTATGCTAAATTTCTTAAAGAACTCTGCACCCAAAAGCGTGAGCCACGAACCACCAAAAGAGTTATGCTATCTGAGGATGTAAGTGCGGTCCTGTTAAATCCAATACCTCAAAAGATGAAAGATCCTGGTGCACCCTTAATTTCATGTGTTATAGGAGGTATAACCTTTAACCGAGCATTACTAGACTTAGGAGCTAGTGTAAACCTACTTCCAACCTCGGTTTATGAAAAATTTGGGATTGGAGAATTAAAACCCACATCAGTTATTTTGCAATTAGCTGATAGATCTATAAAAACACCACGTGGTTTGATTGAGGATGTTCTAGTTAGAGTAGACAAATGTTATTTTCCTGTAGACTTTCTCATACTTGACATGGAACCATCCCAAGAGCTGAACCAAAATCCCATAATTTTAGGACGTCCATTCTTAGCAACTGCCAATGCCAATATCAACTGTAAAATGGGAGCTATGGACATTTCTTTTGGGAATCAAAAAGTAAGAATTAATATTTTTAATACCCCAAAGTACACCCAAGAGGAGGAAGATTGCTTTGTAATCAATCAAGGTAGATGAAATAGTTGAATCTAATTCCTCCCTAGATTTACTGCAGGATGATGAACCCACTGAAGAAACTCAAACCCAGGAAGTAAATGCCCTGCTTAATTCACCTCAACCGTCACATTCATTACCTTGGTCAATGAAAGTTGAGCCCTTACCCGAGCGAAAAATTGAAACCATTACGTCCTTCAATTCAGGCCCCACCACAACTTGAACTAAAACCTTTACCTGAATCACTTAAGTATGTATTTCTAGGATCAAAGAAAACCCTACCAGTAATAATTGCTTCCAACTTAACTACTGAACAGGAAAACCAATTGGTAAATATTCTAAAAACATATAAGGAGGCCATAGGGTGGACCGTCGCCGATTTAAAAGGAATTAGTCCGTCAATATGCATGCACCATATTTATACAGAAGATAATGCCAAACCAACTCGAGAGATGCAAAGATGGCTTAACCCTAACATGCAAGAAGTAGTCAAGAAAGAGGTAATTAAATGGTTAGATGCTGGAATTATTTATCCTATCTCTGACAGCCACTGGGTGAGTCCCACACAAGTTGTTCCAAAGAAATCTGGACTTACGGTTGTCCGCACTGAACCATGGAAACTTAGTACCAACACGACTTTCCACTGGGTGGCGTGTCTGCATAGATTATAGAAAACTCAATACAACCATCCGAAAAGATCACTTTCCCTTACCCTTTATCGATCAAATCCTAGAAAGACTAGCAGGCCAACAATACTTTTGCTTTTTAGATGGATACTCAGGATACAATCAGGTAGCAATCTATCCCAGGAGATCAGGAAAAAGACCACCTTTACATGTCCCTATGGAACCTTTGCTTTCCGTAGAATGCCATTCGGATTATGTAATGCACCTGCGACTTTTCAAAGGTGCATGATGTCAATATTTTCAGACATGATAGGAGATTTCTTAGAAATATTCATGGATGACTTTTCAGTCTTTGGAGAATCTTTTGAGAGTTGCCTCAATAATTTGAAGAAAATATTAAAATGATGTATTGAGGCTAATCTAGTGTTAAGCTGGGAAAAGAGCCACTTCATGGTTCAAGAAGGGATCGTTTTAGGACATATAGTATCTAAGAAAGGGATTGAGGTAGATAAAGCTAAAGTTGAACTAATTTCTAAACTTCCTCCTCCCACTTCTGTCAAACAAATTCGATCTTTTCTTGGTCATGTAGGATTCTATCGTCGCTTCATCAAAGAGTTCTCTAAAATTTCTCGTCCTTTGTGTAATCTGCTCGCTAAGGATGTTTCTTTTAACTTTGATGAAAATTGTCTTAAAGCTTATGAAATCTTAACAGAAGCTGTGACCAAAGCTCCAATCATACAACCTCCTAACTGGTCACTACCTTTTGAAATTATGTGCGATGCCTCAGACTTTGCCATAGGAGCTGTCCTGGGCCAAAGGGTAAACAAATGTCCTGTAGTGATCTATTATGCCAGTAGAACTCTGAATGAAGCACAAATGAATTATACCACCACTGAAAAAGAGTTGCTAGCCATTGTGTTTGCCCTAGAAAAGTTTAGATCATATCTATTAGGATCAAAAATCATAATTTACTCAGATCATTCAGCCTTGAGATACCTGCTCTCAAAGAAAGATGCTAAACCATGATTAATTAGATGGATCTTACTGCTACAAGAATTTGATATTGAAATTCGAGATAAGAAGGGATCTAAAAATGTTGTAGCAGACCATCTGTCTAGGATCCTAGTTAAAGATAGTGAACCTCTATCAATTAGAGAATCTTTTTCCAGATGAACAACTTGTTAACAGTTTCACATACAAAGACTCCTTGGTTTGCAGATATTGTCAATTACTTAGTCATAGGACAAATTCCTGATGGATGGTCTAAGAATGAAAAGGATCGATTCTTTGCTCAAATCAAATATTATTTTTGGGAAGATCCTGAGCTTTTTAGAATTTATGCTGATCAAATCATTCGTAGATGTGTTCCTGAATCTGAACAATGGAGTATCTTACAATTTTGTCATACCCTTGCTTGTGGAGGACATTTTTCTGGACGAAAAACTGCGGCCAAAGTATTGCAGAGTGGTTTTTATTGGCCAACATTATTTAAGGATGCCCATACTTTTAGTCAGGAGTGTTTTAAGTGTCAAGCCTTAGGGAATATTTCAAAAAAAGACATGATGCCTTTGAACCCCATCTTAGTAGTAGAAATTTTTGATGTATGGGGAATTGATTTTATGGGACCTTTTCCACCTTCCAATGGATTTGAATACATTTTGGTAGCTGTCGATTATGTTTCTAAATGGATTGAAGCAATAGCAACATGAACCAATGATCATAAAGTAGTCTTAAAATTTATTCAGAAGAATATCTTTTCTAGGTTCGGATTTCCACGTGCTATCATTAGTGACGGAGGTACTCCATTTTACAAATCATCAATTTCGAACTTTATTACGAAAATATGGGGTGACACATAAGATAGCTACACCATACCATCCGCAAACAAGTGGCCAGGTAGAAGTCTCTAATAGGGAAAATTAAGAATATCTTACAAAAGACTATTAGGCCTGATCGAAAAGATTGGTCAGATCGATTAGACGATGCATTATGGGCCTATAGGACAGCTTATAAAACCCCTATTGGAATGTCTCCATATAGATTAATCTATGGAAAAGCATGTCACCTTCCGGTAGAACTTGAACATAAAGCATATTGGGCAATAAAATAATTAAATTTTAATTTAAACCAAGCTGGTTCCAATCGGATGTTACAATTAAGTGAATTAGAAGAATTAAGGCAAGAAGCTTATGAAAATTCAAAAATCTATAAGGAGAAAATGAAAGCCTTCCATGATAAATATATTTCAAGGAAAACCTTTGAACCAAATCAACAAGTCTGGTTATTTAACTCAAGGCTTCGATTATTTCCTGAAAAATTAAAATCCAGATGGGATGGACCTTACATAGTTAATCATGTATTCCCACATGGTGCAATCAAACTCTATGATCCCAGGACTAAAAATTTTTTTAAGGTAAATGGCCAAAGACTTAAACCATATATCGAAGGGATATCATTAAATCAAAACATTGACCAAGTATAATTAATAGAACCATAATGAATTAAACTGCATTTTGTCTAGGCTGAAGACAATAAACTTAGCGCTTATTGGGAGGCAACCCAATACTTCTTGAATCTAATTTATTTTCTCTTTTAGGCTAAGTTGGAGAACCAAAAAGCGGGAGAAGGATCATAAGCTTCAAGACCCATGCTAAATAAATAAACATAATTTACACTCTTTTATTGAGGACAATGTCAATTCAGTTGGGGGTAAAAAGTAAAAAAAAATAAAAAAAAAAAAATATATAAATAAATAAATTAATAAAAATAAAAATTAATAATAATAATAATAATAATAATAAAATAAATAAAATATTAAAAAATTTAAAAAATAAAAAAATAAATAAATAAAATAAAAATAATAAATAAATAATATATATAATAATAATAAAACTATTTAAAAAAAAATTTTGAACAAACCATATTTTGGGAAAGAGAATCTTAAGCAAAATAAACTAGGAAAAGTAATAAAGTTAGAAAGTATTAACTAATAATGGTAGCGAGTCAAGAAGCAGATTACTTGGTCAGACCATTAGCAACCTACTTAGGTCATTTAAAGGCTAACAACACTTCTACTTGCACATGCACACTAATGAAGCACAGCAGGTGTTTGATTATAAGGCTAAATTGAGGATTCAATTATCACTAAAAATTGATGGTTTATATATACTTCAATTAAAGAAACTTGAATTTAAGGAAAGAGCTACCTGCTTTCTAAAAAAAAAAAAAAAAAAAAAAGTGCAAAAAATAGAGTATATGTGGATTGCCCTAAACTAGAACTTTGCACCTTAAATGTAGAAGTTCACATCAAATGGTGAAGGAAAGGCCAGGATGCTCAGCATAATTTAAAAAAAAAAAAAAAAAAAAAAAAAGCAGTGTGAAAGCTACCTTAATTCATGCACTTAACTTGGGAGTATATAAAACTAACCAAAATAGGTGATAAAAAGAAGATTCATTTGCCCTTTGAATCAACACCCAAATGCTAAGTTAGTATTCACGACACAAAGTGCTGAAAATCTTTAGATGAACTCTAAGAAAGTTTCTGATTAATCTGCCGTGAAATTTACTTCTGAAACTCAATACTTAGTTAGTGATATTGTCTAAACTTTTGATCTTAAATCCTAGATTTATTCTTGTGAAGGAAGATCTCAACAAAATATGGTAATTGATCTAAACTAAATTCTTTCTTTACTCGATGATGAGCAAAGCTTAAGTTGGGGGGTGTGATGAGCATCACAAATTCACCAATAAAAATATTAATTTATTAATTAAATTATATTAATTTTTAAGAATTATTAATCAATTTAGATATAATTTTTGAGAAATTCATATTTTTATTAATTAAAAAAATTAATTAAAAAATAATAAAAAAAATAATAAAAATTATAAAATAAAATTTTATTATCAATGGAAAGAGATCATTTTTTTTATCACAACGAAATAAATTTCGAGTAAAATGGAAAAGATATGAATTTTTAAAGATATAAAATAAATAAAATTTAAATAAAAAAAGAAAATGGCTCAGTCGGCTTCGTAAGTCGAGCCACCAAGCCAAGCCAAGCCATCAAGCCGACTCAGCCATTGAAGCCATCAGCCGGTCCATGATCCAGGCATGGACCGCTAGCTCAGCAGAAATCCGACGAATCAGAGCTTGCCACGTGGTGGACCTAGACCCCTAAAGGGTCTACAGAAATTTATTGTGGCTCACAAGGGTAATTTAGTCTTTTTTGCTCGGCAACAGAGGCGCTAATTGGTTGCAATGTGCAGTGCGGCCGGTCCACGCAGTCCATGGGAATAGTGATTGCGCGATCGGATGGTTGTGGTTGTTTGCAGTCAGGATCGGACGGCTGTGGTTGCTTCCGAATTTAATTCAGCTGCAGACATCACACGGATCGCCATCGGATGGCAGCGCTCAATCCAGGTGATGATCCGATGGTCCAGAAAGCTCCCAACGACGATCAAACTCTCAGGCGCATGATTTGCGGCCAGATTTCCTCCATCAAGCGCGATCCAACAGCTAGAAATTAATCCGACTTGATCTAGGCCAATACGCATATGATTTTAATGATTTTTGGACCGATGGATTTCTGTTGAATGGCTGGATTTTATTAGATTTATCAAAGACGTATCAAAGCTATTTTGATTCAAATTTTACTCGAATTCTTTTGTATTTTGATGATTGCAAAGGCCATTAGTCCCACATTGCCTTAAGAAATAAAGATCCAACCCCCCTAGCTCTATAAAAAGGACTCTAAGCCTCTTGAAAAGGGAAGGAGGTGGAAGAAAAGCTAAAGTACAGGGTGGAAGCCAAGCTCTAGATAGAAGGTTGCTTTGAAGCTACAGTGCTGAGAAGAAGAGCCGGTCTTCTGCGCCATCTCCACGCCTATGCTGATCTACAATCTCCAATCTAGTTTTCTCTTTCTTTAATTTCTTATATTAAAATTTTTAATTTTTTTAATTTCTTGTATTTAAATTTTGCATCTGATTTTTAAATTTAATAAAGAAAGTTTGATTGTTCTTTTTAATTCTAGTTCTTTAAATTAATTATTTCTTATTGCTTTTTAATTTCATTGCAAGTAGTTGCTAAGATCTAAATAATAGATCTTAGTATCAAATTTATTTCTACATAATTCTACTTTTATTTATAAATCTATTTTTTTTTTAACTTTAATTTTCAAAAACTCTTCTTTTCTGTTCTCTAAAAAAAATAATAATAATAGTAATAAAAAAATATAAAAATCAAAAATTTTAGAAATAAATCATTGCCTCTCTGGGGATTCGACCCGACTTACTACTCTATTCATATCTTTTTAATTAATTTAAAAAATGTAAAGAGTCGGATTTAAACTGATAAATATGGTGTCTTAACGACAACATCGTGCTCCTATCTGAATGCTCGTCATTGAGTCTGTCGAGCAAAACATGAATGCCATAATATCAAAATGATCTAGAGATAGTGTTAATGAAAGGTAACTGTGGCACCTTAGGCTAGGTCATATAGATGAAGACAAGATTAACAAATTGGAGAAATTTAGACTAATGGATCCGTTGACTTTCGAGTCATATCTTATTTGTGAATCATGCCTTTAAGGAAAAATGACCAAGGTTCCTTTTGTGGGACATGGGAAAGAGCTACAGACCAACTTGTCCTAGTACATATAGATGTGTGTGGCCCATTTGATGTGTCGACCAAAGGCAATTATGACTACTTTATTATCTTTACTGATAATCTATCTTAGTATGGACATGTGTACTTGATGCAACACAAGTCTGAAGCCATTGAAATATCCAAGAAATTCAGACACGAAGTAGAAAAGCAAACTGAAAAGTCCATTAAGATTCTTCGATCAGATCAAGGAGGTGAATACCTTAGTCAAAAATTTCTAGATTATCTTAAGGACAATGGTATAGTCTCATAATTGACTTGACCTAGAATGCCTCAACTTAATAGGATTTTAGAATGGAGAAAACGAACCCTATTTACTTAGAATGCCTCAACTTAACAGGATTTTAGAATGGAGAAAACAAACCCTATTAGATATGGTCTGTCCATGATGAGCTTCACGGATCTTCCTAAATTTTTTTAGGGACATAGTATAATAAGATTCCAACTAAAACCATTCCTGGCACTATATATGAGATATGGCATAGTAATAAGCCAAGTCTGAGTCGTCTCAGAATTGGGATTGTCCGACTGTGGACAAGTTAAAGTCTAGGTCTTTTAGAGCTTGATTTATTGGATATCTTAAAGAGTTATTTGGGTATTACTTCTATCTTCCAAAAAATCACAATGTGATTGTGGGTTGACACAACATTTTTAAAAATAGTTTATTCAAGATGGTGGCATCAAAAGACAGATTAGGAGAAAGTCTCCAAAGAGAAATGAGCCATGGAACCTCAAAAATCCAATTAATCTGAGTCAATCCATAATTCACTGCCTCCTCCACCTCATAGGCCAAATAGGATTTTCCATCCTCCAAAAGGTACTTAGATACTATTTTAGAGGATGTAAAGAAAATATTCCTCATGGAAAATGGGTTCATGGTAATGATCTCGGAACCTTTGATGAGATGATATCAGATATCGACACCAAAAATTGGTAAGAGCCAATAAAGTCAAAGATTGACTTGATGCACTCGAACTAAATCTAGATCATAGTAGATCCACCTAAAGGTATAGTATCTATTGGGTATAAATGGATCTTCAAGAGAAAGATAAGTGTAGATGAGAATGTAGAGATATTCAAGACTAGGCTAGTGGCGGAAGGATATCAGGATAGCTTCTTGTTAGTGGCCATCCATTTGCACATTGCCTGCCATTGCAGTATATTTCAATCATGAAATATGGTAGATGGATGTGAAAATGGAGTTCATAAGTAGATATCTTGAGAAAGATATTTATATGGAACAACCGCTTAGTTTTACATCTAGTGATAGTGATCACAAAGATCTGATAACTGCAAAGGTCCATCTATAGACTTAAGCAAGCATCTCAGAGTTGGAATGCTTGATGTAATCAAATCATTTGGTTTAATCAAGAATGAGGAGAAATCAAGTGTGTTCAAGAAGGTCTGTGGGAGCGCTGTTGTCTTCCTCATATTGTATGTGGACGATATCCTCCTGATTAGAAATGGTATTTCCATGCTGACATAGGTCAAAGAATGGTTATCTAAGAAATTTTGTCTGAAATACCTAGATAAGGCATCCTTCATTTTAGGTCTATAAAGATAGACTGAAGAGGATGCTGGATTTTTCACATAGAGGAGGTGCTGAAGAGGTTTAGCATGATGAACTCTAGGTCCAGTGGTATGCAGACTCAGACTTTATGTCTGATAAAGATGATCGAAAGTCAACATCTAAAAGTTTGTTCCTGTGCATTGGTGGGACTGTAAGTTGAAAGAGTTCCAAGAAGATGATTCCACCTAATTTGTGATTACCTCGAGAAGGATATGTCGAGGTCAAGAGAGTCAACACCACAGACAATGCGACTGACCCACTGACAAAGCCTTTAGGCCAGTAGAAGATCCAAGGCCACCTTGAGAAGATGGAAATTAGATTTGTAGCCAATTGGCTTTAGGTCAAGTGAAAGTTTGTTAGATATGCGCCCTAGAAGCCAGATTGGCCAACACTTGTTAAATACTTTCTAGGAATATTTTCATAATTTTAATTTAAAATTAGTTAAAGAGTTATTTATTTTATCATATTGTATATTAAAGTATCTGTGATACATCTATTGAGTTAATAGGAATGATAACACATATTCTCAAGAGTTGAGAATTTAAGGCATGTGTTATCATAATTAACTCATAAACTGCTTTCGATCGTAGGATCATCATGAGGATTATGATCGATTTGAAAGATTGGTGTATAATTGCTTTCTTAGGATAGATGAGTCTTGAGTCTATGGTGTGGAGACACTGGAGTGAGAGTACAGATACTCGTTAGAGAATGAGGGCACTGAGCATGACCACCTCGAGCAGTCATAAGGAAGTCTACCTTCTCATCGATGACTAGCTTGATGCTGCAGTGGTGTGTCTGGTTCATTGATCTGAGGTGTATCGGTAGTTCATCTTGAGGGTGTTATAGTTTGACTATACTATAACTCGGTCTCCTAGCCATTCAAAATCCTGAGGTGTATGTTGGCTATAGCATGTTCATTGTAGGAATTGGATCGCATCAAGATGGGATCTATCAACCTCAATAGAGGAGGAGTAGTTCTATGATGAACATAAGATCAAGTTCTAAAACCCATGGCCATGGTAGTGTGAAATAATAGAAAGATGTTTCTATTAGTATTTCATATTAGACTCGAATTGAATGATTCATTCATATGATGGGTGTTTGGTTTGATGAGTTCACCTTAACCCTAATCCCATCAGATCTCATGATAGAAGAACCCAATCACATAGGTAGCTGCACCAAGAGGTTCACTATTCGATTTTGATGGGTTGCCACCATATACTGCTAGGTGTTACTAGTAGATTTTGGGATCAATTAAAATTATCTTGATGATCGACGATTCTAATTAGGTGAATCGGAAGAGTTTTGGTCCATCGAAAGGTGTTTCAATGATGTCGTTGATGGAGACCATGACATGTCCCATTACGATACAGAACTGAACCTAACTGGATCACACAAATAAGGGTTTGGGTCTAGATGTCATCAATTGATCTAACCTAGTTTGATTCATTTGGATTAGATCCAATTAGGTTTAAGAAAATCATGCTAGCACACGATTGAATCTAATATTCTCCTTCTATCATCTTTCTGGTTTATTTCGACTGAGCCAAATTTGATTTGAGTTATCTGAGAGCCTTGTATGGCTCTATCCTAGTCTGACTGAAACTTGTCTAGATCAAAAAAGTTTTTTCCTAACCTGATCTAGGCTTATCCTAATCCATCGGATGGAAATATGACAAGACCTGCTAATTTTAGGAACTATTTGGACAAGGCTTATCAGAAAACTCTATAGAAATTTATCTTGATCTAGCTGGACCTTGTCCTAGCTTGATCAAGACTTGTCCTAAATCTTATAAGATGGGAACAAGACAAGGATTGTCTTTGCCAGATTAGGGCTTGTCCTAAAATCATGAGATGAACTTTGGATAAGCCTCTCCCAAAAATTCTAGATGGATTTTTCTTGATCTGACTGGACCGAGTCCTAGTTTGATCAAGGCTTATTCTAACTTGATTAGGACTTGACATAAATCCATTAGATGGAACTTGAAAAAGGTTTTGTCTTAAATCTCATAAGATGAAAAAGGACAAGGATCAAATGTTGACCCGGATGTCGGAAAGAAAGGGAGAGGGGCGTGCACCCCCTGGAGATTTTCTAGGGATGCATGCCCCTAGATGTTTAAGTGAGGAATAAGGGGTGCACTCTCCCTTTGGTCGTGCACCCCATATGGATAGGGTGGAGGTGTCCCATTCAAATGGGATTTGAATGGGTCAAACATACTTGATAAGATCAAATATCTAAAAGATAAGTTGCTTGCGCCATCCAAACTTTATCTTCCCATCTCCATGCTATTTTCTATGATATTTGTGCAAAAAAATCAGAAAAATAAGAGGGTAGGGTGTCGAGATAAGTTAAGGAGTCCTTTTGCATGTTAAACTTTGACCTGTTCGAAGTTATATGCGAAGGGACTCTTGACTAGGTTTATAAATAGGGCCTTGTGCAAGCTGTTATGCATAGAGATTTCTCTATGGTGAAGCCCTGCCAAAATATTCATCTCCACACTTTCCTCATTTGATTCTCTTCCTCTTCTCTATGCCTAAGAGTTGGGCAAAACTTGCGAGCAAAGATCAAGTTCCATCGGTGCGAAGATCAGCGAGAGACGATGATGTTCGTGAGACGAACGTGCAGCCTTCAGAGTTTATTTTGAAGGCTCTATGGAAGACATCAGATTTGATCTTTGGAGATTAGATCCAGAAGGAGGACACTTCTAGATCTGACCTGAGTGGATACTGGTAGAGGCCGGGCGCATGCGTGGCTCAATTAAAACCTTGGATCAGTCGTCAGATCATCATAATGGATAAACAATTTACCTAATCAGGTGATAATTGTTATCACTATTTTTGTTTTTATTTTACTTCTAATTTTAGATTAATCTAATTAGATCTGAGAACTCTCAGATCTGATCAGGTCATTAAAAAGTTTTAAAATTATTTTGCTATAAATTTGATCCGATCTGATGCATCTTGCGGTAAGAAAATCTAATTTTTTCTTTAAAAATGATAAGTCATGGGAAGATGAGAGCAAGCCAAAAGAGAAATCAGCCTGGATAGCAAAGTTCAGAAACTTAGCTGACTCATCCTAAGACTAGGTCAGCTAAGTTGGAAACTGAGTTGACGCAGTCCAAGACTGGGTCAGCTATGTCTCAGAGAAAAATCCAAACAAAAAGTAGTATTTTTGAGCTGTTTGTTAGATATGTGTGCCCTAGAAGCCAGAATTGGCTGACACTTGTAATACACTTCTAGGAGCAAAATTATAATTTTGACTATAAATAATAAAATAGATTATTTTCCATCACATAAGTATATTTAGTATCTGTGATACATCCCTTGAGTTAGTGATAATGATAATTCATATTTTCAAGAGTTGAAAATTTAAGACATGAATTTTCATTTATTAACTCATAAAATGCTCCTGACCGTAGGATCATCATAAGGATGGTGATTGATCCGAAATGTTAGTATACAATCACTTTTTTATAGTAGATGAGTCTTGAGTTTATGGTGTGGAGACATCGGAGCGAGAGTACAGATACTCGTTAGAGAATGAGGGCACTGAGCGTGACCACCTCGAGTAGTCATAAGGAAGTCTACTTTCTCATCGATGACTGACTCGATGCTGCAGTGGTGTGTCTGGTTCTTTGACCTGAGGTGCATCGGTAATTCACCTTGATGGTGTTATAGTTTAACTATACCATGACTCGATCTCCTAGCCATTTGGAACCCTGAGGTGTATGTTGGCTATAGCATGTTCATTGTAGGAATTGGATTGCACCAAGATGGAATCTATCTACCTCGGTCGATGAGGAGTAGCCCTATGATGATCATGAGAATCAAGTCCATAAGCCCATGGCCATGGTAGAGTGTGAAATAATAGAAAGAGTTTCTATTAAGGTTTTCACATCGGACTTGAATCGAACGATTAAATCATATGATAGAAATTAGGGTTTGACGAGTTCACCTTAACCCTAATCTGATTGGGGCTCAAGATAGAAGAACTTAATCACACAAGTAGTTGCATCGAGAGGTTCATTTTCAGTTTTGATGGATTGCCACCATATGCTGCTAGGTGTCATCGATGGATTTTGGGAGCAACTAGAATGATTTAGATGATCGATCATGCTAAGTTGTCTGAATCAGAAGAGTTCTGATCCATCGAAAGAAGTTTCGATGATGTTGATGATAGAGATCATGACATATCCCATTACGATATAGAACTGAACCTAGCTAGATAATACAAACAAGGGTTTGGATCCAGATATCATCAATTGGACTTACCCAGTTCAATAGATTTGAATAAGATTCAATTAGGTTCAAGGAAATCATGCTAGCACACGATTGAGCCTAACATTCTCCTTTTTCTATCTTAAAAGTTATCCCGACTGAGCCAAATGAGTTTGTGCTCACTCAGGTACCCTTACCTGATCTGGTTGGAGCTTGTCCAAGTCAGAAAAGGGTTGTCTTAATTTATGAGATAAATTTGAGACAACACTTGCCATTTTTCGTCACCTACTAATTCTTGTATTTTGACTTGGTCAAACATTGACCTTTGACCCTTGGACATCTACCCATGTGTCATGCACTTATTAGAAAGTAGATAGGAGCTTGTCCCCTCTTTAGAAATTGAAAAGAAGGGGGTGCACGCCTAGACTGGCATGCACCCATCTTTAGGGATGCTAGAGTCCCATACGGATGGGACTCTAGGTTGCTTATTGGATTCAAACTAGATGACCCTCACCTATAGACTTTGACCAGTCTTAGGTGCCACCTTAGGATGAATCCGTGGGTCTCTCGTCCCACCAATCAGATTTAGATCTGATTGAATGAAGCAACATGATTGGCTGAGGTGATGCAGCACTGCATGACGCAGCAGAGTCTATAAATAGACCCTGTCTACGCCCACTTTTTAAGAAGTTGATCTTAGCCCACGCCCCAAGGCTATCCCTCTCCCTTCTCCATGCCACCATCTAGCCCTCTCCCTCCTCTCCATGCCCAAGAAAGTTGGGTTCTTCTGATTAGTGTGAGTCAATCAAGAAAGGCTGATGAAAAAGAAAGAAGCAGCACTGCTGCAGAGATGACGGATGATCTTTAGAAGGTATTTTGAAGATCCTCCAAATTAGATCCAGATCTGATTTTTGGAGAAAAGAAAGAGAAGAAGAAGATCTCTAAATCCAGCTCGAGTGGATATCGGTAGAGGCCAGGCGCTTGCATGGCTAGATCTAGAACCTCAGAGCTTCCGCAGGATCATCAATGGATAATTAGATTACCCAAGATCAAGATAAAAATTAATTCAAAATTAATTTAGTATTATTTGAAGGGAAATCCTGATTTTTCAATCCAGGTTCGTCCAGATCTGATTAGATCAAGAGATATATTTCAAAAATTTTCTCTTGATCTCAATCAGATCTTGATATGTTTCAGATCTGATTCTTATTATTTTAATAAATAAAATAAAATAAGATAAATTAAATCAAATTTAATTTACCTGATTTGGGTAATCCTATTACCCTGTAGATGATCCTGATTGCAGCGGAAGGTTCTGGATCTTAGCCACGCAAGCGCCTGGCCTCTACCGGTATCCACTTAGGTTGGATCTGGAGATTCTCTTCTTCTCTATCACACCTCCAAAAATCAGATCTGGATCTGATCTGGAGGATCTTCAAAACTCTTTTGAAGATCTGCAGTCGTCCTTTTGCAGCAGCGCAGCCTTCTTGCTTTTGATCGCCTTTCCTTGATCTGAATCGCACCAACCAAAGTCCAAAACACCTTTTGGACGTGGAGAGCAAGGGGAGAAGAGACTATGGTGTGGAGAAGGAGGGGAGAGGCAGCCTTGGGGCGTGGGGTTTCTCAATTGCATTCACTTTCTCTTAGAATTAGGGTTGGGCGCAGGGTCTTATTTATAGACCTCTTGTGATCCAACTCCTCTTCCTCTCAACCAATCACAACCCTTTGTGAAATCAGATCTAAATCTGATTGGTTGGAATAGAGACCCCTGGATTCCTCCTTAGAGGGTGCCTAAGACCAGTCAAACTGGATTCTTAGTAGAACTCTGATTGGAATCCAAAAGGGAGGTGGAGTCCTTGTCCAACAAGGACTCCTAGGCGCCTCCTACTTGGGCTCACGCCACCCTTGGCGTGCGCCCTTCTCCTTGCCAGGTTCTGGCAGGGGGACAGGCCCCCACCAGCTCTCCAATAGGTGCATGACATGTGGTCAAAAGTCAAAGGGTGAATGGTCAACGTTTGACCAGTCAAAGGTAGACTTTTGACCAAAGTCAAAGAACAAGAAATGGCAGGTGACCAAAAATGGCAGGTAATGTCTTACAAATAAGACAACCTATTCTGACTTGGACAACCTCCAGTCAGACCATATGAAGGCCTCTGATTGAGCACAAACTCCTTTGGCTCAGTCAGGACAACTTATTTATGATAGTAAAAGAAGAACGTTAGGTTCAATCGAGTGCTAGCACGATTTCCTTGAACCTAATTGAATCTCATTCAGATCAATTGAACTAGATCAGTTCAATTGATGATCACCAGATTCAAACCCTTGTTTGTGTGACCCAGTTAGGTTCAGTTCTGTATGGTAATGGGATATGTCATGATCTCTATCATAGACATCATCGAAACTCCTTTCGATGGATCAGAACTCTTCTGATTCGAACAGCTAGAATGATCGATCATCTAAATCATTCTAATTGCTCCCAAAATCCACCAGTGACACCTAGCAGTATATGGTGGCAACCCATCAGAGCTGAATGCGAACCTCTTGGTGCAGCTACCTGTGTGATTAAGTTCTTCTATCTTGAGCCCCGATCAGATTAGGGTTAAGGTGAACTCGTCAAACCCTAGTCTCTGTCATATGATGTAATCATTCGATTCGAGTCCAATGTGAAAATCTAAATAGAAACTCTTTCTATTATTTCACTCTGCCATGGCCATGGGCTTCAGGACTTGATTCTCATGATCATCATAGGGCTACTCCTCTACCACCGAGGTAGATAGATCCCATCTTGATGCAATCCAGTTCCTACAATGAACATGTCACAGCCAACATACACCTCAGGGTTCCATATGGCTAGGAGACCGAGTAATGGTGTAGTCAAACTATAACACCCTCAAGGTGAACTGCCGATGCATCTCAGGTCAAAGAACCAGACACACTACTGCAGCATCGAGTCAGTCATTGACGAGAAGGTAGACTTCCTAATGACTACTCGAGGTGGTCACGCTCAGTGCCCTCGTTCTCTAACGAGTACCTGTACTCTCGCTCCGGTGTCTCCACACCGTAGACTCAAGACTCATCTACTAAAGAGAAGCGATCGTACACCAACCTTCCGGATCAATCACCATCCTCGTGATGATCCTATGGTCGGGAGCTGTTTATGAGTTAATAATGATTATTCATGTCTTAAATTTTCAACTCTTGAAAATATGAATTATCATTACCATTAACTCAAAGGATGTATCACAGACACTAAATACACATGTGTGATAGAAAATAACCCATTTTATTAATTATAGTCAAAATTATAATTTTGCCCCTAGAAGTGTATTACAAGTGTCAGCCAATTCTGGCTTCTAGGGCACATATATCTAACAATCTCCCACTTGTCCTAAAGCCAATTGGCTACAAGTCTAAGTCCCATCTTCTCAAGGTGGGCTTCGATCTTCTGCTGGCCCAACGGCTTTGTAAGTGGGTCTGCCACATTATCTGCGGAGTTGACTCTCTTGACCTCAACGTAACCTTTCTCAAGGTAATCGCGGATGAGATGATATCGCCGCTCAATGTGCTTGGACTTCTGGTGAGACCTCGGCTCCTTAGCAAGGGCTATGGCGCCATTGTTGTCGCAGTAAAGAGGAATGGCATCTGATGGCATTACTCCAATTTCTGCAGCAAACTTCTTGTACCAGAATGCTTCCTTTGCAGCCTCTGATGCAGCTATATATTCTGCTTCCATGGTGGAATCTGCTATCACAGTTTGCTTGGAACTCTTCCAGCTGACAGCTCCACCATTGCACACAAACAGACTTCCAGATGTCGACTTTCGATCATCTATATCGGACATGAAGTCCGAGTCTGTGTATCCTTGAACTTGGAGTTCTCCGTTACCAAAGACCAACATCATATCCTTAGTTCTTCTCAAGTACTTAAGGATACATTTCACAGAAGTCCAGTGTTCTTCACCTGGATTTGACTGATATCTGCTTGTGACACTCACAGCATGGGCTATATCAGGTCGTGTACATAGCATGGCATACATGAGGCTCCCTATTGCAGAAGCATAAGGGATCTTGCTCATGCGTTCTATTTCCTCAGGTGTGCTGGGGCACATCTTCTTGGAAAGATGAATACCATGTCTGAAGGGTATTAATCCCCTCTTAGAGTTTTCCATACTAAACCTCTTTAGTACTTCCTCTATGTACATCTTCTGTGAAAGTCCTAGCATCCTATTCGGTCTATCCCTATAGACCTTAATTCCTAGAATAAAGGATGCTTCACCTAGGTCTTTCATGGAGAATTCCTTAGACAACCACATCTTGACTGATGTCAACATGGGAATATCATTCCCAATAAGGAGGATGTCATCCACGTACAATACGAGGAAGACAACAGCGCTCCCACTGACCCTTTTGAAAACACATGGTTCCTCTTCATTTTTGATGAAACCAAACTTTTTGATCACATCATTGAAACGAGTGTTCCAGCTCCGAGATGCTTGCTTAAGTCCATATATGGACCTTTGCAGCTTGCAAACCTTGTGATCAGTATCACTGGATGTGAAACCTAGCGGCTGTTCCATATAGATATCTTCCTCAAGATATCCATTTAGGAATGCCGTTTTCACGTCCATTTGCCATATTTCATAATCGAAATAGGCTGCAACAGCAAGCAATGTGCGGATGGATTTTAGCATAGCTACCGGGGAAAAGGTATCCTGATAGTCAATGCCTTCACGTTGACTATAACCTTTTGCCACCAGTCTAGCCTTGAATGTCTCCACATTCCCATCTGCACCAATCTTTCTCTTGAAGATCCATTTACACCCAATAGGTACTATACCTTCTGGTGGATCTACCAAGGTCCAGACTTGGTTTGAGTGCATCGAGTCGATCTCTGACTTCATTGCCTCAAGCCATTTCTCGGAGTCGATATCTGATATCGCCTCGTTGTAGGTTTTGGGATCATCACCATGAGCACCATTACCTATGAGGAACATTTCCTCTACGTCCTCTGAAATAATACCTAAGTATCTTTCAGGGGGACGGGAAACTCTTTCCGATCTACGAGGTGGAGGAGGTAGTGTTCTTATTGGCTCAACCTGATTTGGTTCCACTTGGTCCTTAGCTCGTTCTGCTTGTGAGACTTTCTCATCAAGCTTAATCTGCTTTCCAATGCCACTATCTTGAATAAACTATTTTTCAAGAAATATGGCATGTCGACTCACAATCACATTGTGGTCTTCTGGAATGTAGAAATAGTATCCTAATGACTCTTTAGGATATCCTATGAATCGAGCTCTAAAGGACCTAAACTCTAACTTGTCCGCTTGTTGTCTTTTGACATGAAGCCGGACAACCCCAAATTCTGAGATGACTCAGACTTGGTTTCTTACCGTGCCATATCTCATACGGTGTGGTAGGAACGGTTTTAGAGGGAACCCTATTCAGTAAATAGATTGAAGTTAATAATGAATGTCCCCAAAGAAAATCTGGGAGGTCTGTGAAGCTCATCATGGATCGAACCATATCCAATAGAGTCCGATTTCTCCGTTCTGAAACCCCGTTGAGTTGAGGTGTTCCTGGTGGAGTCCATTGAGAGACTATGCCATTTTCCTTAAGATAGTCTAGGAATTCCCGGCTAAGGTATTCACCTCCTCGATCTGATCGAAGAACCTTAATGGGTTTTCCAGTTTGTTTTTCTACTTCATGTCTGAATTCTTTGAACTTTTCAAAGGCTTCAGACTTATGTCTCATAAGATACACATACCCATACCTAGACAGATCATCGGTAAAGGTAATGAAGTAGACAAAATTGCCTCTAGCCGGCACATCGAATGGGCCGCACACATCAGTATGTACTAGGGCAAGGAGATCTGTGGCCCTCTCCCCATGTCCAACAAAAGGGAGTTTAGTCATTTTGCCTTGAAGACAAGATTCACAAGTTGGATATGACTCAAAAGTCAATGGACTCAATAGCCCATTTTTCTCCAATTTGTTAATCCTATCTTCTGCTATATGACCTAATCTCAGGTGCCATAGATATCTGTCGTTTGGACTATCCCTAGGTCGTTTGGCATTCACGTTTTGCTCGATAGTTAAAACAGGTACATCAATATGCAACTGATAAAGACCATTAACAAGGAAACCATTTGCAATTTTATTTCTTTCATAAAGAATGTTACAATGGTCCTTAAAGAAGGTGATCACATAACCTTCTTGTGCTAAGCATGAAACAGAAATCAAATTCCTGCTAGCTGCAGGCACATAATAACAGTCTTTTAAAACTAAGTCTAAACCAGATGGTAATCGCAGAGGGTATGTTCCCACGGCTACTGCAGCAACTCTTGCTCCATTACCGATGCGTAGGATCATGTCTCCATCCCTCAGCCTCCTGCTATCCTCAAGACCCTGCATAGAAGTGCACAGATGAGCACTAGAACCAGAGTCAAGCACCCAACTGGATGCAGAAGAAACCGTAAGGTTAGACTCAATAACGAGCATACCTCCAGAAGGACCTTCCTTCTTGTTCTTCAGGGTGGCCAGGTAAGTAGGGCAGTTCCGCTTCCAATGGCCGTCGCTGTTGCAATGGAAACACTTTCCTTTGCCATCGACCTTCTTCTTCGGTTCTGCCTTCTTCTTCTTTGATCCTTCTACCTTTTGCTTTTTCACAGACTTCTTTTTCTTTCCATAAGACTTTCTTTTGGAAGAAGTCCGTTCCATAGCAAGAACTGAGCCTTTAGAACCTTTCATAGAAAGCTCAGCGGTAACCAGCATATTCATCAACTCGGCCAAGGAATTTTGAAGTTTATGCATGTGGTAATTCATGATGAATTGCCCATATGCATCAGTCAAGGATTGCAGAATAATATCGTTCTGCAAGTCCAAGTCCAACTTCACACCGAGCTTCTCAAGCTCTTCCATGTCCTTGATCATTGTCAGACAGTGATCTTGGACTGACTGCCCATCACGCATCTTAGCCTTAAAAAGTCATTTCGTGACTTGATATTTGGCTGCGCGACTCTGTTCACCAAACATCTCCTGCAGGTGAGCCAACATTTGGCGAGCAGTCCCGATATCTTCATGTTGGCGCTGGAGCTCATCAGACATCGAGCCCAACATGTAGTATCTGGCCTTATTGTCTTCGTCAATCCATTTTTCCAGAGACGCTCTCTGTTCAGTGGATGGACGAGCTGGTAAGGTGGGAGGGTCCTGGTCCAAAACATGTGTTAACTTCTCTGAACCCAAAACAATTTTGTAGTTCCTGAGCCAATCTTTATAATTGGGTCCAGTCAGTCTATGTGTGTCTAGGATACGTGCCAGTGGGTTGGACGCAGACATTTTCCTGTAGAGAGTCAAAGATTCTAGTTAGATACTGTAATTTTGACTTGACCAATTTGTTTAGGGATTTTATTTTTAAACAAATTAGCTCCCACTATTTTCTCGGATCCCTACACTCCCTCTGTAGAGATGCGAAAATCTCCGCGATTGATGATTTCTAGTGGGTGGTGCGGTCTCACCAACTGACTCATCACCTCACCTAACAGTTATTGGTGATGGGTTAGCCAATGAGTGAACAACTCTTGTTCAATGATTCTCTAATCATGGTGCACCCAAACTTGGTCTCTAATTCATGAATCTCACCGTATCCGGAATATTGATCCACTCCTTAGTTAAGTCAGACCCACCATTTGCATAGACTGGGTTCCTAATTGGGTCTCTCACCGTATCCGGAATATTGAGCCCAACTCATCCTCCAGCCCATAGCATCCAATGCCTAATAGACATGGTTGCGTCTTCCCGGTGCAACTGAGCCACTGTATCCAGCCGAGAACAATCAACCCCGGGAAGGGCCCGCACGTCTACAATGGTGGAAGACCTCGGACTTAATCTTTTCTTAGGGAGAATTGATTCAGGTCTCATTAAACTAGACTTGGCTTAGTCATAACAATTATGACTAACCTAGTGGCATGGGTCAGCTCGGATTATTGACCACCTCAGATCAGAACTGTGTCAACAGATATGGCCAGGTAAGTGAGACCGGTGGAAGGAATATGCCGTTAACTCGCACAAGAACGCATTCAGGTCGAGTAGCTTCCAATTAAAAACCAGTCGGTCGTCTGTGCCAAACTTACCTTAGACACCAAATTGTTGAGTCAGAACCAATTGGGTTAGCCTACAATCCAGACTCTAACCTCTGAGCCTAATTAGGTCTTGCTTGATCGTGACTCGATCTTGACCCAGACTTAATCCTATTAGGCTGGTCAATTTAAGCATTGTTGATCCCATCTAACCAACTCTTGATTCGGTTTGATCAACCGCTTAGACCTAATTGAGCTACCCAAGCCCGAACCCAGTATTATGAATATGTCTTAGATCTGAAATTCTCAATTTTAGACCTAATTAATATTCCATAAACTTAATTCTTAATTAAGTTGGGTTCATAAACAAAATATGCACAATAAATCCTAGGGTTTCAGGATCTAGGGTTTTGCAGAAAGTAAGTTTTGGGTTTCTGATTAAGGACGAACACGCAGCACCCCTACACGTCATAAGAACACCCCATCGAATGGGAAGAGAGGGCCTTTAAACCCTTCTTCGTTCTTATGACCGGACGGCCAAGAGGAACGCCTTAATCAGGAACATGTAAATCTACAAAACAGTTATAGATCTATATCATATATCTCATATACAAATTTAGATCTAATCAAGGCATATTTTGCATACATCTCATGTATCAAATCATGCATGTTTTCAGATCTAAATTATCACATAATAATCTAAAAAATTAGATTTAAATTGATCTAATCAAAATAAATTCTAATCTAGACAATTATGTAGAACTATTCTACAACTAGTCTAGTCATGCATCTATCATATCTCATATGATATTTAAAATTAAATAATTTTTATTTGCTGTTTATCAGATGTTATTATAACACTTATAATATCAGAAAATAGTAAATAAGAAGATCTAAAATATGATTTAATCAGATTAAATCAAAGACATGCAAAACTATTCTATAGAACTATTCTATTCTAGAACTAGTCATGCATATCTTCATGTTCTTAGATCCAAATCATTTAATTTTAATTTTTCTGATTTCAGATCTGATCACATCTCATGTGACATCTGAA
>QRFJ01001233.1:541391-561829 GCA_006176705.1 Cocos nucifera | reverse complement strand
CCATCGCTCACTGCTCCGTGTGGTCATTCGTCGTAGCTCGGTGCTGGTGCCATGTCTTAGCGCTACTGAATAATAATCGTGCAGGAAAGACAGTTCTCCATACCAGACTTGTCTCCTTAACCTAGTAATATAAATAATATATATATAGATAATATACGATACTTCTCTATCACACATAGTTACTGTAATAACTTACCTTCAAACCTCGTATAATAATATAGCTACGCACACAAGTAACTATAATGCTCCTCTCTCTTAAAGTGATTGGTGAGTGTGTGGTAGTCGCTAATATCCACAATGAGGAAAAGAAGGCTACCGTACGGATTGAGGCATGGCGGCACACAGAAATTGAGATGCAAGGAGCACAGGCAAGCAGGGACTAAGGCTCGGGATGCGGCCACGAATGGGAGCTTAGGAAGGCCGGGAGATTGGGAGCCGGGAGCTTGTGCTTGGGCCTGGGTAGGTAGGAGGCGGCCGGGGTTCGGGGAGGTGGTCGGATTGCAGCCGGGGGAGAACGGTCGGGGAGAGAGGGGTACGAGTGAACCAAAGGGCTGGGGGTTGGAAAGTAGTAGAAGACAGCCGGGGGGAGAGAGGGATGTGGCAGGTGAACCGAAAGCTGGGGGTTCGAGGAGGCAAGAGGCAGCTGAAGAGAGGCGATGGTGCAGCCGGATGGGGACGGTCGGAGGAAGCCATCGATCGAGGGAGAGAGGGAGGTGGGCGGGAGAACCGAAGGCAGGAGAATTCAGGAAGGCAGGAGGTGCCGAAGCTCGAGGAGGTGGGATGGATGCAGCTTGGGGATCGAGATGATCGGGAGCTCAAGGAGGCTGGAGCTAGCTGGGGCTCGAAAAGATGGTCGGAATGCAGCCGGGGGAAGGCCGCCGACCGTGGAGAGAGAGGGTAGCGAGTGAACCAAGTTCGGACAGCTAAACATCGACCCAAGATGTATCCCTGCACGCTCTGATCTCGGCATATAGTGCTAAAAAGATTCGGGCTGCATTGTAAAGAACGACCCGAGACGTGCCCTATATGCCTCAATCTCGGCTGCAGAGTGCTCGAATGAGAGAAGATTTAGCTGCATTATAAACACCAATCTAAGATGTGCCCTATATGCACGATCTCGGCATGTAGAGTGCTCGAACCGAGGAAGGTTCAAGTTGCAAATATGAGGCTGAGACATGACCTGTGCGCTTCGATCTCGACATGCAGCATGCTTGAACCGAGGGAAGGTTCTAGCAGCATTGCAAACACCGATCCGAAACGTGCCCTGCATGCTCCGATCTTGGCATGTAGAGCACTCAAACCGAGGGAAGGTTTAGACTGCATTACAAACACCGGCTCAAGACGTGCCCTGCACACTCTGATATCGACATGTAGAGCACTCAATCCAAAGAAAGGTTCGGGCTACATTGCAAATATAGGCTCGAGATGTGCCCTATATGCTTCAGTCTCAACATGTAGAGCACTTGAATCGAGAAAAGATTCGGACTATAAACATGAGGTCAAGACATGTCCTTCGCGCTTCGGTCTCAACATATAGAGTGCTTGAATTGAGAAAAGATTTGGGCCACATCGCAAACACAGGTTCGAGACATATCTTGCTTGCTTCAGTCTCGACATGCAGAGTGCTCGAACTGAGGAAAGGTTCGGGCTGCATTGCAAATATAAGCCCGAGATGTGGATTTATGCCAAATTACAAGCATTGGTATTTGTATAGGGATTGATTCATGTGAGATGATTGCAAGGGCTTCAGAGGCTCTACTTGTCCAAGATCTTGCTGATGTGCAAGAGCTTAACGATGATAGGCTCAAGCATATGATTAGTATATTTGGTGGATTTGATTTGGTTATTAGTGGATGTCCATGTAGTAATCTTTTAGATAGAAATTGCCATAGTCATGATGGATAGGGTTGCTATTATAGTCATGCTTACCTTCTATAAGGTTGCTACCCCCTAGAGACTAAGCAAGACTATAACTATAGCAACCCCTATAGTCTATCACGACTATGGTGGTTGCTATCTAAAAGATTATTACATGGGCTTCTACTAATAACTAGATCAAATTCACTAAATGTGCTAATCATATGCTCGAGCCTATCACCATTAAGCTCTTATACATCAATAAATGTATTGGATAAGTAGAGCTTCCCGTCCGCACATATTATCTTCCACGTCTTCCTATGCAGGTACCAACATTTGTAGTTTGGACTTGGATCTTGCTAGATGACTAGGCTGTGCGAGCATATGAATTTTATATTTAAGTTATTATTTTATTTTTTAATAAAATTTATATTTTTGATTTGTAGCTCAAGGAGGCGGTCAGGGGCTCGGAGATAGAGGCTATGATGATTCCCTGTGTAAGATGCACCAAAATGGAGGTGATGCATTTTGTTCTTGTTGTTGTATGGTCAAGCTTGGATGGTCTGTTACATTATAGATAACTGCTTGCAGCCATCTCATTGTACTTTGGTGTAGAAGAACTTGTAATACAAGGCAAGCTTGGATGGTCTATTATATCGCAGACAACCACTTGCAGCCACCTCATGGTTAAAGGTGCAGAGGAACGTGCAATGCCTTATTTTTCAATGGCAGATCTGAGCCTTCTTCATATTTTCATGTATTGAGATTATCATGTACTGCTAGATGAAAATCGGATAATGCTTAAATCAGGGGATCAGCAGACCAACACATTATCATATATTATTGAACGAGAAACATTGGATTGCTGATACATTATAGATGCTCACTAACAATCTTTGTTATACGTGAGTTAAATTTTGATCGTCTTGTTATGTTTTGATAGATATTTTATTTGAACCAATTTTTAGATCATCTACTTACTTTGGTTTTTATTTTTATTTTCAGATATTATACATCATGTCTTCTAGAGGTCGAAGTCATTCTAGCTAAGGATAGAGTTTTCGAGGAGAGAGAGCGATCATGCGGCCAGCTTGCATGGTTCCGCACATCTCATACCGGATGATAGGGGGTCACCAATGATCCCACAGTCATATATAGTAGCGATCGGCTCACAGACATAGAGTTATGGTCGAGGATCCGTCTGGCTCGCGGTACCTTTGACTCGGTTGGAGGATAGATAGCTCATCCATGTTCAGAGCCGCTTGTAAGTACTACAACTTCAATTAATATATTTCTAATTTTGCAATTCTAAAGTTAATATTTATTATTCAAAATTAATTTTGCACCATGTTTAGAGAGTTTGGAGTAACTCGTGTGGTTATCTGCATCATCTAACGCTTGATGCTAGGGTCAGTGAATAAGTTTTCCAACTGATCGTTTGGAGCACGTGATGCAACCTAAGAAATATTTTTGGTAAGTCAAAACTAGTCTAATTTATAAATTTTTGATACGTTGGTATCTTAATTATATATAAATACATGCTTGCTTCTATCTTGCAGGACTACTACTGATTCGAGACTCCCCAGGATGAGAAGGTTGGCCGTCAGATCTTCGAAGAGGTGGCCACATGGAGGCTCTGAGATGGCCTCTATAGCCTTAGGCAGTCCACCATCTAGCACTCCGATTCCTAGTCACCATCGGACTGGAGATCCTTTATGGATCACTAGATGCGGACGGACATATGATAGGCCCTCTACGACCAATGGAGCAGTGAGGAGTATTCTGGTAGGCGACAGAGGGCCCAACTAAATCAAATCACCCAGTAGGATCTGATTAGACATATGGGCGGCTCGGTCGGCATGTATGTTGTGGCCGACAGACTGATAAGAAATCAATATCAAAGCTCTTCACTAGAATTATAAAAACTCTTGTCTGTATTTTTTAATTAATTTAATTTTATTATTTACTTATCATAGGCAAGGTAGCTGGGTCATCCACTAGACCAGCTGTAGTTGTGGTAGGCCACACACCAGTCTAGGAGGACTGGTAGCTATTTAGATTCTACGTTGCGATGGATCATGGTAAGAACTTCAAACTTTATTTACTTATTAAGTTGTTATAGGATTTAATTTTTATATTACAACTAATATAATTTTTAACTGTGTAGACGTATTATGCGAAGTATATTGCTAAGAGGTACGATGATGATCCATCTTCTCAACCCCCTTGACCTTAAGGGATGGCTCAGCGATAGGCCTCGATGTCTTAGACTTGGAGCCATGCGCATGTGAAAGAGGTCGTGTAGAGGCTTTTAAGCCAGTGACCTCAGAGTCTCCTGGATGCCATTTGTGATACGGTCATAGAGCTTCTTCGAAACTCGTAGCTATAGATCAGTTGGGCTCATCATGTTGGGAATATGCGCTCTTCCCATACGGATCGGTATGGCCGTCGGTGATTAGCCAAGCAACAAGTACTTCTTAGAGATCTCTGTGGAAGTATGATTAAATAAATCAAAGAATAGAGAAGAAGAGAAGAAAAGATTTCTAGGAGAAAAGAGCCTTTATTCAGTATATTTCAGCACACTTACAATCTTGACCTATTTTCAGTATATATACTTTACAAAGGGTTAAGCCCAAGCTCATAGAAAAACTTTTCAAACCCAAACAACCCACGTACATAAAATAATAATCCACAAAAATTGAGCTGGCCCAGTTTCAAACTGAGCCGGCTAACCTACGATTGGGTTGGCTCAAACCCAGACTGAGCCAACCCAGTTGTGTACCATGCCAACAGTCCAAAAATGCTGCTCTCTATCTGAATTTTCTTCTAAAACCTAGCCGACCTAGTCCTGGACTGAGTCGATCCAGTTCTCAACTGAGCCAGCTCAGTCTCAGAGTGAGCTGGCCCAGTTTTTGAACTTTACTATTGAGACTGATTCTTCTTCCAACTTGCTTCCATCTTTCCATGACCTGTCTTCTCATATTTTCAAGACTTGAAAGTGCCATTTCTAAGCTCACATTCTCCACCTTGATGCTTTCAAGTCCTTGTGAACTCATCTCTTCTCAACATATCCATCATGCCACACATCTCTGAAAGCTCTCTAGGGAGTACCTTTGTGAGTGCATCAGACTGATTCTTCTTGGTATGGACCTTCATCAGTTTTACTTCACCTTTCTCCACCAGCTCTCTAATCCTGTGGTACCTCACGTCTATATGCTTTGTGCGTGTATGATAGACTGGATTCTGTGCCAGCAACAGAGCACTTTGACTATCATTGAATAGTGTAACCTTGCTCTACTCCACCCCCAACTCATCAATCAGCCTTCTAAGCCAAAGAACTTTCTTTGCAGCCTTCGTTATCCCAATATACTCAGCCTCTATGGTAGACAAGGTTATGATTGACTGAAGGATTGATCTCCAAGACACCGGTCCACCATATACGTAGAAGAGGTATCCGGTAGTAGACCTCCTTGTATCAAGATCATCAGCATAATTTGCATCAACAAACCCTTCCAGAGAACCTGAACCTTCACACATCTTCACAGATTATTCTCCAAATCTTCCTGACTGCCGACCAAATATCAAACCATAATCCCTTGTTCCATGCAGATATCTCAATATCCATTTCAATACTTTTCAGTGTTCCTTCCCAGGGTTAGCCATGTATCTACTAACCATGCTCATAGCATGTGCTATATCTGGTCTATAGCACACCATAGTGTACATCACACTGCCTACAATATTTGCATAAAAGATTTGTTCCATGTACTCTCTCTCCTCTTCTAACTGAAGGCACTGTAACTTGGAGAGAGACATATGACTCGATAATGGCATCTCTGTAGGTTTGGTCTTCTCCATCCCAAATCTCTCCAAAATCTTCTGGACATACTTTTCTTATGACAAATGGAGCTCTCATTTGCACCTATCTCTGTAAATCTCCATTCTAAGGATTTTCTCAGTTGGATCCAAATCTTTCATCTCAAATTCAGATGATAATGTCCTTTTCAATCTTTTCACAGCATCCATGCTTCTACTAGCTATGAGCATATCATCTACATACAATAATAGGTACAGGGCATCCTCCTCATCTACATCATTGATGTAGACACAACAATCATGTTCACATATACTGAAAGCCAGGCTCAAGACAAACCTATCAAACCTTCGATACCACTGATGAGGGGATCATTTCAAGCCATACAAAGACTTTCTGAGTAAACATACCTTTTCTTCCTATCCCATCTCCATAAAACCATCTGGCTGCTTCATGTAGATACTTTCCTCCAAAGTTTTATGAAGGAAGGCCATCTTCATGTCCATCTATTATAATTTCATGTTATGCTGTGCCACCAGTGACAGCAAAACTCGAATAGATCTATGACGCACCATAGAAGACAAAATTTCTATGTAGTCACTCCCTTCTCTTTGTGAGTATCCCTTTGCTACCAGCCTTACTTTGAATCTGGCATCACCTTATTCTAAAGGTACTTCTTTCTTTGTGAACATCCACTTTGAGCTAATAGGTCGAGCACCATTTGGAAGATCCACCAGCTGCCATATCTGATTCTTCTCAAGTGATTCCATCTCCTCCATCATGGCCTGCATCTATGAATCATGATCCTCACTCTCCATGGCCTCTGCATAATTCTCTGGATCTCCATTAGCAATAATGAGTGCATAGGAGATAATCTTATTAATGCTATATCTGACCGATCTCCTAATAGTACACTGGGGCTTGTGCAAAGCCACTTTCATTGGCATATTTCTGTCTAATGTCTGTGGTTGCTCCTGCACATCTATCTAAACTGCCGACCCTCCATGTTGATTTTTAATCTGAGATAATACTTTTCTATCCAGATCCATCTCAATAGAAATACTCCTGTAAGTGGATGTAACCTGCATGCCATCATTCTTTGATTGGCCATTGCTGTTCATCTTTGTTTTTCTAATTTCATCTATCCCAGACCTCCTCAAGATGCTCTTCTCATCAAAGATAACATTCCTACTGATCACTGACTTCTATGCCTGAGAGTCCCACAGTAGGTACCCATTGACTCCTTATGGATATCCTATGAATGTCATCTTTTGAGATTGTGGGTCCAATTTGCTCCTCTCGGTTGGCTCTACATGTGCATAGACTGTATAATCGAAAACTTTCAGGTGGCCAAGCTTTACCTTCTTTCCACTTCAGACCTTCTCTAGAATGCCTCCATTCAGTTTATAATGAGAGAACCTATTCACAAGAAAATAAGAAAAAATTAGAGCATCACCCTAAAAGAACTTTGGGAGTGATGTCTGCAGCCTCAAACTCCATGCCTTCTCGATTAGTATCCGGTTCATCCTCTCCATGGCACCATTTTGCTGGAGAGTCATCCTCACCGTGTAATGATGTTTGATGCCATTTTTCTCATAGTACCTCCTGAACTCCAAGCTAGTATACTCTCCTCCATTATTTGACCTCAGATACTTTACCTATCTCCCTGACTCCTCTATTTCAACTCTCCAGGTTTTGAACTGGGCAAACACCTCTAATTTTTCTCTGATCAGATAAATCCACATCTTTCTTGAAAAATTATTAATGAAAGTGATAAAGTATTTTGCCCCACCTCCAGTTGATACAGGAGCTGGTCCCCATACATCCGAGTGCACTAAATCCAGCACTCCCTCGCTGCACTTGGTACTTTTGGCAAACTTCATCCTATGCTGTTTGTCAAAGATACATGACTCACAATGATCTATGCCCTCCTTCTTCAGGGCTGGGATTATACCTCTTCTGCTTAGTTTTGTGAGCCCATGGTCACTCATATGATCCATCCGATAGTGCCACAGCCAATATAAAATCTGCTCCTCCTGTGCTACTGCTAGCACTTCGGCAATATCATTTATTACTGAGCCTTTCATTCTATAAAGATTGTTGCTTTGTCTTCTACCTCTCATCACCACTAAAGCTTTCTTGAAAATTTTCAAACATCCACTCTCAGTCTGGCTACTAAAAGCATAACCTTGCTCCTCCAAGTAGCTCAAAGAAATCAAATTCTTTTTCAACTCCGATACATGCTTGACATTTGATAATGTATGAATGATTCTATTATACATCCTCATCTTGATAGAACCAATTCCAGCTATTTTGCATGGATGATCATCTCCAAGGCTGACACTTCCATTATCGGCCTTCTGGTAGGTAGCAAACTACTCCCGATGAGAAGTATAGTGGTGCAAGCATGCTGAATCTAATATTCATATAGTATCGCACTCTATGGATCCATCTGATATAACTAGCAGGTCTTCTCTACTGCTCACAAAAGCTGTATCATCTTCCTTGCTGGTCTTTCCTTTTTCTGATCTCAAAAGAGGACAATCTCTCTTTAGGTGTCCAGACTGATGACATTTATAACATTTCAATGTCATCTTCCTCTGATCATGAGACTTTGACCTGCCCTTGGATTTTTCTCTTGTCTTCTCCTTTGATCTTTCCTATCTTTCGTTCATAGCCAAGATCTCAGACTTAGGATCTCTCTTGCAGATTTTCTTGCTTTGCTTATTTGATCTGAGCACACCAACAACCTCTTCATAGTTTAAGATCTTCTTTTCATAAACTAAAGTTGTTATGAGACCATCATATGAACCTGAGAGAGAACATAATAGCAGCAATGCCTGATCCTCCTCGTCGATCTTCACATCCAAACTCATCACCTCAGAACACACCTAATTGAACCTTTGGATATGTGCAACAAGATCTCCGCCTTCAGACATTCTCAGACTATACAGCTATTTCTTCAACCATAGCTTGTTCGTCATGTTCTTCTCCATGTATGTGTTCTCCAATCTCTTCCAGAGCCCCTTTGCCATAGTCTCCTGTGCAAACCTCGGGCAAAACTTAATCGGCCAAGCACATCTGGATTGTGCTAAAAGCAATTTTCTTCAACTCTTTTCAATCCTCAGCACTGATCATTTTCGGCCTTTCTTTTGTCAAGACCTTGTAGATCCTCTGCTGAACCAACAAGTCCTTTACTCTTTGCTGCCATAGAGTAAAGTTCTCCTTATCATCGAACTTCTCAAAATCTATCTTGAATTCACTTGATCCCATGATTTCAAATAAGTCAAGAACAGATCCCTAACACCCTTCATGATCTCACACACCAGCAAAACTATCCTTCAAAGAAGATCTAACTAGTCCTAAATCCTCTTTCCAAACTTCTGTATCACCGTTTCTTTGTGTAAACAATCTCCACCTCAATCTAGAGACAACCATGAAGCAAACTAGAAGTTTTAAGATAAAATCCGGTGCAATAGATCCTAAATATAGTAAATCCTAGGTGTCTTTCTTTCTTCCATGCAACACCGCTCTGATACCAAATGTTGGAAATATATGCTCTTCCCACATAGATCGGCATGGCCGTCGGTGATTAGCCAAGCAACAAGAAAGTACTTCTTAGAGATCTCTGTGGAAGCACGATCAAATAAATCAAGAAATAGAGAAGAAGAGAAGAAGAGATTTTTGGAAGAAAAGAGCTTTTATTCAGTATATTTCAGCACATTTACAACCTTGACCTATTTTCAGTACATATATTTTACAAAGGGTCAAGCCTAAGCTCATAAAAAAACTCTCCAAATCTAAACAATCAATATACATAAAATAATAACCCACAAAAATTGAGCCAGCCTAGTTTCAGACTGAGCCGACTAACCTGCGACTAGGTCGGCTGAGATAACTGAGCTGACCCAATTATGGACTGAGTCGACCCAATTGTATACCATACCAATAATCCAAAAATACAGCTCTCTATCTGAATTTTTCTCTGAGATCTAGCTGACTCAGTCCTAGATTGAGCCGACCCAATTTTCAATTGAGCCGGCTCAGTCTCAGAGTGAGCCAGCCCAGTTTTTGAACTTTACTATCGAGATTGATTCTTCTTTTGACTCACTCTCATCTTTTCATGACCTGTCTTCTCATATTTCCAAGACTTGGGAGTGCCACTTCTGAGCTCACACATCATTCTAGCCATTACATTAGGTATATATATTATTAAATTATTTTAAATTTTTATTTTTAGAAATTTTATATATTTAGGTTTGAGTTTGGGAAGGAAATATAGGGGCTAAAAATTCAAGCTAACTATTCAATCGATGGATCAGAGATGTCTATATTTTCGTATCATCAAATGAAATATATAGAAATAATCTATTTAAAAATTGAAAGAGTGTATCAAAAGATATGCCTCCGTATCAAAACTTACTAATATTATTTTATTTTTTTCATTACAGGATGCTGGGACATCCAGTTCTCATCCATCAGCTGCTAGAGAGGAGCAGGAGGAGAAGGCTGACGATGATGAGGATCAGATCTAATTTTTTTTTGATGTATTATATTTTTTATATTATTTATTAAAAAAATATAATTTTTATTTTTAATATAATATAATTAGTTTTTAATTTTTGATTGTCATATTATCTTTATATTTTAATTAAAATAGGTATTAAAAATCATAATTTATTATAATTAATTAAAATAGATTTTTAAAAATATTATTATTAATTTTAAAAAAACTAAATTAAGTATTACCTTTGATATTAGCGATGGTAACTACCATTGCTAATACTTTTTAAATTAATTTTTTTAATTTAATTTAAAAATTAAATAAAATTAGAGATGATATTAGAGATGGAATAATTTATTGCTAATAATTATTAGCAATGGTACTAGCAATGAATTTACCATCACTAATATTTTTTAAAATTATTTTAATTTTTTTAAAAAATTAATTAGAGATGGATTTATTTCATCTTTAGAGCCATTGCTAATTCTATTATTAGCGACAATATTTTCTGCCATCACTAATTGGGACCATTAGCGATAAGAATTTTTTAGATTGGCTTTTACAATGGTATTACCGATGGCATAAGTATTAGCGATGGTGGATGAACTATTAGCGATGGCATTTCGTCGTTGCTAATAGTCTGATTTTTTGTAGTGTTCGCACTCGATAATGGTAACTAGGAGCCCACCAAACACGGCCTAGCTAAAGCTCTCGAAGCTGGGGTCCACTTATGATGAAAAAGATTTGCAGTGTTTAAGCTAATGGAAGGATGAACTATAGTAGGTTTGTAATGGAGGGAGGATGCCTGAAATTCATGAGATGTATGAAGGAAGGGTTGAAGTGATGGTGGACTGATTGCCGAGTGGTGGACAGACATCGTTGATCAAGGACGAGGAAAAGAATCCCATTATCGGAGACTTAACGATCCCAATGCTCTCCAAAGCCCGAGTTTCTCTCTCTGGATCCAGAGTTTCTCACACTAGGAATGGACATCCCAACTCTTTTTAAAACAAAGGGATCGACTCCTCTCCAATTTTTAATGTGGGCTAGGGAACCTAGCTTCTATCAGCTATTTAATCTTACTCACAGCTCTTGAAGAAGCACCACCCCAGAAGCCACTCTTTCTCTCTTCCTCTTCTCTTCCTCATCTATTTTCTTCTATATTGTCCTATTATTGGGCTCATCATGCCGTTGCCAATCCTTATTGGAGACAATATCTCTATTCCCTTTGCTAGTCTTTTTATTTTTTGCATTGAGCCATTACCGACTGGATAGTCACCAAAGTCCACCAATTGAGACATTCCCTATTTTGATTGGTTAGCTCCATGTTTCATGATAGAGGCTTCTTCTTCCCACAATTGGACCTGATTCTCTAGCCTTCCAATACTTTGAAGGTCAAATGAGTCGAGACATGATACCCTATATATTAATTGGATAAACCCTATATATTAATGGGATAAGCCCTTATTTACATCCCATATTCTACCAAACAATAAGCTTTGTCCTCTATTTTTAGTGACCACAATGCCTATTTATAGCCTTGGCTGGCTTCTTCTTGACCTAGATTAGTAAGTAGCTGAGGCTCAATTGAATGCCAAACACTATGCTCCCCTATGTTCCTAGCCATTTTCTCCTCATTTCTGATAAGCCCCATTGTTGGCGGCCACCTATTAGTTGACTATGAACACCAATAATACCACCAACCCTCGTGGCCCTCTTTCCATTTTTGATGAAAGGTGGCAAAGTCCTATTCCACCTCTCTCCCACATATTCTCTCTCTTTTCTCTCCTCTCTCTCCAGCTTGCTCTTCTTTGCTCTCTTCTATCCTCTCTATTTTTTTCTCTCCATGGCTTTGTGGACACTAGTAGGAGGGTGCCATACTTCTCCTCAAAACACCCCTATTAAACGGATATATCCTAAACTATATTATACTCTGGGTATTATCGGCCCTCACCTTGGCATTTCTAGATGTCATAACAATATCGTCATCTTTGTCTTAGATTGTGTTCCATGATTCGACTCTACTTATAGGACGCTATCCTTTGATCTACCTATTTCTAGTAGTTGGACTCAACCCAGCATTGCAATGTTCGAATTTGGAATTTTTAACTTTAGGATTTATCATGTGATTAAATTCTTGTAGAAATGTAATTTTGAATATTAGGTGTTGAAGATGATTCCTAGAGTTACTCAATTTAGTTATTGATCATCTTGCAAGGTAAGCAATTCATCACCTTATTTTAGATTTATTTTTAGCAAATTATGTAATATTTAATACATTCTAAGTCATAATATATGTGCAAAAGAATAGGACCCTACAAGCCAATCGCATGGATGATATGATGAGACTATTTTGTATTAATCTTCCTACTTATGTATATGACATTGATTATTTTATATTTATAAGGCATTGTGTTTTGTCTTTTGTTGTAGCATATTATGATTTAATTATGATTGTGACAAACCCCATAGATTAGGGCAATAGTTTTAGGGATATGATGAGATCATGCCAGTGAGACCTAAAATTCTGATAGCTCTAGCCTAAAATATTTTTAGTCATAGGATCATCAAGTCAGGGATCGATGATACTGGTAAGACTAGTACATCCTTTGTATGCTAGATGAAGAGGGTGATTGATTTCACAATTACTTATGTGGTGATATTAATACAATGATGTATATGCTCATTAGAGAATGAGTTTACTAAATTGATCTACAGAAAGAACATCTGATAGACTCTTATTAGCATATCAATAGATAGTTCTTTAATGGGAGTGGTGCAAGTGATCCTTAGACCTAAGATCACTATGGTATCCTGTGTATGTGGATCCATACTTTGGTTCATACTCTAGCATGACTCTTGGAGACGTGTGGGATATTTTGGGTATGGTGAAGTATGCATGGAGATTGTGAGTGGTCAATAAGAAATCGATCACTCCTTATAGTAGGAGAGAATATTCTATATGATCTCATAAGATGATGACTCAAAAAGTCTCTGGCCAAAGCAGGATGAATATTAGAAAGATTTTCTATTGGTTCATCGATTGAGTCATCATTATCAGATTGAGATACATATGGATAGATATTCAAGCTTGACCTGATTTCATGTCCATAGCCTGTCTGAGATGTTGTATGATCGAATGATTGAATTGCAAGGTAACTCACTGTGGAAGGATATTTTTTGGTATTCTATCAAATTTTATATCTTCTAGGTAGTTATGATACGTTGCTAGATGTCAATCTTGACTTGTAGATCTTAATGAATTAAAAGAGTTTAATTCAATAATTTAATTAGCAAGAGTTCTAATAAATTGGTGTACTTGGGTTTAATGTGCCTTGGACCTAATTGGATCAGGTGCACTTAAGTCTGGATCTACTACTGGCTAGATGTAGAATCTAATGGATCACATATAAAAAGAAATTGGTCTAGAACTTTTGATTAGATCTTGTTGAATCTAATTCAATAAGAATTTCATCCTAATGGATTTAGGTCAAGTATGCTAGCATGTGTTTAAACCCTAATACCCAATCTATTTGGATTCATATTGGCTTTAGGTTTTGAATAGTCAAACACAAAATCACTTAAGACTCTTAAGCCACCTTTGAATAATCGAAGTTTATCATGAGGAGTCCAAGCTCTATGGTTCTCTCACACCTCACGCCCAAATAGTTTGGGCAGCTCATGGGGAGGAATCCTTCTCTAAGAAGGACCCCTCCATGCCTTATATCTCTCCATGCCCTTTTTATCTTTACATGTGAAAGGAGGCACCCCATCTTAATTCCTCATGCGGGAAAGTGTTTCATGTGCATTTAGGAGGAGTTCTCCAATAGAAGGACTCCTCCACCCATCCAAGAGTTGGAGGTCAAATGGTTCATGCCCTCTCTCTTTTATTTGTTGCGCCCTCTGGGGATTCACGTGAAGGAGATACTAAGCACCATTAGATAGCACATCTTCTTATCACAACATGTGATAAGATTCCTTGCTACTTATTCTCTCTTTAAGGGGAATTAATGCACCCCTTAATCCCAAGAGTCTCCATAGTAATAAAACCTCTTGACATCCTTTTGGAAAGGGTATGATGTATTCTTCATGCCTCTTGGAATAGTAGCACCCAAGGGGACTCCATGCAGAGAAAATGTCCAAGACTTGGACACCATGTAGGAAGCCTTCTTCATTCCCCCTATCTCTATGTGAAGAAAGTTATCATAACCCAGATACTGAGCACCCAAGGGAGGAGTCCTTCTGAGAGAAGAACTCTTCCATCCTTCGTACCAAAAAAAGGTTTCATGCGACTGGTTTTGATGCCCAAATGTTGGATGTTTTGATGGGTGTTTGAGTCTATCCATGGCTTTTATTTGAGTCAGGTTTTGGGTTGCAAAAGGGCTGATTTCATGGGGCTTATGTATGGGTTCCTAAGGTCCAATTGTTGGACAGTAAGAGGGCTAAAAGATGAGAGGTTCTACATGTCTAAGAGAGAGAAGAAAGGAGAGAAGAAATCACCAATAGTTGGTGATGCAAGAAAGGAAAAGCTGTTGATTTTCTTAAGAAGAAAATTTGGAAAATCTAGATTGGAGAGAGTCCTAAATCGAGATTCATGTGGATCACTATTAGAGGGCACGCGCTCAGGTGCCTTGAGGATACCAATCAGTGGACAACTCAAATCTTCCTATAAGGTATATCTTCTATCATCTTTTTATCCTATTAATGTATGATTGATATCATCAAGGTGATTTTGCGTAAGGTATATCTTTGGATCACATATTTTCAATAGTTATTGCATATTTTAAAAAATTTTAAAATCTATTTTCACTGCACATCCAAATCCCAATAGTGGTATCAGAGCTTTTCTTGATTGATTCAATTAAATAACATATTATTATTGTGAAATAGATTAGATCAAATTCATGATATGTCAAAATCAAAATTTTTGAATGATATTTAAATTGCTATTTTGTTTATCTTCTATAAGAATAAAAGTTATTTGTCCATGATCGAACCTTGGCATGAAATTCCATGGCCTTAAGACTTGTGTAACAAGTTTGGGTAAGATCTTGGTCATCCGAAGGTTTCATGAAATTGCTGCCTTACGCATGCGAAGTGCGTGACATAAGGTTGTTGCATGTGATGCATGCACCCTAGACCCAGGGCTGGCCACCACAGATTGGATGTTGATCATGGTGGGGTCTCCCATCATGGTTCCAGACCTAGGCATGTGGGCGGCTATAAAATCTACATCATGGAAGAAAGATGCTTCAAACATGAATTATGGTTTTGTTGGATGGGTTTGATGTTGACTACAATTCATTGGCCCAATATGATTAGGGTTTATGATTGTAGATCAAATTAGATTCATAGTTCTAATTAGATTCAAAATTGTGTTCAATTAGAGTTGACCTAATTGTTATTAACCTAATTTGATTAGGACTTGAGTCATACTTAATTGAATCCTTATGAACTTAGTTGGATTAGGGTTTATTTAAGAATTGGTTAACTTAACTCAAAATGGCGAAATATGGTTGACTCATAATTGAAATTGGGTCAAGAGTTAAACCCAAATAAAAAACCCTAGATGGGTCTTGTGCCTATGAATTTAAATATTTTAAGTGACATGTGCATGAATGACATCATAATTAGAATAACATAGTTAGTTTATCATCATGCTTTCTATAATATTTATAAATTATGAAAGAATAAGCGTCCTATAAGCCAATCATATGTGTGATGTGATGGAATTTTTTTGTATAATTTTCAACTCATGTAATGATGTTTATTCTATTATTAATAAAGTGAGGCATTTTATTCATCATTTTAGTCGCATCTTTTATAATTTAAAGATTATGATGAACTCTAATGATTAGGGCAATAGTTTTAAGGGACATGAATGAGTCATGCCTGTGAGACCTAAAATCTTAATCTTAAATATTTTTGATCGAAAGAATATTAAGTCAGAGATCAATATTTCGGATAGACTGGCACATCCTATGTATGCTCAATAGAGAGGGTGACGGATCTTATAAGCCATTTGTATAGAGACACTAATACAATGATGTGGGTGCTCATCAAGGAATAAGTTCACTGAATTGACTCGATAAAAGAGAACATCTTATGGAACCTTGTATGTCAAAAGATGATTCTCTAAGTGAGAGTTATGCGAGTGATCCTTTAACCTAAGATCATCATGGTGCATTATGTACATAAATCCATATTTTTGGTTCATACTCAATCATGACATTAAATCATGAACAAGGTGTTCTGAATATGGTCGAGTGTGTATGAAGGTTGTGAGTAGGTCAACAAGGAATCGATTACTTCTAGTAAGAGGAGATGACATCCTGTGTATTCTCATCTATTGATAACTCAGTAAAACTTTGGCCAAAGCAGAATGAAGATTTGATAGAGCTTCTAATCCTTTATTAGAGTTATCACTGATTGATGGAGAATCAACATAAATATGTGTTTGAGTTTGATATTAATCCATACTCATTAACATATTCGGGATGTAGGATGATCGAAGGATTGAATTATATGGATACTTGCCACTGAAGGGTATATTTGGTATTTCTATCAAATTTCATATCTTTTGAGTAGTCATGATATGTTGCTAGATGTCAATCTTGACTTATGAATTTTGATTGAATTAATAAGATTAATTTGATCCTTAATTAGATAGATCTTTTAATTGATAAAATTGGATCAGCATAAACCCTAATGGATTGAGATTGAGTCCAATTGGATTAGATTAAAATAGACCTGGGCATACTACTGGCTACATGTGGAGCCCAATGGATCATACACATAAAAAAATTGATCAAAAATTAATTTTAGGATCATTGGATCCTAATTGGATTGCTAATTGGCATGCTAGCACATGTTAGGTAACCTTATTCCTTGCCAAATCAATTTTGGTTCAAATTCTTACACTTTTGGCTAACCAATTTTAGTTAAATCTGAAATATGGTTGAGCCTAAAGGGGTTGCAATTAGATTGCAACACTTGGCCTTTATCAGGACTCCAAGAGGAGTCCTAGGTGCCCACAACTCTTCTTTAGAGTTGGCGCCACAATATGTGGTGCACATTTTCATGGCACATGGGAATAGTTGGTGCAAGAAAGGACTAAGAGTCCTTCTGAATGGGGGCATTGACTAGTGAGATGACCCCCTAGGACTCTCTCTCCTTTATGGTGCCTACAATCTTTGACCAAGTCAAAGACGGTGGGCGCAAGAGATAATTCTTTTGGGAATTAAAGTGAAAAGTTGCATAGTTCCAAGATAAATAGCACCAAGAGTTCTTTTGCTTTAAGGACTTTTGGTTGGCACCTTATCTGAGATTCTCTCTCCTTGTCCCATGCGTTATCAAGAGAAAATTCAAATAAAATTCAGAATAAATGATGGAAAGTCGTATATACAAAGTTTCGGAGGCAGAAATCAGTTTTTACCTGATTTCTAGGCACCTCCAAGACTCCTTCTGCTTTAAGGGAGTTATCTAATCCCATGATAAAGATTTTGGAGGGCTGATAAGCACTTGGGAAAGGTATTATTAGCATCCCATCTGAAACTATAAATAGGTTTCAGATTGGAGGTGTCGAGTATTCCAAATTCAGAAGTCTATCTTAATTTTCTTCTTCTCTTTCTTTTAGACAAGGTATTGGTTAAGACAAGGAGTCTTCCTTTAGATAAGGTCTTAACCAATACAAGGAGTCTTCATTAAGACAAAGGTTAGGAAGATTATTTAAGAGGGCTAAGAGAGAATAAAAGGGAGAATTAACAAGAGGGAAGAAGGAAGAAGAAAGGCCAAGAATTCTAGATTAGAATTCAACAAGCAAAGATTCAAGGATCGTTTTTGAGCCTAATTTCCATATGAATCACTGTTGGAGGGCGAACACGAGGGAATCTTGTGAAAACATATCTTCATCAAATCAGATTATTAAGAGTATATTTTTCTAAACTTATTTTTTATGCATGTATATGCTTGAATTCATCAAGGTCAGTCCTAGGAATTAGGGTTCCATAGATTAAAATTTTGAAATCTATTGCTTCCGCCATGTCAATCGAACCCTACAGTGGTATCAGAGCACATCTTGCATGATTCAATCATATGCATGAATGCTTTTGATGATATAAAGCATGCTATGATTTGATGCATATATAATTGAATTATAGATTCATGTATATATGATATGCTTATGATCATATTAATGTTTTATGTCTTTTAAAATGATCATGTTCATGTTGTTAATTTTAATTTTGCAAGTTTATGTAATGTCTTAGAACAGATATTATGATGTATGTTGCACAAATTCATCTTTTTGATTATAAGATTGTCCTAGCATAATCAGCCCTCATTTGTTATGCCGTAAGGTTGTCCTAGAATGATGAATATTTTATGTTTCATATGGCACAGCATGTAGTTTCATGTATTAAATTTTATTTAAGGATGCGCATGAGATCTTTAAAGCCCTCCTAAAAATTATATTAAGTCGTAGTGTTAAAGATCAAAAAGCAAATCCATTCTAGAAATAGATTGATCAATTGGTGTCTAGAAAAGTGGTTTTGAGAAGGTAAAGAGAACATGGTTTATTAATTGGATCCGTTACTTATCTGGCCAATTTTAATTGGTGTCTAAGACAAGAATGGAGGGCCTCCTACCTCCCTCCCACTTATCTAGCCAATTCGATCTAATTGAAATCTTGAATTGAAAATGCATAATGATCAGGACACTATAAATAACTTTCTTCATGCTAAGATAATTATTATTTCAAGAACCACAGTAAGTTTATTGTGCTATCCACAAAACTTACCATGGAGACTGATATGATAATATCTTGATGCATTTTAAAATGCTTATGGTATATTTGATATATTATTGCTTTGTTGTGCTATCCACAAGAGTAATATTATTTTCAAATATGACTATATGAAAATGAAGAATTTGACTTAACTAAAATATTATCGTTTGTTGTGCTATCCACAAGATTATGAATGTTTTAGAGGCAGGTTATATTGAGAGTTGCATGGAGATGCAATTGGATAGACTTTTCTATCTTTGAACTCAATGAAGTTTGTTGTGCTATCCACAAGACTTCTTTGAGGGATAAGGATCTCAATCCTACTAAGAAATCTATTAAGATTTTCTCATTTTCCATAGTGAGGGCTATGGTATATGGAAAAATAGTGAGAGTAATAACTAGAATAAAAGACCTCATCTAGTTATACATGTCATCTTGAGTGGTCTGCTTATATTAGTATTTTTAATTCATGTAGATTAAGATATCTACATAATGGCTTCTTTACTCTCATTGTATTGTATCCTTGATATAAATAAATTGACTGGTCCTAACTATATGGATTGGTTGAGGAACTTGCGCATAGTGCTTGCATAAGAGAAATTATCTTATATTCTGGACACACTTGACCTAGGTCAGGTCAGTGAAGATGCTTCTGAGGAGGAGAAAGCTAAATATAATAAATAACAAAATGACAGTATGACTGTCAAGTATATTATATTAGCCTTGATGAATAATAAATTATAGAGGCAACATGAGAGTATGGATTCTTCCTCCATATTACTCAATTTAAAAGAACTTTGTAGAGAACAGAGCTGGACTGCTAGATATAAATTGTCCAAGCAATTATTTTGGGCTCGAATGACTAAGAAAACTTTGGTTCAGAACTATGTACTGAAACTGATTAACTTAATCATTAGATTAGGTTAATTAGATTTTGCCATGAATGTAGAGCTCAATCAAGATCTCATACTGCAGTCTCTTCTAGACTCCTTCTTTCACTTTGTGGTAAATTATCATACAGTTAGCTAGTCCAAGCATTCGAACAGTCACTGTTAGATATATATGCCCTAGAAGCCAGAATTGGCTGACACTTGTAATACACTTCTAGGGGCAAAATTATAATTTTGACTATAATCAATAAAATGGGTTATTTTCTATCACATATGTGTATTTAGTATCTGTGATACATCCTTTGAGTTAATGGTAATGATTAATTCATATTTTCAAGAGTTGAAAATTTAAGACATGAATAATCATTATTAACTCATAAACAGCTCACGACCATGAGGATCATCACGAGGATGGTGATTGATCTGATAGGTTGGTGTACGATCGCTTCTCTTTAGTAGAAGAGTCTTGAGTCTATGGTGTGGAGACACCGGAGCGAAAGTATAGGTACTCGTTAGAGAACGAGGGCACTGAGCGTGACCACTCCGAGTAGTCATTAGGAAGTTACCTTCTCATCTTCTCTTCTTTTT
>QRFJ01001233.1:461392-541134 GCA_006176705.1 Cocos nucifera | reverse complement strand
CATCCTCGTGATGATCCTATGGTCGTGAGCTGTTTATGAGTTAATAATGATTATTCATGTCTTAAATTTTCAACTCTTGAAAATATGAATTATCATTACCATTAACTCAAAGGATGTATCACAGATACTAAATACACATATGTGATAGAAAATAACCCATTTTATTGATTATAGTCAAAATTATAATTTTGCCCCTAGAAGTGTATTACAAGTGTCAGCCAATTCTGGCTTCTAGGGCATATATATCTAACAGTGACTGTTCGAATGCTTGGACTAGCTAACTGTTGGAGTGGAGAAATAGCCATCAAAGATATGCAGAAAAACTAACCATCGTAGCTTCCCCTTGTCAGGTGTAGTGGGCTTAAATTTCTTAGGAGTCGACTCAAGCTGCCCATAAGTCAACTCGACCTCTTCAGGAGTCAACTTGCCCTCAAGGTTTGAAAATCTTATATTCTATTTTTTTTAGAGAGTCAGCTTACCATCTTTATGAGTCAACTCGATCTATCCTGGGGTCAACTCGAGCTCTTCTAGGGTCGACTCAAGCTAGGATTTCAAAATATAGTCTTCTGTCTTCTTTGAGAGAGTCGACTCTTACCTATCATGAGTTGAGTCTAGCCCTTACCAATTTGCTCCAACCATACCAGAGTCAACTCCCTTTCTCCTGGAGTTAACTCCTGAACTTTCTGAAACTTAAAATCCTTTTGTTTTCTACTAGTTTCTGTTCAGGGGTTAGCTCCTATGCTTCTGGGGTTGACTCCACTAAGTAAAAAATTTCTTGTTTCTTTTTTGAATTGCCTTGACTTTGGTCCTTTGAGGGGATTTGTCCCATGGTTAAATTCTTCATTTTAATTAAACACCTGAAAAATCCTATATTCACTCTTGAAACACATGATTAGTATCATAATTATGTAAATATTTTTAATCATCAAAATCAATTATAGGGTCAATATTAGATAGTTTATTTTCAGCTTTATTTGTCTAGATCTATTTATCAAATGCCTACATACATGATCAATCAAGGCAAGTGAAGAAATATAGGTTGGGTTTGGCTTAGAATTTTTAATCTATTTCATAATAGTTTTATATACATTAATAATTACTAAATTAATTAAAAGTATATTATAAATAATTTATTAATCTAAAGGAGGTGCATAATACCTTTTACCTACTCTCATGAAAAAATCTTTAATGCTTCTTGATTATTAGTAGGATAAGAAATTTGATAAAATTGATTCTATCTTATATTTCTATTTGAAATTTTTTGATGGGTTAAATATGTTACTTTGAACTTGATTTGATTTGATGTATTTAATTAATAAGTACATGAATTAAATCAGTTTAACAATTATATACACAAAAATAGTTCTCAATATAAAATACATTATAAATATTGCAAAAAAGTACTATAATTAGGAAATGGTTTAAGATGTAATAATTAAAAACTTGCATGGAGACTGATTTAGTCAAAGATTTTGTTCACTAACCCATTATACATTCAAAATATATGAAAAATTAAAAGTACTTAAACAAAATATATTATATAAAATATTAAAAGTGTTCTATATTAAATATCATTATGTACATCATACGAAGGGGAAGCACATTGGATTGTTAAAAGGACCCTACTGTAGGAATATAGCCATAATTCATGGCTGATGAGTTGAATGAGATGCTTTGCAACATTGAGCTTATGAGCATAAACTTGAATTTTGAGAAAGATTAGAGTTTCATGCATGATATTTTCCATGTGGGGTTATTATTGCAAGATTTGATTAGTGGTTAGTACTTTATATCTAGATTTGGTTTTGACTTATGTATTTCATATGCTTTTTTTTTTTTTAATCTTGTCACTTATTACCTTATTGCTTGATTCATTTAGCTAAGATACACATTACTTACTATGCCATCTAGTTCATAATATGCTCTCTTATTGCTTTACAAGTTCAAAGAACTAATCTTGGAGGTTTTTCTATGGAAGAATAATTAAAAGTAAAATCTTATTTTTTTTTATTTATAGTAGATTAGGATTTATTTAAAGTTTAATGTAAGATCTTTGGATATTGTAGGATTTTATGAAATATTAAAATTTAGATTTTAGTTATTTAAATTTATTTTACTCACGACTTATAATATATATTATATGGAATGCCTTACATGCTTGTAAGAGAAGCTTTCTATGAGTATGTGGTGATTGTTGCATTCTTAGCTCACGAATTTGAGTCGAAGCATCACAAATTTACAACATCATAAATAGGAGAGAGAGTTGGTGATGAATGATGTTGTATAGGCAGCATCAATAATTAAGTGGATACTTATAACACAAATGATTTAGAAACATGATTTATAGTGAAATGATTTTCCTCCACATAAGTAAAAGTGAAAGGCGTACGAGATTAAAAGTAATTGCTTGAGATTTGATTCAATGAATTTTATTATTTAAAGTATATTTATGCTAATTGAGTATCAACCATTCAAATTTGAGAAGGGTGAGACAGGCTCTTACAATGTTTATGTTTTTTCTTTTATTTTTTTGGAAGATAAATTATAGCATCTAAAGTGTGCTAGATGAATACCAATATAAGTTGGAGAGACTAGCCTCATTTCATATTACTTTTGGAGGGCCAAAAAATACTTCTTAGAGGGCAAAAACCTCTTTAGAGATTTTTTAAGATGTTTGGAAAAAATTCAAAAGAGCATTTTGACTTCTCCAAAGGTCAAAAAAAGGTCTTATTGGAAATTAAAGCTCCAATTTGTAGCTTTTGGGAAAAAGCTCTACTACTTGAGATATATTGGGAAGTAGTTTTTCTTGAGAAACCCAAGTTTAAATCCTGGTAACAAACTTTTTGAGAAAGCTATTTTAAAAATAGCTTATGAGTTAACAATTAAAAATTTATAATAATAATTTTGATGATATGATATAATATTTAGTAATTATGAATAATAATTTAGCAAAATACTATTATATTATTATTTAATACAATAGTATGAAAATAATATTGTTGTATTTCATAATAAATCAGAAAATTAATTAATTATTATATTATTTAGATTAATATTAAAATAAATAATTTACAAATTGAGAATATTTATATCATGATACTTTTTGATAATATAAATGATTACATAATTAAAACCACTATATAACATCTTTTGTTATTAGGTTTTTAATACTAAAATTACAATATAATGTTCCACAACATTTCAGAAATTTAGTAAGCAACATTTTGTTAAAGCTCTACTAGTAAAAGTTTTACTATCTCAAGCTTTATAGACAAAAGGTCTACTAGATTTAATAATGTCAAATGAGGCAGATTTTATTCTACCTTACTCCACTTCCAAACACAGCCTTACATGTTTTCTCTATTCCTACTTTATCCTCTTTGTATAGGAGAGGATAAATAAATCTATGTATAAAAGAATCATGTCATGTTGCAAAGAAATTTACTAAAAAAATTATTATATTTTTCTTGCATAACCTTTTGTATATTAAATATAGTAGATCAAAAAATATAGTTTGTATTAGAAAACTACTTTTTTATGTTGTCTCTAAGAAAGCAGGTATGTATATATGTATCTAAGTATAACATATAGATACATATGTACATATGTACAAGTATGATGAGGATTATTTATTAGTTGGTCCATGTTTTTGAATTTAAGAATTAATATTCAACCCTTTCATTTCTTTCTTAGAAACATGAAAAAGTTTATTAACAAGATTAAGGAAGTTTTAATAAGAAACTGCTCTCTAATGAACTCAAGGGTTCTTATGTCTGCGCTTCAAAACCATCTATAATGAATCACATTCATGCATGTCTCTCTCCATTAATTGTCTAGTAAAGGAACATCTCAACTTCCCCAATTTATATTTTAGATAAATCAAAATTATATTGTCATGGTGCACTTAAAACTAGAAAGTGGCCATTGATATTTCTTATTTTGTTTTACAAGAAAAAACATTTTTTTTTGTTTTGTTGAATTTGAAAATTTTCAAACCTTTCTAAATATTAATCTAAAAGAACTTTACATTTTTAATTCAAGTTCTTATTTCTTGGTTAGTTTGAAATACAACAAACTAAATCAACTTGAAATTACTGGTGGTATAATATGAAAATTTTAAAAAGTTTACCAAATTTTTTATTTAAAAGTATATGTATGAATATTTATCATTTCTTTTTGATAATTCAATAGTTTTTCTTGAATTCACATAATTCTATCAATATTTAAAATTATAAAACTTTAATGTTTGCTAAATTATTTTCAAGTTTTGGACTTGTGACTAGTGAGGAACTACTAGTATTTTGTTTGCTAAGGTTACAAAATATTAACTCAAACAATAGATCTCTTGCTTGCCAAGAAGAGATGTTTTCATAAATAATCATGTTAGACGTATGCCCTTGAAGCCAATATGGCAAACATATTATAATAATTCTAGGCTATATTTTTGTACTTAAAAATTGATTTATTAATAAAATGGATAGTTTTTATTTTAATTCTTGTGTAATGTGTCCTTGAATCGTCTAAGAAATTAATGACTTAAAGATACATACTCTCAAGAGTTGAGAATTAGAGACATGTATAATTAATTCCTAAATTGCTCCCAATCGATGGATCATCATGGGGTTGTTGATCGATCCGATTAAATCAATGCATAGATCACTTTCTTTGAGGTAGATGAGTCTCTAGTCTATATGTGGGGATACTGAGCAAGAGTACAGATGGTTGTTAGAGAACATCGATACCGAGCATAACTATATGAGAGATCACATGGATGTCTACTGACTAGTCAGTGATCTTCTTGATATTATAGTAGTGTAAATGGTTTCTTAACCTATGGTGCCTCGGTTGCTCACAGTGAGGTTGTTGTAGTTTGACTGTACATAAATATAGTCTCCTAGCCATTTAGGTCCTTATAGTATATGCTAGCTGCAGTAGATTCATTGTAGAAGTAGGGTGGGCACCTAGATAAAATCTATCGATCTTAGTAGATAAGGAGTAGTCCTATGAAATTTAAGAAGTTGAATCCTTAAGTTTATGGCCATAGTAAGATGATTGATGGAAAAGAGTTTCTATGAGTTTCACATTTTGGACTCGAGCTAATCGAATTTTTCATATGATGGATGTTGGGATTTGATGAGTTTTTATAATCTCCATCTTGGTCAGAACTTATGATAAAGAAACTAAATTACACGATAACTATACTTAGAGATTTTATTTCTTTAATTCTGCTGGGTTACCACTATATACTACTAGGTGTCACTGATAGATTATGAGAACTCACTAGGATCATTCTGGATCGATGGTCTTTGATGAGTATGAGTTAGAATTATTCTAATCCACTGAAAGGTATTTTGATGATACTATGATAGAGATCATGGTATATCTCACTAACAGACAGAATTAAATTTATGGGGTCATACAACAAAGGGATTAGATCTTGGATTGATCAATTAGACTTATGAAGTTCCAATTGGATTAGGATAAATCTTATTGGGTCTAGGTGCATGCATGCTGCTAGCACATGATTAAATCCAAATCCTCCTTAACTTAATCAACCTATTGATAGGATTTTGACCAAGTCAAAGCCCATATTATCTTCTCTTACTTGACCGGATAAGGATCAAAAGAGGGGTGCCAATGGTTGGCACCTCCTCTTACTGTGTGCGCGTGGAAATGAGGGAGAGAGAGGGGGCGCACGCCCCCTCTTCTAGATAAGAACTAGGGGCACACACCCTTGGTGTTTGGATAAGAAGGGAGAGAGGGGGTGCACACCCCCTCCTTTTGAATAGATGCTAGGGGGCCACTGTTGGAAAAATAGTAGAATTTCTAGCATGTATTTCAAAACTTTTTAAAAAAAATTATAGCAAAAAATAAAAGATTAATCTAATTAATCTAACATGCTAGTGATCTAATCATTAAAAATCCTACATCTAGGATCATAATATGATATATATGCATGTTATAAAAATCTAGAAAAAAAAATATAGTCATGTATATAAAGCAAAAAATCTCATTTGCAACTCTACATCACTTGTGTTTAGAACACAATATCTTCGTACGGGTAGTTGATCACCGTAATCGAAGCTCAGATGGGGAGATTCTCTCATGTGATGTAGCTACACAAAGCACCTGGCCTCTATGGATCATCCACATGAAAATTTTGGACCCGATCGGCTCCTCCGGAGTGCTAGCTCTTCGCCAAAATCTTTGATGGCTGACATGGATCAATCTCGATCGATCTCCTTCTTCTGATTTTTTGCATGCTCTAGAAAACCAAAAAAGGAAGTAGGAAGGTAGAGGAAGCTCTCTAAAAAATCTCGTGGAGCTATGACACTCATAACTTATGATCTCTCTTCCCAAACCTTAGGATGAAACCCTAGGGCAGCACACTCCTAAACCCTGCACCTCTCTTTCTCTCTGGATTTTTTTTTCTCTTGGGAAAACTCAAAATTTTCTCATGCAGATAGGTGGCTCATGTAGAGAAGGAATCTCCTTCAGATGTGTCACATGCTCCCCTCAAAATCCCTTAAAATAGTGTGCCATTCAGTGTAGAGAGTGCCTGGGAGGATAGAGATGAGGTGGTTGTCAACTTGAATACAAATCCAATTTGATTTCAAATTGCAACCACCTAATCCTATCCAAAAGGGGTGTGAACAACCAGGGCATAAGGCCTCTTGCACATGGAAAACTTCAGAAGAATTTTGATTCTCGAGAAGAAAAGTGGGTGCAAATCAAAAGGTGGCACATTGGATAAGTCTAGTCAAATTAGACTTTAAATTCTTATCCAATTAAGTCCTAATCCAAACCAATTTAGCTAGACTTAATTAGACCAGAATAAACCTAACTAAATTAGGCTTAAACTAACTTAATTAAATTCTAATTAAATTAAGAATTAATTAAGTGCAGATCCTGATCAAATCTGGAAATAAATTTTCTTGGCGATTAGGCCATCTCATAACCTAATCGGCTAAAACCCAATTGAATCCAATTCAATTAGACTTGATCCAAAACTCTTCACTCAACAAATTAAGTTAATTATTAATCAAATTACTAATTAATCCTTCCATAGATATAGAGTTCTAATCCAGTGGGTGTCTAGGCAATAGAGTCCCATCTCTATGAAAATCTTGACTAGAGTCCCAAAGTAGTGGGACTCTTGATCCCAGTATCCCAAACTAGTAGAACTCATGATCATAGAGTCATAGACCAGTGGGACTCTTGATCATAGAGTTTCAGATAAGTAAGACTCAGAGTTTCAATGCAGTAGGACTCTTGATCATAGAGCCCCAGTCCAGTGGGACTCTTGATCATAGAGTCCTAGTCCAGTGAAACTCTGCACCAGCAATCAGATCAAGTAGAAACCTTTAATGTATGTGACCCCATTGGTACCTAAGTCGATAGCATAAGAATCAATTTCTATACCAATCGATGTGACCATCTAGTAATTATACCCGATGTCCGAATAGGTCAAATAGTTGCAATCATAATATTCAGAACCTATTCGAATATAGTTATCGTATAATTCATTCCTTTGATCTCTATGTTTAGGATAACTTTAAGTTAAACTGTCAACTCTAAAAAGTACATCTATATTATATCTCAATGTAATTAGTCCTATGGCTCCTCATAAGGACTACCCTGGCCAAGGCTTTGCTAAATTGAAATACAATTCAACACAACTCCTGAAACAAGGAGTGGTCAATTCCATCTTGACTCATATACCAACCGCTTAAGTACATGACTATGCCCAAAAATCTTTCATCACTAAATTAAAAATTTAGGTAGTCCGGCACTAAAGCATAATGAGATGCTTGAAAGTCACCATGGTAATATCAGGTTAGAGGGATACTTATATCCAGATCCCTTTGGAGCAATTCTTAATAATAGAAAGCTCCAGAATTGATCATATTTAGTACAGATGTACCCCTACATCTCACCAACATGCCATACCAGTGTCTCCACACTTTTTGGTTAAGAGGATAACCAATCCATATGGCACACAAGGACCTATACTCAATAAACATTATCGTCCTTGATAACAACATATCATTTGGTCATGAATAGATTTAAGAACTAAATGATAAATCTTTTTTTATCGATTCTAAATAGTCCTAAGAACTTCATCATAACATAAGAGTTCATTAGAAGATGCAAAAAATTTATGATAAAAAATTTAAAATAATAATTTATTTATTTATAATTTATATATAATTACAAACGATCGATCAACTGTCAACAGACTGACGACTGACTTTGGAACATAATTTTTAACAAACTCTCACTTAGACTAAAGTCAAATAGTATAGTATCTAATATCCATCTTCGACTTGTGATCATTAAACTCCTTTATCATAATGGCTTTAGTAAATGGGTCAGCCAGATTTTTTTTTACATTGATCTTCTGAAGATTGATGTCACCTCGATCCATGATCTGTTGGACAATGTGGTAGCAATGTAGAATGTGCTTTGTCCGCTGGTGTGCCTTCGGCTTCTTCGTCTGAGCAATGGCTCCAGTGCTGTCGTAGTAGAGCAGAATTGGACTATCAAGGAAGGATGATACTCCAAGCTCAGTGATAAATTTTCTCAGTCACATAGCTTCTTTGTTAGCATCTGATGTAGCAACGTACTCTACCTCGTAAACTGAGTAGGCCATAGTATGCTGCTTAAAACTCTTCCAGCAGATAGCTCTACCATTAAGGATAAACACATACACCAACATATTTTTGCTATCATTATGATAATATTGAAAATTAAAGTCTATAAATCTCATAAGTTTCAAATCTGACTTACCATAAACAAGTCACTAGTCCTTAGTATTTCTTAAATACTTAAGGATAATTTTAACAATCATCCGGTGGTTCTATCCTGGATCAAATCAGTATCTACTCACTATCTTTAGTAAGTATGCTACATCTGATCTTGTACATGTCATGGTGTACATGATAGAATCCACTATCGAAGCATATAAAATTCTACTCATACGCTCTCTCTCTTGAGGTGTTGTCAGCCAATCCCTCTTCGAAAAAAAAATTTCATGGCTTATCAAAAGATTGCCTATTTTGAAATTCTCCATACTGAATCGTTTCAGAATAGTTTCTATATACGTGGACTGGGACAACCCAAGCAACCTCTTAGATCTATCCCTATAGATCTTCATCCTTAGGATATAGGATGCTTCTTCCAAGCTCTTCATCGAGAGCTAAGATGATAGCCAAACCTTTATTTTTTATAATGCAGGAAGGTCATTCTCGATTAAGAGAATATCATCCACATAGAATACAAGAAATACCACCACTGAACCATTGGTCCATTTATATATGCAGGGTTCTTCTCATTCTTAACAAAGCTATATATTTTGATCATTTTATCAAAATACATATTCTAACTCCAAGATGCCTACTTCAATCCATAAATGGATCTTTGAAGCTTGCACACCTTAGACTTATCTATGGATGTGAATCCTTTAGGCTATATCATATATACCTCTTCATCCAGCTCTTCATTTAGGAAAGCTATCTTCACATCTATCTTCTATATTTTATAGTCCAAATTGGTAGCTATCACAAGTATAATTCGAATGGACTTGAGCATTGCTAGAGGAAAAAATATCTCATCATAGTCTATACCATAACATTGATGATATCCCTTGGCAACCAAATGGGCCTTATAGTCTGATAAAATATGTTCTAAAGTCAATCATCTAAGTGATAGATGATTGAAATTAGTATATAAATTATCTAACAATAATAGTTATTTGGCTGATTCATCATAAAAGTTCTATCTTCCTTAAATAAACTTCTAAATTATGATGAAGTTCTTAGAACCATAATCAATTGATAAAGGAGGATTTATCAGATGGTTCTTAAATTATTCATGATCAAATGATAAGTTATTAACAAGGATGATAACTTATCGAGTGTAGGTCACTGTATGCCATGTGTATTGGTTGTCCTCGTAACCAAATGGTGTGAAGACACTGATATGGCATTCAGATGAGATGTAGGAGTACATATGCACTGAACGTGACCAATGTAGCACTTTACTATTAAGAGTAGCTAGCTAAGCCCAATGGATATAAGTATCCCTTCGATCTGAGATCATCACATTGATTTGCAAGCAACTCACTGTGCTTTGGTGCCGAACTGTCTATATTTCTAATATAGGTTTGAAAGGTTTTTGGATACAATCAAGTACTTATAAAGTCGATGTGTGAGTTAAGATGGGATTGACTACTTTTGATTAACTTCAGAAAGAGAATGACTCCCTGTGTTTTAATTTAGCAAAACCTAGGTCAGGATAATTCTTGTGAGGTGTCACGAAATTTGCAAAATTTTGAGACATAATAGAGATGACTTGTATGAGTGTTTGATAGCATACTCGAAGTTATCTTGAGCATTATTGATTATAGGAATGAATTATATGGTGACCATGGGCCAAGGTTCTAAGAATGTTGCTTTGCATACATTCGACCTATCCGGATGTCGGGAATCATTACTAGATGGTAACTTTGATTGATACAAGAATTAGTTGTTATACTACCAACTTAGGTTCGAACCTATGGGGTCACACATATTAGAGCTTGTAATCTGATCAGATGGTTAATTGATGATTGAAAATCATTCTAAGGTCAATCCATCAATACGATTGATGTTTGACCTAATGCAAGTGTTGCATGAGGATCGATTAGCAATTGGATTGCTAATTGACTCAATTTGATTGAGCAATCAGGCTGAGAACAACTCTAATTGAATTAAATTTAATTAAAATTAGTTTAAACTTAATTAAATTAAGTCTAGTTAGTTTATTGGATAAGCCAATTGTAAGAAAGAATAATTCCTTGTTTGACTAGGACTTGCATGCACCTAATTATCTTAGGATTTAAATCAGATTTAAATCATAATTTAATCTAATTTAATTAGACTCCTAGTAGGACTAGGATCATTCTTAATTAGATTATATTTAATCTAGTTTAAATACGATTTAAATTAGGTTTAAATTTATTTTGATCTAATCAAACAAGAGGAGTTCCAGTTGGACTGGGACTCTCTATCTTCCTCTTGCGCCTAAGACCCCATGCCCACATCTTTTAATTCATGATTTTTAGGTAAACTTTCCCATGCCTAAGAAGGTCTCCATGCCCCACATATCAGATTTTTGAGAGTTTGTTTTGACTGGGTCAAAACAAGAAAGAGTCGGGATTTGTTTCCTACTTGGAAGAGTTTTCTTTGATCAAATCTCTTCCTTCTTGTTTTGGATTCCTCTACCCATGCCCTCCTTTTGTTTTGTACATGAGAATCAATAGTTATAGAAAAAAATAAGTGGGAGGGGCATCCAAGAGTTGGATGCCCCATAGAAGTCCTCCATTGACTAGGTTTTGACATAGTTTTGCAATATAAAGGGGACGTCTCTTTCTTTGACCATAAAGGATGTGATAAATTTTAAAAAAATTATAAAAAATCAGAGGAGAAGAAGGAGAAGTCATGGAGGATTTGTGGTGCCAAGATTCTTGGAGAAGAGCCTTCAACTAAGATATCAAAGGTTGATATCTTGAAGAGACAAGGTAAGAGAAGATTGTCTTCTCTTTATTTGTCTTTTATATATTTGTCTTCTTGTTTCTCCTAGTGATTTTTATGTGATAAAATCTAAGAGAGAGAGAGAGGATTAGGCATGGGGATAAGTGCTTCAAGTTGTTAGGGCATGATATTCTTTTTGGACATGATCTGATCATGTTCTGATGAGAGAAGGAGAAGAGAAGAAAGGTCTTCTCTTAGGCTTTCTTGGAGAACCCTTTCTCTCCAATTTTTATGAAAATTTTATATAAATTAAATAAAAAGTCCTAGATCTGAAAACTTAGAAAAAACTCTAGAGGAATACATCTTCTCTTGTCCTAGCATAGAGATGTTTTCAGGATATCAACCATTGATGTCCTGAAGGAGAAGATTTATCTTCTTTTAGGATTTATTTTTTCTTGATTTTATTTTCTGATTTATGAAAGATCCAAGAGTTGGATTTCTCTCTTATTCCTTCTCATGTTCTTCATCTCTTGGAGTGTCCAAGAGATCCCAAGAACATGTATTTGATTAACCATCAGGAGGGATCCGCGAGAAGCTAGCACTTCAAGCGGATCTTCATTCGACGAACTCCGATCTATGTTGTAGGTTCGTGTGGATTACCTATAGAGGTCGAACGTGTGTGCGACTCTAAAAAAAATAACAAAAATCAACTATGGAGTTCTCGACCCATGTAATGGTAAGAGATATGATCTCTTGGTATCCTAGATATGATCTAGGGTTAGATCTAAAATTATTCTAGATCTAGGGTTAGATCTAGAGTTGATCAATATCAATTATGATTAATTTAATTTTAGATTTATATTTGTATCATAACATATTATAGATTCTTGATGTAAGGTTTTGTAATTTGATTACATGCATATTGTAGAATTAAACTATTTAATCTATGTCTTCTGTTGCTTTAATTTCGAAAAAGTTTTGAAATCTATGCATGAAATCCTGCATGTTTTTCAACAGTGGTATCAAAGCATCTAGGTTCTTTTATAACATGATCATGTTTGCATTAGATTAAATTTAAAAATTAAAATTAATTAAAGATCGTACATACTGCCATAAGGTTGTCCTATTGTAAGGTTAATCCCTTACAATGAAAAGGTTATCCTAGTATGTGCTGATCCGAGAAACCTAAATCATAAATATATTCGATGAGATCTAAAGTAATTTATGATTTATTTTTAAATTTTAAATTTAATTTTAAATAATTTATGATCTGATCCATATTATGTATTTTATGTTTAGATCTAGATCCTCTTATTGCATATGTTGATTTATAATTTTTGTTTTGAATCTAGAATGTATATGTATGACATATTTATTTTGTAGAATTTAAATTGAGAACTTACTTTCTGCAAAATCCTAGATTCAAAATCTTAGGATATAATCTAAACAATAAAATAAATCAGATCTAAAATCATGTATTGAATATGATTTAGTGTAAATTATTTATAATTTAAAAATATTTTAAATAATAAAGTCAGAAATTAGTTCTGAGGTTTCATAAATCCAAACTCATAAGCTTTGAACTTAATTGAGAATTAAGTGATTGTTTAGGATCTAGGTTTATGATTTGAAGATCCTAAGATAATTTCATAAAACATGGGTCAAAGGGTTATGGGTTAGCTTGATTAGGTCATTCACTAGGTTAGACCTAGGGTTAGATTAAATATGGACTAAGTTAAGAAATTGATCAAACCTAATTAATAGTTAATTAAGATTAGATCTTTTTTTTTCAATTCAATAGTTGTAGTTTATCAAAGTTTATACATCTAACAAATGGATACTGATCATGGCTCAGTGATCGAGCTCGAGTTCTTAGGCAGACCAAATCAAAACTGATAAACCAATTGATGTCTAAGGTAAGTCTGGCATTCCAGACTAGTGGTTTTTAATTGGTAGCCTACTTACCTAACTATTTTTGATGGTATCTAAGACAAGCATTGGCAGACCCTCCTACTGATCTCACTTACCTGACCGATGCGGTTAATCTGATCTTGATTAGGTTGCTTATTGATTCGAGCTAACCCATGTCACATAGGAAATCAATAAGACTGAATTCATTCAGTGAGATTGATCTAGGTGCCCATGGACCAAAATTGATCCTAGTCCTCATCAGTAACTTATGAAGTCAGTGGGAGGACTTGACTTAATGAAGTCAGTGGGAGTAAATTGGTCCATATCCTTTCTATCCTTAAATGACTAATAATTTTAATCCTCTAAAATTATTAGGTTCTTAAAATGATAAAGTTATGGGGATAACCGAGTCATAGCGTCCTATTAAGGTGATTGATAATGGGTCCATTAACTCAATAATTATTAGAGGCCCAAAGGCCTGATGCTTGTTGACTAATGAAATTATCATTCATCATATGATGACTTGGATGTGTCTCTCTAATAGTGGTTAGGTTGACCAATCAAAGTTGGGCCTAATTATTCATTGGTTAGATGCACCAAGTATAGTCATGTTAATGCTTGGACTTAACCGGATCCTTACAGTGGAGGCTAAAGCCTATTGATTAGATTTTTAGGGTAAAATTAAATTACTAGAAATTATTTGAAGAAATAATTGGTTATGAACCTACCCTTAGATGTACATGGGTTGGCCAACCAAAGTTGGGCTCGTGTGCAGTCTATATGGATTCTAGTACCTACTAGAAAATTAAAATAATTTTTTGAATTAAAGATAGAGGCTACCAATTCGAACAAAATAGTGGGAGAATCTCTATACTAAAATCCAAGTCTTTAGGCTTAATATAATTCATATACTTAGGTCATTGTTCTCTATTCTCAAATTAAGGCTAAACTCTAATTTCTCCTATCACTGTTAGACAGTGATGACTTATGGGGCCCAACTTCGATAATTAGTATCGAAAGTTGAATTTGGTTCAGCAGTACGAATGGGTTCATATTGGGGCTTCAAAGCCCAGTCAAAATAATTAGTCCAAGGTTAACCCAAATCAGGCATAGTGCTTCTAATGTTAGAAGCAGGATCATAGGAAGAAGATTTGTCTTGCTTTCCTTGACCATAATAGGCCAAACAAGAAAAAGAAGTAAAAGTTGCTTGTTGGGAATAAACTCCGCTCCCGTTGAAGTCTACTCTGATGCTTAGCCTAATGCAACTGATAATCACGAAAGAGCTTCGATCGAAAATTCTTCCTCCAACAGTCGAACCCCAGCCGAACTCTTCCAGTGGCCGAACTCCTTCTAGACCTCTTCTTCAGTTGGATTCCTACAAGAGCCAAACTCCTTTTGGACTTCTCCTTCAGTCGAATTCCTACAAGAGCTGAACTCCTTCCGAACTTTTTCTTCAGTCGGATTCCTCCAGGAGCCAAACTCCTTCTAGACTTCTTCTCCAGTCGGATTCCTCTGAACTCTTTCCGAACTTCTTCTTCAGTCAGATTCCTCTAGGAGCCGAACTCCTTTCGAACTTCTCCTCCAGTCAGATTTTTTTAGGAGTCGAACTCCTGGATTTTTTCTTCAGTCGAATTTCTCTAGGAGCCTACTTCCGGACTTTTTCCTCAGCCGAACTTCTCCACCAGTCAGACTCCTTCTAGACTTCTCCATCAATCGAACTCCATCCATATTTTTCTAATGGATTACTTCTAGATTTCAACTAGCATTCCTCCTAGATGATCCCCTCTGATCGTATTTCCTTTAGAAATTCGAACTTCTCTGGAATTGATGTGTGTCAAAGCTTCACCAACCAATGCTGGCTTCCTCCAAACTTTGACTATTAAATTTCAATGAACAGGCACATCATGACAATGGATATCTCTCTCCATAACAAATCTCACATGGCCCCAAGCGGCCCACTACCGGATGGTTATGACTATCACTATCAATCTGCTATAGGCGGCGCCTCCCTCCATGACAGACTCCATGCGATCCCGAATGGCCCACTACCGGATAGCTATGGCTGTCACTATCAGTCTACTACAGGCGGCGCTACAGGCAGCGCCTTCCTTCATGACAGACTCTACGCAGCCCCGAGCGACCCGCTACCAAATGACTATGGCTATCATTATCAGTCTGCTACCGACTCCATCTATAAAAAGAGACCCTTCAGATACATTTTTTCTAAGCTTTCTTCTTCTTCCCAAAAATTCTATTGAATTCATCCTTGAGCACTCCATTTCTATTGGTCAGAAGAGTTGACTTGATCATCGGAGGGTCCTGCCGGAGCCACCACCACTGATTTCGAACGGGACTTTATTTTGCAGGTCACTAGCAGTGACCTCTTCTTTCTCGACTTTAGCTCGATCTGGCGTTAACCAAATTCTACACCAACAGGATTGGTGCTAGAGGAAGGGCCCCCTCTATTCTTGAGGTATCCTTATTCTTAAAGGAGTGCTCAGTCGATCCTATGGATCTTTTTCTTCAAGGTTCATCTCCATCCTCTCCCTTAATTCCAAGAAATGCCTCCAAAGAAGGCGACTACCTGGAGATCTACCACTTTTGCTGTCAAATCTGGACCAGATCCATTTGTTCCAGCTCCATCGCCGGTGCTTCTACCTTCCCCTCCACCGACAACCATGGTAGATTTGGAGAAATTTAACTTGCTGATGCAGTAGGTCTGGGGTCTCACTGAAATGGTGCAGGCCATGTGGCAACCCCCGGTGGCGGTTCTATTAGGAAATCCATCATCGAAAAGTCAAGAATCGATCCCAAGGAGGAGCATTTGGGCTAGCATATCCGTCGCCCCTGAAAAGAAGAAACAGAGAGTAGAGGATCCTTATTCGGATCTTCGAAAGAGATCTTTTTCATCTATAATCGGAAGCCTTTCAAGTTCTGCGATCAAGATGACGTCCTTGATCAAAAACTGTGAGAGATGGATTGATGAACTGAAGAACTCTGCCACATCGCCCCGGCTCCCCATGATGACATCTGCACTGATCCTCCTTTCTCTTTCCTAATTATTCAAAAGCCCATTCCGCTGAATTTTAAGCTTCCCCAACTTGAAAGCTTCGACAGAACCTCTGATCTGATCGATCATCTAGAGACCTTCCAAACCATGATGCTACTCCATGGTGCACCGGATGCCATCTTATGCCGAGCTTTTCCATCTATCTTAAAGGGAGCAGCAAGAAACTGGTACTTAGCGTTGAATCTAGGTACGATTTTTTTCTTTGACCAGATGAGCCATCAGTTTGTGGCTTACTTCGTCAGCAGTCGACGTCCCCACCGAGGTTCAGATTTTCTGATGAATATTAAGTAGAAGGAGGAAAAATCTATTCGGACTTATGTCACTCAGTTTAATACTGCTGCATTGGAGATCCGGAACCTAGATCAGTCTGTTGCAATGGTTGGACTCAAAGACAGCCTTCAGACGAATGATTTCTTATTCTCCTTGGAGAAGAAGTATCCCAAGAACTTGCCAATTTGCTAGCTCGGGCTGAAGGATATGTCCGAGCGAAAGAAGCCCTCAAGTTGAAGGATGAGGAAGCCATAGGAGAGTGGCAGGCGGACGAGTCTAATAGACCCGCTGCTGAGAGAGGACCGAATGAAGTTCGGCTGCGCTCACAGACTCCCCCCGAGTGCAAGCGAGCTCGAACTTCTCCTCGAGCTCGTCGTCAAAGAAGTCCCAACAAAAGGGCACGAAGAAGTTCTCTCTCGAGAAGGTTCCACAACTATGCTGCCTTAATGCTCCTAAAATTCAAGTTCTGATGAAAATTAAAAATCAGCTACCAAGATCAGAAGAATTACGATCTCTCCTAAACAAGCACAATCGAAGCAAGTATTGTTTGTATCATCATAATAATGATCACGATACCGAGAAATATTTTTAGCTTCAGGACGAAATTGAATAACTGATCAGGCGGGATCGTTTGGATCGATTCCTGCGATATTGATCCGAGAGGAAAGGAGAGCAACCAAGGGCTCTTTCACAATCGGAGGAGACCCAGGGGGAGGGATCTTAAAGAAGCCAATCCTTGTGTGGAAGTATCAATACCATGGTCGGAGGACATCAGTAAGAAAAGATATTAAGGAGCTACATAGTGTCAACATTAAAATTTTGAAAACTTGCAATATCGTTAACCACTTTTCAATAGAGAATTCTTATTTCAACATTCCTGTCTTTTGTGAACTATAATAGGAAAAGATTAAGCTGAACTTCTTTTTTAGACCAGACAGAAGGCTTCTGATATAGAAGATAAGATCTTCTTCAACCTCGATTGGAGATAAGATCTTCCTCGAGCTTCAACATCAATATTTCAATAGGAGATAAGATCTCCTCCAACCTTGACTGGAGATAAGATCTCCATCGAGCTTCAATGTCAACGTCAACAGGAGATAAGATCTCCTTCAACCTTGGCTGGAGATAAGATCTCTCTCGAGCTTCAATCTCAATAGGAGATAAGATCTTCTTCAACCTCGATTGGAGATAAGATCTCCACCGAGCTTCAACATCAATATGAACAGAAGATAAGATCTCCTTCAACCTCGACTGGAGATAAGATCTCTTCCGAGCTTCAACTTCAACTTCAACAGGAGATTAGATCTCTTTCAACCTCGACTGAAGATAAGATCTCTTTCGAGCTTTAACATCAACATCAACAGGAGATAAGATCTCCTTCAACCATGGCTGAAGATAAGATCTCCCCCAAGCTTCAACATCAGCCTCAACAGGGGATAAGATCTCCTTCAACCTCAATAGGAGATAAGATCTCCTTCAACCTCGGCTGGAGATAAGATCTCTTCCAAGCTTCAACATCAACATCAACAAAAGATAAGATCTCCTTCAACCTCGACTGGAGATAAGATCTCTCCCAAGCTTCAATTTCAACTTCAATAGGAGATAAGATCTCCTTCAACCTCGGCTGGAGATAAGATCTTCCTTGAGCTTCAACGTTAACATCAACAGGAGATAAGATCTCCTTCAACCTCGATTGGAGATAAGATCTCTTCCGAGCTTCAATGTTAACTTCAATAGGAGATAAGATCTCCTCCAACCTCGGCTAGAGATAAAATCTCCTCCGAGCTTCAACGTCAACCTCAACAGGAGATAAGATCTCCTTCAACCTCGGCTGGAGATAAGATCTCTCCCGAGCTTTAACCTTCAATAAGAGATAAGATGTCCTTCAACCTCGGCTGGAGATAAGATCTCCCCCAAGCTCACGTCAATATGAATAGGAGATAAGATCTCCTTCAACCTCGGCTGGAGATAAGATCTTCCTCGAGCTTCAACTTCAACTTCAACAGAAGATAAGATCTCTTTCAACCTCAGTTGAAGATAAGATCTCTCCGAGCTTCAACATCAATATCAATAGAAGATAAGATCTCCTTCAACCTCGGCTGGAGATGAGATCTCTCTCGAGCTTTAACTTCAACTTCAATAGGAGATAAGAGGTCCTTTAACCTCGACTGGAGATAAGATCACCCCGAGCTTCAATGTCAGCGTCAATAGGAGATAAGATCTTTTCCAATCTCTGTTGGAGATAAGATTTCCCCCGAGCTTCAATGTCAATCTCAATAGAGGATAAGATCTCCTTCAATCTTAATAGGAGATAAGATCTTCTTCAACCTCGGTTGGAGATAAGATCTCTCCCGAGCTTCAACATCAACATCAATAGGAGATAAGATCTCCTTCAACCTCGGTTGGAGATAAGATCTCCCTCGAGCATCAACATCAACTTCAATAGGAGATAAGATCTTCTTTAACCTCGGCTGGAGATAAGATCTCCTCGAGCTTCAATATCAGTGTAACAGGATAAAGATTTTTTTTCAACCTCGGTTGGAATAGATCTCCCCAAGCTTCAACATCAACGTTTCAACAGAAGATAAGATCTACTCCAACCTCGATTGGAGATAAGATCTCCTCCGAGCTTCAATATCAACATCAATAGGAGATAAGATCTTCTTTAACCTCGGTTGGAGATAAGAGCTCTCCCGAGCTTCAATGTCAACATCAATAGGAGATAAGATCTCTTTCAATCTCGACTGGAGATAAGATCTCCCTCGAGATTCAACCTCAATAGAAGATAAGATCTCCTTCAACCTCAGCTGGAGATAAGATCCCCCCCGAGCTTCAACATCAACATCAATAGGAGATAAGATCTCCTTCAACCTCGATTGGAGATAAGAATCTTTCCTGAGCTTCAACTTCAACTTCAATAGGAGATAAGATCTTTTTCAACCTCGGTTGGAGATAAGATCTCCCTCGAGCTTCAACGTCAATGTCAATAGGAGATAAGTTCTCTTTCAACCTCAGTTGGAGATAAGATCTCCTCCGAGAGATAAAATCTTCAAAGTCAACTTCAATAGGAGATAAGATCTCCTCTAACCTTAGCTGGAGATAAGATCTCTCTCGAGTTTCAATGTCAATGTCAACAGAAGATAAGATCTTCTTCAACCTTGATTGGAGATAAGAATCTTTTCCGAGCTTCAATGTCAACGTTTTAATAGGAGATAAGATCTCCTTCAACCTTGACTAGAGATAAGATCTCTCCTAAGTTTCAATGTCAACATCAACAGGAGATAAGATATCCTTCAATCTTGACTGAAGATAAGATCTCCCCCGAGCTCCAACGTCAACTTTAACAGGAGATAAGATTTCTTCCAACCTCGACTGGAGATAAGATCTCCCCCCAGCTCCTTTGACTTCAACAGAGCTTTTCAACCTCGTTGGAGATAAAATCTCCCTCGAACTTCGATCAATAGGAGATAAGATCTCCTTCAACCTCGCTGGAGATAAGATCTCCCCTTCAAGCTTCAACGTTCAACATCAATAGGAGATAAGATCTCCTTCAACCTCGGCTGCAGATAAGATCTTCCCCAAGCTTCAATGTCAACTTCAATAGGAGATAAGATCTCCTTCAACCTCGGCTGGGGATAAGATCTCCCTCAAGCTTTAACATCAACAGGAGACAAGATCTTCTTCAACCTCGGCTGATGATAATATCTTCCCTAAGCTTCAACTTTAATTAGATTTTCAGCTGGAGATAAGATCTCCTCGAGCTTCCAAGAGCTTCAACCTCGGCTGGAGATAAGATCTCCCTCGAGCTTCAACTTCAATAGAAGATAAGATCTCCCCCAAGCTTCAACTTCAATATTTTGGTTGGAGATAAGATCTGCCTCAAGCTTTCAGGAGCTTCAACCTCGACTGGAGATAAGATCTCCCTCGAGCTTTAACTTCAATGGAAGATAAGATCTCCCTCGAGCTTCAACCTTAGTGGGTGCAGAGCCTAAAAAAGAACTTCAACAGTCATCTTTTTTGTACTCTCTTTCTTCAAATTTCAAACTTGAAAGTGGAAGGACTATTGTTGGGGATAAATCCCACTCCCGTTGAAGTCCAATATGATACTTAGCCTAGTGTAACTGATAATCACGAAAGAGCTTCGATCAAAATTCTTCCTCCAGCGATCGAATCTAAGAAGCTCCTCGATCAGTTGAACCCCATTCGAACTCCTCCAGCGGTCGAACCCTAGTCGAACTCCTCCAGTGGCTGAACTTCTTTCGAACCTCTCCTTCAGTTGGATTCCTACAGGAGCCAAACTCCTTCCGAACTTCTTCTTCAGTCGGATTCCTATAGGAGCCGAACTTCTTCCGGACCTCTCCTCCAGTCAGATTCCTTTAGGAGTCGAACTCCTTTCGGACTTCTCCTTTAGCCAAACTTCTCCACCAATCAAACTTCTTCTGGACTTCTCCATTAGCCAAACTCCATTCGAATTCCTTCAGTGGATTACTTTCATATTTCAACTAGCATTCCTTCCAGATGATTCCCTTTGGCTATATTTTCTTTAGGAATCCAAACTCCTCTAGAATGGATGTGTGTCAAAGCTTCACCAACTAACGCTGGCTTCCTCCAAACTTTGACTATTAAATTTCAATGAATGGGCACATCACGACAATAGACACCTCTCTCCATAACAAACCCCATGTGGCCCCGAGTGGCCCACTATTGGACGGTTATACTATCACTATCAGTCTACTATAGGCGGTGCTACAGGCGGCGTCTCTCTCCATGACAGACTCCATGCATCCTCGAATGGCCCATTATCGGACAGCTATGGCTGTCACTATCAGTCTGCTATAGACAGTGCTACAAGCGATGCCCCCCTCCATGACAGACTCCATGCGGCCCTTAGAGATCCACTACCAGATGGCTATGGCTGTCACTCTCAGTCTGCTACCAGCTTCATCTATAAAAAGAGATCCTCCAAATATATTTTCTCTAAGCTCTCTTCTCTTTCCCAAAAATTCTGCTGAATACATCCCTGAGCACTCCATTTCTATTGGCCAGAAGAGCTGACTTGATTGTCGAAGGATCTTGCCAGAGCCCCCACCACTGACTTCAGATAAAACTTTATTTTTCAGGTTACTAGCGGCGACCTCTTCTTTCTTGACTCTAGCTCAATCCAGCATCAATCAGATTTTGCACCAACATTGCTCATTAAAGATGTTATATGATAACACCTTAAAATTTCTCTGTAAATAATTCTACTACATGGTTATTAGATGCTAGTAGTCTTATGCAATTTGTTGCAGAGACTACAAGTAAGTGAGATATTTGAAAATGATGAAAAATACCTAAATGTTGGGGATGAAAGTCATGTTCCAATCCTATCTTTAAGAATTATCAAGCTTATTTTCAATAGAAGTCATTTTGAGTGATTGTCACTATTGTCCATCGTTTATGATAAATATGATCTCTGATGGCCTTTTGATCAGAGATGGTTATCATTTATCAATAAAAAAAATTATTATAATATTATTATAAATAATATTATAATAATACATGAATAATAAAAAAATAATATTTAATATTTATACAGTCTGTTAAGTATAATGTACACACCTAAGTTAGATTATATCATGAATATCTATCTTTGGTATTATAGGCTTAGTCAACTTGACAAGAATAAGATAAATGCATTAGCTTGAGAGGAAAACCTCAACATCAATGATTGTGAATCATTGATAACCTATAAATCTTGTTTTCTTAAAAAGATGATAAAGTCATCTTTTACTGAAAAAAGTGAAGGAGCCGATAAAATTCTAAGTCTCATACATAGTGATGTATGTGGACTTATGAACTTAAGTGCCAAAGAAAGATATTAGTATTTCACTACAGATGACCTATCTAGACATGGGTGCGTCTGGCCTGAATCATTTGAAATATTTAAATAATTTAATAATAAAAAAAGAAAATAAACTGGAAAGGACATTGGAACTCTTCGATCAGATCGAGGAGGCGAATACTTATCCAGTAAGTTTGTGAGATATCTAGGAGAGAATAAGATTCTCTCTCAGTGGATTCTTTTTGAAACACAGTGTATCTAAAAGAAGAAATTAAACTTTGTTAGACATGATTCAATCCATGATAGGATTCACTAGTCTGTCTGTTTTAGGGTTATGCTTTACTGACTATTTATTTTTGTTAGATATATGTGCCCTAGAAGCCAGAATTGGCTGACACTTGTAATACACTTCTAGGGGCAAAATTATAATTTTAACTATAATCAATAAAATGGGTTATTTTTTTATCACATATGTATATTTAGTGTCTGTGATACATCCTTTGAGTTAATGGTAATGATAATTCATATTTTCAAGAGTTGAAAATTTAAGACATGAATAATCATTATTAACTCATAAAATGCTCCCGACCATAGGATCATCACGAGGATGGTGATTGATCCAAAAGGTTGGTGTACAATCGCTTCTCTTTAGTAGATGAGTCTTGAGTCTACGGTGTGGAGACATCCGGAGCGAGAGTATAGGTACTCGTTAGAGAATGAGGACACTGAACGTGACCATCTCGAGTAGTCATTAGGAAGTCTACCTTCTCATCAATGACTGACTCGATGCTGCAGTGGTGTGTCTGGTTCTTTGACCTGAGGTGCATCGGCAGTTCACCTTGAGGGTGTTATAGTTTGACTACACCATTACTCGATCTCCTAGCCATATGGAACCCTGAGGTGTATGTTGGCTATAGCATGTTCATTGTAGGAACTGGATTGCATCAAGATGGAATCTATCTACCTCGGTGGTAGAGGAGCAGCCCTATGATGATCATGAGAATCAAGTCTAGAAGCCCATGGCCATGGCAGAGTGAAATAATAGAAAGAGTTTCTATTTAGATTTTCACATCGGACTTGAATCGAATGATTACATCATATGACAGAGACTAGGGTTTGATGAGTTCACCTAAATCCTAATCTGATCGGAGCTCAAGATAGAAGAACTTAATCACATAGGTAGCTGCACCAAGAGGTTCGCATTCAGCTCTGATGGATTACCACCATATACTGCTAGGTGTCACTGGTGGATTTTGGGAGCAATTAGAATGATTTAGATGATCGATCATTCTAGCTGTTCGAATCAGAAGAGTTCTGATCCATCGAAAGGAGTTTCGATGATGTCGATGATAGAGATCATGACATATCCCATTACCATACAGAACTGAACCTAACTGGGTCACACAAACAAGGGTTTGAATCTGGTGATCATCAATTGAACTGATCCAGTTCAATTGATCTGAATGAGATTCAATTAGGTTCAAGAAAATCGTGCTAGCACTCGATTGAACCTAACATTCTTCTTTTACTATCATAAATAAGTTGTCCTGACTAAGCCAAAGAAGTTTGTGCTTGATCAAAGGCCTTCACCTGGTCTGACTGGAGTCTGTCCAAGTCAGAAAAGGGTTGTCTTATTTTATAAGACAATACCTACCATTTTTGGTCACCTGCCATTTCTTATCCTTTGACTTTGGTCAAAAGTTGACTTTTGACTGGTCAAATGTTGACCATAGATACTTTGACTTTTGTCCACATGTCACACACCTATTAAAGAGCTGGTGGGGGCTTGTCCTCCTGCCAGAATCTGGCAAGGAGGAGGGCGCACGCCACCCTTGGCGTATGCCCAAGTTGGATGCGCCTTGGAGTCCCTATTGGACAGGAACTCCATCTCCTTTTTGGATTTCAATTAGAGTTCTTCCTAAAATCAAGTTTGACTGATCTTAGGCACCATCCAAGGAGGAATCCAGGGGACTCTATTTTCACCAATCAGATTTAGATCTGATTTCACAAAGGGTTGTGATTGGTTGGGAACAAGAGGAGTTGGATCATAGATAGTCTATAAATAAGACCCTGCACCCAACTCAAAGAGAATAAGAGAAATTCAAACCCCATGCCCTAAGGCTGCCTCTCTCCTCTTCCTCCATGCCAAACCCACCTTCTTCCTCTCCTCTCCATGTCCAAAAGAAGTTTTGGTCCTTGGTTGGTGCGATCTAGGCAAGAGAAAGGCGACTAAAAACTAGAAGGCTACGTTGTTGCAAAGGACAACTGCTGATCTTCAAAAGAGTTTTGAAGATCCTCCAGATTAAATTCAGATCTAATTTTTGGAGACATGATAGAGAAGAAGATGATCTCCAGATCCAGCCTGAGTAGATACCGGTAGAGGCCAGATACTTGCATGGCTAGATCCAGAACCTTCCGCTGCATATAGGATCATCAACGGGTAATAGGATTATCCACTTCAAGGTAAATTAAATTTAATTTAATTTATCTAAATTTATTTTATTTATTAAAATAATAATAATTAGATCTAAAATATTTTAGATCTAATATAGATTAAAGAAAAAAAATTTTAAAATATATCTCTTGATCTGATTAGATCTGAACGAATCTGGATCAAAAAATCAGGATTTCCCTTCAACTGGTATCAGAGCCATGGTTCTAAATTATTTAGATCTAATTTTAAATTTATTTTAATAAAAAAATAATTAATTTTAGATGTCACATAAGAAGTGATCAGATCTGAAATTAGAAAAAATTAAAATTAAATGATTTGGATCTAAGATTAGAGAATATGCATGACTAGTTCTAAAATAGAATAGTTCTATAGAATAGTCTTGCATGTTTTTAATTTAATCTGATTAAATCATATTTTAGATCTTTTTATTTATTATTTTTTAATATTATAAGTATTATAATAATATCTAAAAAATAGCAAATAAAATTATTTAATTTTAACATCATATGAGATATGATTAATGCATGTCTAGACTAGTTGTAGAATAGTTCTACATAGTTGTCTAGATTAGAGTTTATTTTGATGAGATCAATTTAAATCTAATTTTTTAGATTATTATGAGATAATTTAGATCTAAAAATATGCATGATACGATACATGAGATGTTTGCAAAATATGCCATGATTAGATCTAATTTGTATATGAGATATATGATATAGATCTAAAACTATTTTTATAGTATTGTATGTTCCTGATTAAGGCATTCCTCTTAGCCATCCGATCATAATAACAAAGAAGGATTTAAAGGCCCTCTCCTCCTATACGATGGGGTGTTCTTATGATGTGTAGGGGTGCTGCGCGTTCGTCCTTAATCAGAAATCCAAAACTTACTTTCTGCAAAACCTAGATCCTGAAATCCTAGGATTTATTATGCATATTTTATTTATGAACCCTACTTAATTAAGAATTAAGATTATAAAATATTAATTAGGTCTAAAATTCAAAATTTTAGATCTAAGACATATTCATAATATTGGGTTCGGGCTTGGGTAGCTCAATTAGGTCTAAGCGGTTGATCAAACCGAATCAAGAGTTGGTTAGATGGGATCAACAATGCTTAAATTGACCAGCCTAATAGGATTAAGTCTGGGTCAAGATCGAGTCACGATCAAGCAAGACCTAATTAGGCTCAGAGGTTAGAGTCTGGATTGTAGGCTAACCCAATTGGTTCTGACTCAATAATTTGGTGTCTAAGATAAGTTTGGCATATACGACCGACTGATTTTTAATTGGGAGCTACTCGACCTGAATGCGTTCTTGTACGAGTTAATGGCATATCCCTTCCACCGATCTCACTTATCTGGCCATATCTGTTGACCCAGTTCTAATTTGAGGTGGTCAATAATCCGAGTTAACCCATGCCACTAGGTTAGTCATAATTGTTATGACTAAGACAAGTCTAGTTTAATGAGATCTGAATCAATTCTTCCTAAGAAAAGATTAAGTCTGAGGTCTTCCACCATTGTAGATGTGCGGACCCTTCCCGAGGTTGATTGTTCTCGGCTGGATACAGTGGCTCAGTTGCACCAGGAAGACGCAACCATGTCTATTAGGCATTAGATGTTATGGGCTAGAGGATGAGTTGGGCTCAATATTCTGGATATGGTGAGAGACTCAATTAGGAATCCAGTCTGTGCAAATGGTGGGTCTGACTTAACTAAGGAGTGGATCAATATTCCAGATACGGTGAGATTCATGAATTAGAGACCAAGTTTGGGTGCACCATGATTAGAGAATCATTGAATAAGAGTTGTTCACTCATTGGCTAACCCATCACCAATAACTGTTAGATGAGGTGATGAGTCAGTTGGTGAGACTGCACCATCCACTAGAAATCATTAATCATGGAGATTTTTGCATCTCTACAGAGAAAGTGTAGAGATCCAAGAAAATAGTAGGAGCTAATTTATTTAAAAATAAAATTTTTAAATAAATTGGTCAAGTCAAAATTATAATATCTAACTAGAATCTTTGACTCTCTACAGGAAAATGTCTGCATCCAACCCATTAGCACGTATCCTGGACACACATTGACTGACCGGACCCAATTATAAAGATTGGCTTAGAAACTACAAAATCATTTTGGATTCCAAAAAGTTAACTCATGTATTGGACCAGGACCCTCCCACCTTACCAGCACGTCCATCCGCTGAACAGAAAGCGTCTCTAAAAAAATGGATAGACGAAGATAATAAGGCCAGATATTACATGTTGGGCTCGATGTCTGATGAGCTCCAGCGCCAACATAAAGATATCGGGACTGCTCGCCAAATGTTGACTCACCTGTAAGAGATGTTTGGTGAACAGAGTCGCGCAGCCAAGTATCAAGTTATGAAATGACTTTTTAAGGCTAAGATGCATGATGGGCAGTTAGTCCAAGATCACTGCCTGATGATGATCAAGGACTTAGAAGAGCTTGAGAAGCTCGGTGTGAAGTTAGACTTGGATCTGTAGAATGATATCATTTTGCAATCCTTGACTGATGCATATGGGCAATTCATTATGAATTAGCACATACATAAACTTCAAAATTCCTTGGCCGAATTAATGAACATGCTGGTCACCGCTGAGCTTTCTATGAAAGGTTCTAAAGGCTCAGTTCTTGCTATGGAATGGACTTCTTCCAAAAAAAAATCTTCTGGAAAGAAAAAGAAGTCTGCAAAAAAGTAGAAGGTGGAAGGAGGAAAGAAGAAGAAGGCAGAGCCGAAGAAGAAGATCAATGTCAAAGGAAAGTATTTCCATTGCAACAGCGATGACCACTGGAAGCGGAACTGCCCTACTTACTTGGCCATCCTGAAGAACAAGAAGGAAGGTCCTTCTGGAGGTATGCTCGATATTGAGTCTAACCTAATGGTTTCTTCTGCATCCAGTTGGGTGCTTGACTCTGGTTCTAGTGCTCATCTATGCACTTCTATGCAGGATCTTGAGGATAGCAGGAGGCTGAGGGATGGAGACATGATCCTACGCATCGGTAATGGAGCAAGAGTTGCTGCAGTAGCCATGGGAACATATCCTCTTCGATTACCATCTGGTTTAGACTTAGGTTTGAAAGACTGTTATTATGTGCCTGCAGCTAGTAGGAATTTGATTTCTGTTTCATGCTTAGCACAAGAAGGTTATGTGATTACCTTAAGGACCATTGTAACATTCTTTATGAAAGAAATAAAATTACAAATGATTTTCTTATTAATGGTTTTATCAGTTGCATATTGATGTACCTGTTCTAACTATCGAGCAAAATGTGAATGCCAAACGACCCAGGGATAGTCCAAACGATAGATATCTATGGCACCTGAGATTAGGTCATATAGCAGAAGATAGGATCAACAAATTGGAGAAAAATGGGCTATTGAGTCTGTTGACTTCCGAGTCATATCCAACTTATGAATCATGTCTTCAAGGCAAAATGACTAAACTCCTTTTTGTAGGACATGGAGAAAGGGCCACAGATCTCCTTGCCCTAGTACACACTGATGTGTGCGGCCCATTTGATGTGCCGGCTAGAGGTAATTTTATCTACTTCATTACCTTTACTGATGATCTATCTAGGTATGGGTATGTGTATCTAATGAGACATAAGTCTGAAGCTTTTGAAAAGTTCAAAAAATTCAGACGTGAAGTAGAAAAATAAACTGAAAAACCTATTAAGATTCTTCGATCAGATCGAGGAGGTGAATACCTTAGTCGAGAATTCCTAGACTATCTAAAGGATAATGGCATAGTCTCTCAATGGACTCCACCAGGAACACTCAACTCAACGAAGTTTCAGAACGAAGAAATCGGACTCTATTAGATATGGTCTGATCCATGATGAGCTTCACAGACCTCCTTGATTTTCTTTGGGGATACTCATTGTTAACTTCAATTTATCTACTGAATAGGGTTTCCTCTAAAACTGTTCCTACCATACCGTATCAGATATGGCACGGTAAGAAACCAAGTCTGAGTCATCTCAGAGTTTGGGATTGTCCGGCTCATGTCAAAAGACAACAAGCGGACATGTTAGAGTTTAGGTCCTTCAGAGCTCGATTCATAGGATATCCTAAAGAGTCATTAGGATACTATTTCTACATTCCAGAAGACCATAATGTGATTGTGAGTCGACATGCCATCTTTCTTGAAAAATAGTTTATTCAAGATAGCGGCATTGGAAAGTAGATAAAGCTTGATGAGAAAGTCTCATAAGTGCAACGAGCTCAGGACCAATTGGAATCAAATCAGGTTGAGCCAATAAGAACACTACCTCCTCCACCTCGTAGATCGAAAAGAGATTTTCATCCACCTGAAAGATACTTAGGTATTATTTTAGAAGAAGTAGAGAAAATATTCCTCATAGGTAATGGTGCTCATGGTGATGATCCCAAAACCTACAACGATGTGATATCAGATATTGACTCCGAGAAATGGCTAGAGGCAATGCAGTCAAAAATTGATTCAATGCACTCAAACCAAGTCTGGACCTTGGTAGATCCACCAAAAGGTATAGTACCTATTAGGTGTAAATGGATCTTCAAGAGAAAGATTGGTGCAGATGAAAATGTGGAGACATTCAAGGCTAGACTAGTGGTAAAAGGTTATAGTCAATGCAAAGGCATTGACTATCAGGATACCTTTTCCCCAGTGGCTATGCTAAAATTCATCCGCATATTGCTTGCCGTTGTAGTCTATTTTGATTATGAAATATGGCAAATGAACATAAAAATGGCATTCCTAAATGGATATCTTGAGGAAGATATCTATATAGAACAGCCGCTAGGTTTCACATCCAGTGATACTAATCACAAGGTTTGCAAGCTACAAAGGTCCATATATGGACTCAAGCAAGCATCTCAGAGCTGGAATACTCATTTCAATGATGTGATCAAAAAGTTTGGTTTCATCAAAAATGAAGAGGAACCGTGTGTTTTCAAAAAGGTCAGTGGGAGCGCTGTTGTCTTCTTCGTATTGTACGTGGATGACATCCTCCTTATTGGGAATGATATTCCCATGTTGATGTCAGTCAAGATGTGGTTGTCCAAGAAATTCTCCATGAAAGATCTAGGTGAAGCATCCTTGATTCTAGGAATTAAGGTCTATAGGGATAGATCGAACAGGATGCTAGGACTTTCATAGAAGATGTACATAGAGGAAGTACTAAAGAGGTTTAGTATGGAAAACTCTGAGAAGGGATTAATACCCTTCAGACATGGTATTCATCTTTTCAAGAAGATGTGCCCTAGCACACCTGAGGAAATAGAATGCATGAGCAAGATCCCTTATGCTTCTGTAATAGGGAGCCTCATGTATGCCATGCTATGTACATGACCTGATATAGCCCATGCTGTGAGTGTCACAAGCAAATATCAGTCGAATCCAGGTGAAGAACACTGAACTTCTGTAAAATGTATCCTTAAGTACTTGAGAAGAACTAAGGATATGATGTTAGTCTTTGGTAATGGAGAACTCTAAGTTTAGGGATACACAGACTCGAACTTCATGTCCGATATAGATGATCGAAAGTCGACATCTGGAAGTCTGTTTATGGTGGAGCTGTTAGCTGGAAGAGTTTCAAGCAAACCATGATAGCAGATTTTACCATGGAAGCAGAATATATCGCTGCATCAGAAGCTGCGAAGGAAGCATTTTGGTACAAGAAGTTTGCTGCAGAAATCGGAGTAATGCCATCAGATGCCATTCTCCTTTACTGCGACAACAATGGCACCATAGCCCTTGCTAAGGAGCCGAGGTCTCACAAAAAATCCAAGCACATTAAGCGGCAATACCATCTCATCCGCGATTACCTTGAGAAGGGTTATGTCGAGGTCAAGAGAGTCGACTCTGCAGATAATGTGGCAGACCCACTTACAAAGCCGTTGGACCAGTAGAAGATCGAAGCCCATCTTGAGAAGATGGGACTTAGACTTGTAGCCAATTGGCTTTAGGACAAGAGGGAGATTATTAGATATATGTGCCCTAGAAGCCAGAATTGGCTGACACTTATAATACACTTCTAGGGGCAAAATTATAATTTTGACTATAATCAATAAAATAGATAATTTTTTTTATCACATATGTGTATTTAGTGTCTGTGATACATCCTTTGAGTTAATGGTAATGATAATTCATATTTTTAAGAGTTGAAAATTTAAGACATGAATAATCATTATTAACTCATAAAATACTTTCGACCATAGGATTATCACGAGGATGGTGATTGATTCGGAAGGTTGGTGTACAATCACTTCTCTTTAGTAGATGAGTCTTGAGTCTACGGTGTGGAGACATCGGAGCGAGAGTATAGGTACTCGTTAGAGAACGAGGGCACTAAGCGTGACCACCTCGAGTAGTCATTAGGAAGTCTACCTTCTCATTAATGACTGACTCGATGCTGCAGTGGTGTGTCTGGTTCTTTGACCTGAGGTGCATCGATAGTTCACCTTGAGGGTGTTATAGTTTGACTATACCATTACTCGATCTCCTAGCCATATGGAATCCTGAGGTGTATATTGGCTATAGCATGTTCATTGTAGGAACTGGATAGCATCAAGATAGAATCTATCTACCTCGATGGTAGAGAAGCAGTCCTATGATGATCATTAGAATCAAGTCCAGAAGCCCATGGCCATGGCAGAGTGAAATAATAGAAAGAGTTTCTATTTAGGTTTTCACATCGGACTTGAATTGAATGATTACATCATATGATAGAGACTAGGGTTTGACGAGTTCACCTAAACCCTAATCTGATCGGGGCTCAAGATAGAAGAACTTAATCACACAGGTAGCTGCACCAAGAGGTTCGCATTCAGCTCTGATGGGTTGCCACCATATACTGCTAGGTGTCACTGGTGGATTTTGGGAGCAATTAGAATGATTTAGATGATTGATCATTCTAGCTGTTTGAATCAGAAAAGTTTTGATCCATCGAAAGAAGTTTTGATGATGTCAATGATAGAGATCATGACATATCCCATTACCATACAAAACTAAACCTAACTGAGTCACACAAATAAGGGTTTGAATCTGGTGATCATCAATTGAACTGATACAGTTCAATTGATCTGAATGAGATTCAATTAGGTTTAAGAAAATCATGCTAGCACTCGATTGAACCTAACGTTCTTCTTTTACTATCATAAATAAGTTGTCCTGACTGAGCCAAAGGAGTTTGTGCTCGATCAGAGGCCTTCACCTGGTTTGACTGGAGCCTGTCCATGTCAGAAAAGGGTTGTCTTATTTTATAAGACAATACCTACCATTTTTGGTCACCTGCCATTTCTTGTCCTTTGACTTTGGTCAAAAGTTGACCTTTGACTGGTCAAATGTTGACCATAGATACTTTAACTTTTGTCCACATGTCACACACCTATTAGAGAGCTGGTGGGGGCTTGTCCCCCTACCAGAATCTGGCAAGGAGGAGGGTGCATGCCACCCTTGGCGTGTGCCCAGGTTGGAGGCGCCTTGGAGTCCCTGTTGGACAGGGACCATCTCCTTTTTGGATTCCAATTAGAGTTCTTCCTAAAATCAAGTTTGACTGGTCTTAGATGCCATCTAAGGAGGAATCCAGGGGACTCTATTTTCATCAATCAGATTTAGATCTGATTTCACAAAGGGTTGTGATTGGTTGGGAACAAGAGGAGTTGGATCACAGATAGTCTATAAATAAGACCCTGCACCCAACTTAAAGAGAATAAGAGAAATTCAAACCCCACACCCCAAGGCTGCCTCTCTCCTCTTCCTCCATGCCAAACCCACCTTCTCCCTCTCCTCTCTATGTCCAAAAGGAGTTTTGGTCCTTGGTTGGTGCGATCCAGGCAAGAGAAAGTCGACTAAAAACTAGAAGGCTGCACTGCTGCAAAGGACAGGTGCTGATGTTCAAAAGAGTTTTGAAGATCCTCCAAATCAGATTCAGATCTAATTTTTGGAGACATGATAGAGAAGAAGAGAATCTTCAGATCCAGCTCGAGTGGATACCGGTAGAGGCCAGGCACTTGCATGGCTAGATCCAGAACCTTCCACTGCATACAGAAACATCAACGGGTAATAGGATTACCCACTTCAAGGTAAATTAAATTTGATTTAATTTATATAAATTTATTTTATTTATTAAAATAATAACAATCAAATCTAAAATATCTTAGATCTGATATGGATTAAAGAGAAAAAGTTTTAAAATATATCTCTTGATCTGATCAGATCTGAACGAATCTGGACTGAGAAATCAGGATTTTTCTTCAATAGTTTTACTTTAAAAATTTATACCAAGTGAATTTATTGCATAGCCTCCATATTGGATATGGATCAGGCATAGACCTAGACTCTCTCACTTTCGGGTTTGGAGTTGATAGGCCTATGTCATAGTTTTGCACACAGATAAATTTGGATCCTGGTCCAATAAGTATTTAAAGGATTATTAATTCTACCATACTGAAGAGCATAAGATGTTCATCAGTAGTAAAAGCATTCCTTTTGGAAAAGAATTTCTTAGAGAAGGAACTGATGTCTGTAAAGTTGAACTTAAAAAAATTTGACTGATAGAAAAGAACCAACATAATCCAGTAAACCTACAGAATCCGATTTGATTAGAACAAATCCGGAGGCCATTAAAGTATCACCTTTAAAGAGATCTGGTAGAGTACCGCATTAGCTGAATATATACTTCAGTATCTAGATTCAGGATGGTGATTCTATTGAGCTCGATGAGAATAATAAGGATTTGATCACCCATAGGGATACAATGTAGTGATCTGACTCTGAGAAGTGGCTTGGAGCCATATGATCCAAATTGAAGTCCATGAAAATCAATAGTGTGTGGACACTAGTTGATTCACCTGAAGGGATAAAATCTATTGGGTATGAATGAATTTTCAAAAGGATCAGAGTAGCACAAACGAAAAAGATAAAGATCTTAAAGCCCGTTTGGCTATTACCTCAGTATTCGAACATACGTTTTAAACGTATACCTTTGTTATGAATAAAGATAAATCCTGCATTTATAATTGGGCAAAATATTTTATAGTATTATTTTTTATATTATCTATGGATGAAATTCTCTTAATTAAGAATGACATCCCAGCATTGCAAGGAATAAAGGTTTAGTTGTCATCTTATTTCTCCATGTATGAGACTAGACATGGTATACTCACCAGAGATAGTGAGCATATACCAGTCTAATCCAAGTGAGAGCCACTGAAAGATTGTACATACAATCCTTAAGTATTTAAAAATTACTAAGGTCCAGTGACTCAAATATGGAAGTACTGACTTAAAACATGTGGACGTTTTAATTTCAGTCAGAATAAGATGACAATAAGAGAATGTCGGCTCATACCCTAATTGTAGGAGCAATCTACTGAAAAAGTTCAAAGCAGGATACTGTAGCCTATTCAGTTAGTGATATAGAATACATCGTGGCATATGATGCTGCCATATTAGCTGTGTAGTTGCTGAGGTTGATTAGTAGGTTGGGAGTGGCATCCTCCACTGGTGGTCCAGTCCTATCATAGCACTAGAGCCATAGCTCATACTAAAGAACTGAAGAACCAGTATATTCTGCATTTCTATCACCATTGATTTTAGATCAGGATGATGTCGATCTTTAGAAGATCGACGGAAAAGGAGAACTTAACTGACCCATTTGCTAAGGCCTCGGAACTAAGGAGTTCTATGAACTCAAGTGAAAGATAGGATATTTGATATCATTCTGATTGACTTTAGTCCAAGTGGGAGTTGTTGAAAAATATGTCTTAAAGCCAATCATCTAAGTGATAGATGATTGGAATCAGTATATGAATTATCTAACAATAATAGTTATTTGGCAGATTCATCATAAAAGTTCTATCTTTCTTAAATGAACTCCTAAATTATGATGAAGTTCTTGGAACCATAATCAATCAATAAAGAAGAATTTATCGGATGGTTCTTAAATTATTCATGACCAAATGATAAGTTATTAACAAGGATGATAACTTATCGAGTGTAGGTCGCTGTATGCCATATGCGTTGGTTGTTCTCGTAACCAAGTGCTGTGGAGATACTAGTATGGCATCCAGATGAGATGTAGGAGTACATCTGCACTAAACATGACCAATATAGCACTCTACTATCAAGAGTAGCTAGCTAAGGCCAATGGGTATAAGTATCCCTCCGACCTGAGATCACCACGGTGACTTGCAAGCAACTTACTGTGCTTTGGTGCCGGACTGCCTATATTTCTAATATAGGTTCGAAAGATTTTTGGGTATAGTCAAGTACTTATAAAGTCGGTGTGTAAGTCAAGATGGGATTGACCACTCCTGATTAACTTCAGAAAGAGAATGACTCGTTGTGTTTCAATTTAGCAAAATCTAGGCCTAGGTAATCCTTGTGAGACGTCATAAAATTTATAAAATTTTGAGATACAATAGAGATGATATGAATGAGTGTTTGGCAGTGTACTCAAAGTCATCTTGAGCATTATTGGTCATAGGGATGAATTATATGATAACTATGGACTAGGGTTCTAAGAATGTTGCTTTGCATACATTCGACCTATCCGGATGTTGGGAACTATTGCTAGATGATAACTTCGATTAGTACAATAATTGGTTCTTGTGCTACCGACTTAGGTTTGAACCTATGGGGTCATACACATTAAAGCTTGTAACATAATCAGATGGTTAATCGATGATTGAGAATCGTTCTAAGGTTAATCCATCAATATGATTGATGTTTGACCTAATGCAAGTATTACAGGAGGATCAATTAGCAATTGGATTGCTAATTGGCTTAATTTGATTGAGCAATCAGGTTGAGATCAAGTCTAATTAAATTAAATTTAATTAAAATTAGTTTAGACTTAATTAAATTAAGCCTAGTTGATTTATTGGATAAGCCAATTGCAAGAAAGAATAATTTCTTATTTCACTAGGACTTGCATGCACCTAATTATCTTAAGATTTAAATCAGATTTAAATCTTGATTTAATCTAATTTAATTAGGCTTCTAGTTGGACTAGAATTATTTTTAATTAGATTATATTTAATCTAATTTAAATATAATTTAAATCAGGTTCAAATTTATTTTGACCTAGTCAAATAAGAGGAGTCCCAGTTGGACTGGGACTCTCTCTTTTTCTCTTGAGCCTAAAGACCCCATGCCCACATCTTTTAATTCCTGATTTTTATGTAAACTTTCCCATGCCTAAGAAGGTCTCCACGCCTAACATATTAAATTTTTGGGAGTTTGTTTTGACTTGGTTAAAATAAGAAAGTGTTGGGATTTGTTTCCTACTTGGAAGAGTCCCCTTTGACCAAATTTCTTCCTTCTTATTTTGGATTCCTCTACCCACACCCTTCTTTTATGTTCCGCCCCTTTTTTCCTTTGTTTTGTGCATGAGAATCAGTGGTTACATGAAAAAATAAGTCAAAGGGGCATCCAACTAAAATAAGTGGGAGGGGCGTCCAAGAGTTGGATGCCCCATAGAAGTCCTCCTTTGACTAGATTTTTACTGAGTTTTGCAATATAAAGGGGACGCCTCTTTCTTTGACCATAGAGGATGTGATAAATTCTAAAAAAAACATAAAAAATTAGAGGAGAAGGTGGAGAAGGTATGGAGGATTTGTGGTGCCATGATTCTTGGAGAAGAGTCTTCAACTAAGACATCAAAGGTTGATGTCTTGAAGAGATAAGGTAAGAGAAGATTGTCTTCTCTTTATCTTTTTTTTATGTATTTTTCTTCTTATTTCTCCTAGTGATTTTTATGTGATAAAATCTAAGAGAGAGAGAGAGGATTAGACATGGGGATAAGTGCTCCAAGTTGTTGGGGCATGATATTCTTTTTGGACATGATCTGATCATGTCCTGATGAGAGAAGGAGAAGACAAGAAAGGTCTTCTCTTAGGGTTTTTTGGAGAACCCTTCCTCTCTAATTTTTGTGAAAATTTTATATGAATTAAATAAAAAATCTTAGATCTAGAAACTTAGGAAAAATTCTAGAGAAAAACATCTCCTCTTGTCCTAGCATAGAGATATTTTTAGGACATCAACCATTGATGTCCTGAAGGTGAAGATTTATCTTCTCTTATGATTTGTTTTTCCTTGATTTTATTTTCTGATTTATGGAGTATCCAAGGATTGGATTCCTTTCTTATTCCTCCTCATGTTCTTTATCTCTTGGAGTATCCAAGAGATCTGAAGAACATGTATTTGATTAACCATCAGGAGGGATCTGTGAGAAGCTAGCACTTCGAGCGGATCTTCATTCGATGAACCTTCGATCTGTATTGCAGGTTCGTCTAGATAACTTGTAGAGGTTGGACATGTGTGCGGCTCTAAAAATAATAACAAAAAATAACCACGAAGTTCTCGACCCATGCAAAGGTAAGAAATCTGATCTCTTGGTAACCTAGATATGATCTAGGGTTAGATTTAGAATTGTTCTAGATCTAGGATTAGATCTAGAGTTGATTAATACCAATTATGATTAATTTAATTTTAGATTTATATTTGCATCATGACATGTTATAGATCCTTGATGTAGGATTTTGTAATTTGATTATATGCATATTGTAGAATTAAACTATTTAATCTCTGTCTTTCGCTGCTTTAATTTCGTAAAAATTTTAAAATCTATGCATAAAATCTTGCATGTTTCCTAACATATAGGTCTCCATCTTTTTGTCTGCGCTCTTTTTTCTTTCGAAGATCCACTTACACCCTATGGGTTTTATCCCTTCAGATGGATCAACTAATATCTATACATTGTTGATCTTCATGGACTTCATTTCGGATTGCATGGCTTTCAGCTATTTTTTAGAATCAGGTGTCTGCATTGTATTCATGTAGGTGATCGAATCCTCATCATTCTCATCAAGTTCGATAGGATCCTCGTCTCAGACCAAAAAATCATAGTATCTATCCGGTTGATGTGATACTCTACCAAATCACCTTATGGGTGCAAATACATTAGGTTCTGGGTTTGATCTTATCAAATCCAGTTGAGGTTTTCTATATGTGTCAGTTTTTTCATCTATCAAACTTCCTCAAGTTCAACCTTAAAGGCATTAGTTCCTTCCCCAAGATACTTTTTTCTAAAAAGATTGTCTCAAGACTGACAAATATCTTTTTGTTCATCAACGAGGTAGAAATAATATCCTTTGGTCTCTTTTGGGTATCCTATAAAAATGCACTTGTTAGACCTAAGTCCAAGCTTGTTCATCATTAAATGTTTGATATAAGTCAGACACCCCTAAATCCTAAGGTGTGAAGTGCTAGCTTATGCCCTATCCATATCTCATATGTTGTTTTAGCTACATACTTACTTAGAACCCTATTTAGAATATAATAAGCCGATTTGAGCACATATCCCTAGAAGGGGATCGACAGACTGACAAAGCCCATCATAGATCGAAGCATGTCCAATAGGGTCCAGTTCCTCCTTTCAGATACACCATTATGTTGTATTGTTTTAGAAGGAGTCCATTGGGAGAGAATCCCATTCTCTCCTAGATATGTCAAGAACTCACTGAAAAGGTATTCACCCCATCGATCAGACCTAAGAGTTTTAATACTTTTCCCACTTTACTTTTTTACCTCTTTTTGGAATAATTTGAACATTTCAAATGATTTCGACTTGTGTTTCATTAAGTAGATGTACGCATACCTCGATAGATTGTCAGTGAAAGTGATGAAGTAGAAATATCCATCTCTAGCACTTGAGCTCATAGGTCCACATACATCGGTATGTACTAGACTCGGGAGTTCACTGGCTTGTTCACCTTTTCTAGTAAATATTGACATGGTTATTTTCCCAAGAAGATAAGATTCATACGTCGGAAGTGATTCACAATCACCAACTTTAAGGATTCCATCTTGAGTCAACCTATTTATTCTGTTCTAATTAATGTGACCTAGCCTACAGTGCTAAAGGTAGATTTCAGATACATCATCTACTCTAGGACATTTACCAAAGGATTGAACCATAATAATAGGCTTTGATAAAAGATAAATTTTATTATTCAATTATTCAACAAAATTGTAACACCATTCAAAATGATATTATAAAAAAAAAATTATTGAAATTTCATAACTGTTTTTGCTCAGGAGGCCTACAAAGATAATGTTCAATAAAAAACTTGGACAAAAGTGATATTCACTAAGAATAATAGTATGAGAATTGAATACAAGGTTTATGATTTCTAAAGCTAGAACTGGAATATGTTTTTCATCTCCAACATTTAGGAATCTCTCATCTTTTTCAAATCTCCTACTGACCGGTAAACCCTGCATCGAATTATAAATACGATAAGAGCTTTCAGTATCTAATACCAAGGCAGTAGTATCATATATTAAGTAATTCCAAAGAGTTATCATATAATTACTTTGTCCAGCAACTGTTTACTTCCTCCTCGACTTGTTCGAGTCTAGGAAGGCAATGTATTGAGAAAAGCTTCACTTTCAGTGCCCCTGCTTCTTATAATAGAAGCACTCTATCTGGCTCTAGTCGGGCTTGGGTTTCTTGGTCTGATCCTACATAGACATCTCAACATGCTGCTGCATCTTCTTATTCTTCTTTTCTTTCTTAAAGAATCGACGATCAGAAGAAGACCCTCCCACTATATTCACCGACTCCTTATGGAGCTGGTGTTCCTTCTCAAAGTTTCGCAGCAAACCCAGCAAGCCATAGTAGTTGACTGCAGGCTTTATCATTCTAAAATAAGTAAGGAAGAGACAAAGGAGCTGGGCAAAGAGTTTAGAATAGCATCTTTCCCTAGCTACTCATATAAGAAAAATCCAAGCTTGCTCGGGCGCTCAATCATCTCAATCATATACAATACATGATCAGTGACTGATGTGATGGTTTATATGCAGGATTTTTAGCTCTACTTTCAAATTTTTTTTAAAAAAATAAATATAAAAAAATTAAAAATTAATCTAATTAATTTTTAAGAGCTATAGATCAAATTTATAAACCTTACAAAATCAGGATCTAATATGATGTACATGTAATGAAATCTGGAAAAAAAAAATAACTACTAGTAGTAAAACAGTTTTACTGATCTACATGTTCAGAACATGTTACATTTATATAGGTTGTCGATCTTCATAATTTGATCACCATGAGGAAGATCCTCTCATCATGATGCAGCCACATAGTGTGTCTAGCCTCCATGGATCATCCACATGAGGCTCGAGTCCCGATCGGCTCCTTCCGAGTGCTAGCTCGATGATGGATCTTTTTGACAACTGAATTAGATCGAATGACTTTGATCTTCCTCCACTAAATCTTTGGATGCTCTGAATCAATAGCAGTGGTAGAGGAGAGCTTGAGGAGGCTCTCCAAAAAATTTTGTGAAGTTTTGACGATCAAAACTTATGAAATCGCATGCTAAACCCTAGATCAGATTTCTAGGGCAGCACTTTCACTCAAATCTTGCGCCCTTACTTTCTCTCTATTTTTCTTCTCTCTGATTTTTTTCTATATTTTTCTTAGCATGGGGAGGGCTCATGCATGTAGAGGAGAGTTTCTTTCTCATATGTCACACATCCCAAAAATCTCCACAATTAAATAGAATGCAAACACTAGGGAGGCGTGGAGGGATAAGATGTGATAAGGTGGTTTGCTCATTCAAACTCAAATTCTTTTTAAATTTGAATGGCAACCAACCAATTCTTATCCAATTAGGGTGTGGGAAATTAGATGGCGCACTATCTTATGCATGGGAAAATGTCACAAGAAACATTTTCTCATTGGAAATGGAAGTGGCGCAAGGAATGGTAAGGTGCCGCATGGAAGACTAGGTCAAACTAGTCTTAATTCATCTCATCCAATTGAACCAACCCAAACCAATTTGGTTAGGCCCAATTAGACCAGATTAAATCCAACTCATTTAGGCTTAATTAGACTTAATTAAATTATAATCAAATCAAAAATTGAGTAAGCCCAACCCTTAATCAAATCAGGGATCAAACCTCCTCGATGGTTAGGTCATCTTAGAATCTAATCGGATCAAACCCAACTGAATCCAATTCAATTGGACTTGATCAAGAAATAATTACTCAATTAAATTAAGCTAATTAGTGATCAAAGCACTAATTAAACTTTTCATAAATATAGAATCCAAATCTAGTGGATGTTCGACCAATAAAGTCCCATCAAAATGAAACTCTTGATCGAAGAGTCCTAAATCAGTGGGACTCTCAACCCCAGTGTCCCAAACGAATGGAACTCATGATCATAGAGTCCCAGACTAGTAGGACTCTCAATCATAGAGTCTCAGACAAGCAAGACTCAGAGTTTCAGTGAAGTAGGACTTTTCGTCATAGAGTTTCAGTCTAATAGGACTCTTGATCCTAGAGTCCCAAACAAGTAGGACTTAAAGTCCCAACCTAGTAGGACTCTCGATCGAAGAGTCCCAGTCCAGTGAGACTCTTGGCCATAGAGTCTCGGTCTAGTAGGACTCTTCATCAGCCATTAGATTAGGTAGGAATCTCTAATGTGTATGACCCCATAGGTTCGAACCTAAGTCGGTAGCACAGGAACCAATTCCTATACTAATCGAAGTGACCATCTAGTAATGGTATCTGATGTCTAGATAGGTCAAATAATTATAATCGCAATATTCATAACCTATTCGAATATGGTTAACATATAATTTATTTCTTTCACCTTTGTGTATAGGATGACTCATAGTTAAACTATCAATCCTGAAAAATACGTCCAAATTATGTCTCAAAGCAATCAGTTCCATGACTCCTCACTAGAACTACCCTGGCCAAGGCTTTGCTAAATTGAAACACAATTGAATACAACTCTTGAGATCAGGAGTGGTCAATCCCATCTTGATACACGCATCGACTCCTCAAGTACTTGTCTGTGCTCAGAAACATTCCATTACTGAATTAGAAATTTAGGTAGTTCGGCACCAAAGTATAGTAAGTTGCTTGAAAGTCACTGTGGTAATATCAGATCGGAGGGATACTTATACCTATATTCCATCAGAGTAAATCTCGATAGTAGAAAAGCTCCAAAGTTGATCATGTTCAGTGCAGATGTATCCCTACATCTCACCTGTATACCATACCAGTGTCTCTATACTCCTTGGTTAAGAGGATAACCAACCTATATGGCATGCAATGACCTATATTCGATAAATATTATCATCCTTAGTAACAACTTATCATTTGGTCACGAACTTATTTAAGGACTAAATGATAAATCCTCCTTTGTAAATTCTAAATAGTACTAAGAACTTCACCACAACACAGGAGTTTTCTAGAAGATGAAAGAATTTATGATGAAAAATACCAAAATAATTTTATTCATTAATTAATTCATATACAAGTACAAAAATAGCTCAACCATCAACATACTGATGATTGACTTTGGGACACTATTCCCAACAATCTTTTACTTGGACTAAAGCCAATCGGTGTAGTATTTAATATCCATCTTCAACTTGAAGTCGTCGAATTTCTTCACCATAATGGGTTTAGTGAATGGATCGGTCAGGTTCTTCTTTCCATCGATCTTCTGAAGGTCGACATCACCTCGATCCATGATCTTCTGGATAAGGTGGTAGAGGCATAGAATATGCTTCATCCGCTGGTGTGCCTTTGGTTCCTTCATTTGAACAATGGCTCCAGAGCTATCGTAGAAGAGCAAAACTGGACCATCAAAGAAAGGTGCTACTCTAAGCTCGGTGATGAACTTCCTCAGCCACACCATTTTTTTGGTAGCATCTGATGCAGTGACATACTCCACTTTGCAAAGTGAGTCGACCACTGTGTGCTCCTTAGAACTCTTTCAGTAGATAGCTCCACCGTTAAGGGTAAATACATATCCAACATCTTTTTGCTATCATCATGATCAAACTGAAAATTGGAGTCTATAAACCCCATAAGTCTCAAGTCTGACTCACTATAAATAAGCCACTGGTCCTTTGTATTACTTAAATGCTTTAGGATGGTTTTAACAATCTTCTAATGGTTCTCCTTTGGATCAGATTGGTATCTACTTACTACTCCTAATGAGTATGCCACATCTGGTCTCATACATGTCATGGCGTATATTATAGAATCTACTATCAAAGCATATAGAATTCTACCTATTCGTTCTCTCTCTTGAGGTATTGTTGAACAATTCCTCTTCGAGAGAGAAATTTCATGACCTATTGGTAGATAGTCCTTCTTGGAATTCTCCATGCTGAACCTCTTCAGCATAGTATCAATGTACATGGACTGGGATAATCCAAGCAACCTCTTAAATCTATCTCTATAAATCTTCATCCCTAGGATGTAGGAAGCTTCTTCCAAGTCCTTCATGGAGAACTATAACGATAGCCAGATCTTTATTCCTTGTAATGCGGGGCCATCATTCCCAATTAAGAGAATGTCATCCATATATAATACTAGAAATACAACTACTAGACCACTAGCCCACTTGTATATGTAGGGCTCTTCTTCATTCTTAATGAAGCCACACATCTTGATCGTCCTATCAAAATGTATATTCCAACTTTCAGATGCCTGCTTTAGTCCATAAATAGACCTTTGAAGCTTGCATACCTTAGACTTATCTATGGATGTGAACCCTTCAGGTTGTATCATATACACCTATTCGTCCAGCTCTCCATTCAGGAAAGCTGTCTTGACATCTATTTGTCAGATTTCATAGTCCAGATGGGCAGCTATCGTAAGCATAATTCGAATGGACTTGAGCATTATCATAGGAGAAAATATCTCGTCATAGTCTATACCATAACATTGACGATAATCCTTGGCAATCAGATGAACTTTATAGGTTTCTACCTTTCCATCTACATCATTTTTCCTCTTGAAGATCCACTTACACCCTATGGGTTTTATCCACTTGACTTTCATGGACTCCATTTTGGATTTCATGGCCTCAAGCCATTTTTCAGAGTCGGATCTCTGCATTGCATCCATGTAGGTGATCGAATCCTCATCATTCTCATCGAGTTTGATAGGATCCATGTTGGATCGAGAAACTATAGTATATGTCCGACTGACGTGGTACTATATCAGACTGCCTTAAGGGTGTAGGTTCAATGGGTTCTAGGTTTAATCTAATCAAATTCAGTTCAGGTTCAGCTACATGTGTCAGTTTTTTTGTTTGTCGAACTTCACCAAGCTTAATATTAGAGGCAGTTGTTCCTTTCCTAAAGAACTTCTTTTCCAAAATGACTGTCCTATTGCTGATGAACACCTTTTGCTCTTCAGTAAGATAGAAGTAATAACCCCTAGTTTTCTTAGGGTATCATATGAACATGCATTTATTGGACCTAGGTCCAAGCTTTTCTGCCTAAAAATATTTTACATAAGTCGGATGAAAAGTATCACAAAAAACACCATTAAAAGTATTAAATTATTAATTAATTTATATTTATTTTTAAAAAATTAAAACTTTTATTTACTATTTTTAGAAAATATGAATATAAATAGAAAGAGCTCATTTTTTTGGTCACAACAAAATAAGTTTGGAGCAAAATGGAGTTAAAATAGACCAGATATTAAATTTCAAAGAAATAAAGAAAAAAATTAAAAAATTAAAATAGAAACGGCTTAGCCGGCTCGCCCAGCCAAGCCAAGCCACCGCATCCAGCTCAGCTGGCGCATCTCAGCCCAGCCGGCGCGCCAGCTAGCCGGCCCAGCATGAGAAGCCAGCCGAGCCGAGCCCAGTCCGTGCATGAAAGAAAGCCCGCAACCCAGCTCCCTCTCAGCATGATGTCACCCTGATGTCACAAACAGTGTGGTCTATGGTAGACCGCGTGCCAGTGTGGAAGGCATGGACCCTTAAAGGGTCCACGAAAATTGTTACGGGGTCTATAGGGCAAAAAGGTCATTTCACACAACAAAAGGAGGCGGTGATTGGTTGCGACCTACGGAGCAGATGGTTTATGCAGTCCATGGGCACAGTACGTGCGCGATCGAACGATTCAAATGGGTTATGATCCAGATCTGATGGTCATGACTTTTTCCTAATTTGAATTGATTTCAGATTTCATCCGACACTCGATCGGATGGCAACGCGCGCTCTTAGCCTTCATCCAATGGCTGATATTTGTCCCGATGGCTATTTAGGCATCCAAAATGCAATCAACGGCCAGAAACTCTCCATCAAGCTTTGATCGGACAGCCCACGATGATTTTGACTATGATTAGGCTTTAACAATGGGTTTTTTTGGAAATTTAGGATTGTTTGATCAGGATCCAATGATCAGAACTCATGAAATTGCACAGAATTCATCCAGGAGTTGTTTTAATCCTAATTTTCATCGAATTTCTCTATTTTTGACGATCAAAAGTCTCCTTAGTCCCACATTGCTTAGCAACAACGGATTCAGCTCTCCAACACTCTATAAATAGGACTCTAGGCCTTTAGAGTCTTGTGTCTTCGGTTCAGGTATAGCTTTGGTATAGGGCTATGCTTGGGTTAATGGCGACTTTGAGGCAACTGGTGTCGAGAGGAAGAGCCGGACTTCTACACCATCTTTTTGCCAACGATGATCCGAGATCAAGATCACCTACTTCTGCTTTTTATTCTTTTATTCTTTTTTTTTTAAATTTTATGTATTTAATTTTTGAACCTTTAAAATTAATACAAATTTTATTTCTTACTCTTTTAAATTCATGATATTTATTTTAATTACTCTTTATTTTTATTGCAAGTAGATGCTAAGATCTAGGTAGTAGATCTTAGTACCCAAAATTTATTTCCATGCTATTTAAATTATGTTATTTAATTTTATGCAATTTTAATTTATGTTTTTCGACTTCAAATTTTTAAATTTTTTTCTTTTTTTTCAAAAATCAAAGATTTCAAATCCAAGCACTGCTTTTCCTATAGATTTAACCCAACTCACTACTTTCTACCTACTTTTAATTATTTTAAGAAGTCGGATTTAAACTGATAAATATGATGTCTTAACGACAACATCGCGATCTATTAAGTTTTTGGAGCCATTGCCGGGGAAAGCATAGACATTAAAAATTTTTTTGATCTTTTTTATTTTTCTATAAAATAAATTATAAATAAATTTTTAATTTTTTTACTATATTTTTTTTATTTATTTTGTAGATTAAAAAAAGAATAAAAAAAGAACAAAAAGATTAGGGCAAGGAGGAAGCTTCAAATCCTACTTGGTGAAATCAATGCTAAACCCTAAATTTTTTTTATTTTATTTTTAAATTAATTAAAAATTTTTTACTTAAACCTAATTAAAAGCTTCATAATAAGAGTAGAAATCCTAACTGCTTAGAGCATCCATCATATTAGATTTAGTTTTATTTTTGTTTCTTTTTGGTGATTGCTGGAGATAATGTAAGCTATTCAAAGTTTAATCAATTGCACACATCTAATTTAGTTGCATAGAACCTCTTATCTAAAATTTTTTTTTATGCATATTCATATTAAATCAAATTAAGGGTACAATCCATTAAACGAGATAAGGTAGGAATTTGATCATCCTTCCTTGATCCACAAACAACGAACCAGTATCCAGCATTGACCTAAGTCTTTAATTTTTAAAATCAATTAGACATCGACCCTAAGAACTCGAGCTCAATAGGACAAGAAACCCTAAGAGTTAGACCGAATTAGGGTTAGATAATTTGACTGATGTCTAGGCAAGTGGTTCAGGGATGACTGGGCTTGAAGAAAGATGGTTACTTAATTAATTTTGTTAGCTTACCTGACCAAGCATAATTGGTATCTAAGACAAGCAATGGGAGGACTCCCACCGATTTTATACTTAACTGGCCAGTTGAGTGGCTGATTTTTTACCTAGAGGGCTTGAAGGTGATCTTGGTAGTTAGGAGCTGTCTAGATCTAGGTAAACCCTTAGTCAGGATTATTTGCTAACTTGATTGCTAACTAAACATCAAACATAATCAAAACTAATTCTTCTCTCTCTTCCTAGCTCTAGGACCCCTTAGGTTCTCTTCCTTAGAACTATTCTCTCTTTCTTCTCTTTTCTCCACTTCTCTTCAAAAATAAAATAAAATAAAATAAAAATAATAAAAAATAATAATTAAGTAATAAAAATAATAAAAAAAGTAATAATAAATAAATAAATTCTAAAAGATTCCAAAAAAATTAAAAAAAGTAAAATAATAATAATAAAAATAAAAAATTTTAAAATAATAAAATAATAATAAAAAAATTTAAAAAATTTAAAAAATTAAAGAAATTTAAAAAAAATTTAAAAAATAAAATAATAATAACAACATAATAAAATTTTTTTTAAAATATAAAAATTAATAAAAAAGTTTAAAAATAATAAAAATTAAAAAAAGAATTTGAACCACATGGTTGGGTTGCACTAATATATGCATGGTAGGAGATCATTTTTTTGATCTAGTTAAACTCAACCCTAAAACTAATGATTGATTCTTATTAAACAAGATAATCAAATGGCTAGAAATAATAGAGAACCACCTAGGTAGATGAAAAAATATTTTATTTCTTTCACTTATAACCCATCGACTTATATTCAGTTACCAGATATCCCTACAATCCATTATGAAATTAAGTCGACCATAATTCAAATGCTCCCATCCTTTTATGGGAACACCAATGAAAATCCCTATAAGCATCTAGATAACATTTTAGAAATCTGCTCTATGGTGAGGATCCAAAATTTTTATGATGATGCCCTTAGATTAATTTTATTCTCTTTTTCTTTAAAAAATAAAGCCAAATACTGGCTTGGCACAATAGGAAGACCAATCAAAACTTGGGTTGAATTGCAACATGAATTTCTTAAGAAATTTTATCCCATAGGCCAAACCAACACCATGAGGTGAGCCATCACCGGATTTGCTCAGCTTTCAGATGAACAAATTCATGAGTTATGGGAGAGATTTAAGAAACTTTTTAGAAAATGCCCACATCATGGTATATCTAAGTGGCAAATAGTTCAAACTTTCTATGAGGGTTTAGGAGACCATTATAAATAGATGATAGATGCATCCTCTGGAAGTGCATTCATGAACAAAAGTGAAGATGAAGCCTATGTCTTATTTGAAATCCTAAGTGAAAACTCAATCAACCATGCTTCATTATCTTTCTACCAAAAGGAATTTAACATCCAAAATCTAGTTCTAATGCTGAATTAAACCTAATAGCTCAAAAATTAGATACAATTGACCTTTTTGCCTAGAAATTAGATCAATTTCTAATCCTAGGTCAACAATCTCCTATACAATTCACTTCAATTATCAAGAGATTTGTTCAATCTATGCTAGCCCAGCCCATGATATGAGTAAATATCTTATGGATGCATAATTTTTATCTTTCATCCAAGAACAAGTTCAAACTGCTCAAGGCTACTCAAGTCGGTTAATGATTCTTTTTCAAACTCATATAACCTAGATTGGAGGAACCACTCTAATTTTTTTTGGATACCTCAACAAACTCAGGGTCAGACCCAAATTTCATCAATGCAAAATTATCAAAATAGGCTCCAATACCAAAACTATGCTTATAATTATGGTCAATGAAGTCGATCTACCTAGCCACCATATTATAATCAACCTTCATACCCACTTCTTCAATAAACCAATCTAGCCGATAATAGATTTAACCAACTTCAACAACTGATTTTGACTCAACAACAATCTATCACCAGACTAGAAGCATAAATAAGATAATTAGCTGAGTCTAACATGAGGAGAGAACTAGGTCAATTATCGAGCCTACCAATTTTAAATCCTATAAATAACCCACATATTGTCTACCAACCATATGGATTTAATTATCAATCCAATATCCCACCTAAGAATTCTTAATTAGAGAATGCCAAAGTAATTTCTAAACTTAAAAGTTATAGGATTCTTATGGACCCATACCAAGATCAGGTAAGAGAGACTAGTACTGATGCTAGCCAAAATAAAAATTTAGAGGAACAGGTTAGTACTGAAGCTAACCACATAGAAGAACCTGAGTCCAGAACTAGTACTAATGCTGGTTTCAGTTTAAATGAGATTGATAAAGGAGAGAAGAATATAGATGATTTACCTGAGACCTATAAACCTATAGTCTTGTTTCCTTCACCCCTAAAAGCTGGTTCTTCTTACATAAATCAAAAGGCATGCAATGAAGAACCAATGGAGTTATTTAAACAAGATCATATTAATTTACCTCCATAGCTAAAGCCATCTTTAGATATCCTTCCAGTATCTATTGCATCAAACTTATCTCCTAATATAAAAACTCAATTCATGAGCATTTTAGAAGATCAAATAGGAGAAATTCTTGACAAACAAGGATCTAAGATTAGGGTCACAAACTATATTCCCAAAATTAATAATAAATTTATCAATAATGGGATAAAAAACTATCTTTCTGAGATTGGCAATCCAAAATCATTGAAATTTGTCAATCCAATTTTTGACACGGGATAGGTGAGCTGCACTGTGTCTGGCTGAAGATGGTAAACTTAGCGCTTGTTGGAAGGCAACCTAATATTTAATTTTTTTGTATTTAATTATCTTTTTAGTTTATTTTTTTTTTAGGATACATTGAATAAGTTGGAGGAAGAGCTTAAATCTTAAAGGCACATCTAGATCAAATATGTTCAATCAGGTGTATTCTTTTCTATTCTTTATTACATCCTTTATTTTTTTTCTCCATTGAGGATAATGTCGATTAAGTTGGAGGAGAAAAAAATAAAAAATTTTAAATTTTTAAAGTCCTCAAAGAAGCTAGTATTTAGTATTTAGACACCTAATTACACTTAAGAATCGAATTAAACTAAGTATTTTTAAAAGAAAATTGATGCATAGATCAAAAAATTTGTGAGATATTGAAGAATTAAGTATTAAGAAAATCCAATAAAGAGTTAAGTCTAGAACATAAATAATTTTTCTTGGAGCAATTCTGATTTTTCCTACCAGCATTAAAGAAGAGTTTACTTTTTATGGGCTTGCATAGGGTAACTATACATTTTATTATATTAAAAAAATAAAAAATAAAATAGTTTTCAAGTACTTCTTACTGAGTAACCAGACCTCTTTGTCTAAGCAAGCATTGAATTTTACATCAAAAGGTGGGAAGGGCAAAGAAGCTTGTTGTAAAGCTAGTCTTAACTCGTAGTCTATTTGATTTGAGCTAGTAAGTCCGAGGGATATTTTATACCTAGTGCCCTAAAGCTAACTAGTTTGGGAGTTATTGGCCCAAGACTCGCTACATGGATCAAATAGTAAGCTTAAAAAATTATGACAGTCAATAGTGGTACAATGTTAAAAAAATAAAAAAAAAAATATTAATTTTTTACTAAGTAATCAGGTTCCGTTTCCTAAGTAAGCAATGATATTCACTTCAAAAAGTAGGCAATGTGAATAAAAAAAAGATTCAATAAATAAAGGATGGAAGTAGCAATATACTTGCCCATATGAAAGTTTAGATGATTTAAAGATAAAGGTAGGAATAATTTAGAAAAAAATTAGAAAAATTTAATATTTTTTTATTTAATTTTTATATTAATAAGTACTAATACTCCAATGACATACCTCACTTATGCTTTATTGAACATCAATGGTAATTTAAAAATTGCTCGATAAAATTCAAAACTCTAAAGTTAAAAGATATCTAAAATTAAATTCTTTCTTTACTCGAGGACGAACAAAGCTTAAGTTAGGAGGTGTGATAAGTATCACAAAAACATCATTAAAAATATTAAATTATTAATTAATTTATATTTATTTTTTAAAAATTAACATTTTTATTAACTATTTTTAGGAAATATGATTATAAATAGAAAGGGCTTATTTTTTTTTATCACAACAAAATAAGTTTGGAATAAAATGGAGTTAAAACGGACTAGATATTAAATTTTAAAAAAATAAAAAAAATAAAAAAATAAAATGGAAATGGCTTAGCCTGCTCGCGCAGCCAAGCCGGTGCGCCAAGCCAAGCCACTGCATCTGGCTCAGCCGGCACATCCCAGTCCGGCTGGTGCGCTAGCTAGTCGGCCCAGCATGAGAAGCCGGCCCAGCCCAGCCCAGCCCGCATGCGAAAGAAAGCCTGCAGCCCAGCTCCCTCTTAGCATGATGTCACCCTAACATCACAAACAGCATGGTCTATGGTAGACCGCATGCCAGCATGGAAGGCATGGACCCTTAAAGGGTCCATAAAAATTGTTACGGGGTCTACAGGGCAAAAAGGTCATTTCATATAGCAAAAGGAGGTGGTGATTGGTTGCAGCCTATTGAATAGACGGTCTACGCGGTCTATGGGCATAGTACATTTGTGATTGAATGATTTAAATGGGTTGCGGTCCAGATCCAACGGTCGGGACTTTTTTCTATTTTGAATTGATTCCATATTTCATCCGATGCTCGATTGGATGGCAGCGCATGCTCCAAGCCTTCATCCAACTGCTGATATTTGTCCCGATGGCTATTTAGGCATCCAGAACATGATCAACAGCTAGAAACTCTCCATCAAGCTTTGATCGGATGGCCCACGATGATTCCGACTATGATTAGGTTTTAACAATGGGTTTTTTTGGAAGTTAGGACCGTTTGATCAAGATCCAATGGTCAGAGAACTCATGAAACTGCACAGAATTCATCCAAGAGGTATTTTAATCCAAATTTTCATCAGATTTCTCTATTTTTGATGATCAAAAATCTCCTTAGTCCCACATTACTTAGCAACAAAGGATCCAGCTCTCCAACACTCTATAAATAGGACTCCAGGCCTCCAAAGTCTAGTGTCTTCGATCCAGGTACAGCTTTGGTACAAGGTAGAGCCATGCTCAGGTTGATGGCAGCTTCGAGGCAACTGGTGTCGAGAGAAAGAGCTAGACTTCTACACCATCTTTTCACCAACGACGATCCGAGATCAAGATCACCTACTTCTGCTTTTTATTCTTTTTTCTTTTCTTTTTTTAATTTTATATTTTTAATTTTTGAACCTTTAAAATTAATACAAATTTTATTTCTTGCTCTTTTAAATTCATGCTATTTATTTTAATTATTCTTTATTTTTTTTGCAAGTAAATGCTAAGATCTAGATAGTAGATCTTAGTACCAAAAATTTATTTTTATGCTATTTAAATTTTGTTATTTAATTTTATATAATTTTAATTTTTATTTTTTGACTTTAAATTTTTAAATCCTTTTCTTTTCTTTTTTTAGAAATCAATGATTTCAAATTAAAGTAATATGTTCCCTATAGATTTGACCTGACTCACTATTTTTTATCTATTTTTAATTATTTTAAGAAGTCAGATTTAAACTGATAAACATGATGTCTTAATGATAACATCTTGATCTATCATCAGACATCTCCAAATCCTAAGATGAGAGAGTATCGACTTACGCCCAGTCCATATCTCATATGGAGTCTTTGCAATAGACTTGCTCAAAATATTGTTCAAAATATAACAAGCGATCTCAAGTATATAACCCCAAAATAAAATCAGCAGACTTGCAAACCCCATCATGGATCGAACCATGTCTAACAGGGTTCGATTCCTCCTTTCAAATACACCATTATGCTATGGTGTTCCAGGTGGAGTCCATTGAGAGAGAATCCCATTCTCTCTTAGATATATCAAAAATTTATTAAAAAATATTCACCTTCTCGGTCTGACCAAAGAATTTTAATATTTTTTTCAAGTTATTTTTCTACTTCATTTCGATATCGTTTGAACATTTCAAACAAATCGGATTTACTCTTTATAAGATAGATGTATCCATACCAAGATAAATCATCAGTAAATATAATGAAGTAGTAGTACCCACCTCTAGCATATATATTCAGAGGTCTATATACATTAGTATGTACTAGACCCAGAAGTTCAGTGGCTTGTTCATCCTTTTCAGTAAAAAATGATTTGATCATCTTATCAAGAAGGCAGGACTCATAGGTAGTCAATGATTTACAATCATCGATATCAAGGATATGCTCTTTGACTAACTTGTTGATCTTATTCTTGTTTATGTGACCAAGCCAATAATGTCAAAGATAGGCATCGATGACATTATCTAGTTTCAGACATTTATTTGATGTGTACATTACACTAATAGGCTATGATAAAATATAAATATCATTTTTTAATTATTCTTGCATTATTATGATATCATTCATAATAATATCATAACAATTTCTCTTTATTAATAAACTGTAACCATCTTGGGCCAAAAGTCCAACAAATATTATGTTCATCATAAAGGATGGACAATAGTGACAGTCACTCAAAACTATATTATTTATTTTGAAAACAAGCTCAAGTATTCCTAATGCTAGGATTGGAACATTTCTTTCATCCCTAACATTTAGGAATCTTTCACCGTTCTTAAACTTTCTACTAATTTGAAGTCCATGCAACAAATTGCATATGTGAACTGGACTCCTAGAGTATCGCAAATAGAGAAATTATAAGGTGTCATCATATAACAATCTTGACTAGCAACAATATGCTTATTTCTCTTGTTCAGCCTATTCGGATTAAGAGGACTATTTCTCTTTGGGTTTGCCTGATTAGGATCAATACTAGACTTCTTGAAGTCAGGTCCTATAAGCTTATTACTGTCCAACAATGAAAGGAGCGGACTTACTCTAGCCTTTCTATTTATCTGAAAGAAAAACATAAGACCATATTAGTACTTGAATTAATTAACCTTAAAGAATTGGATTTTAGTCTAAAGGTTCTTCTACTATTTTTACGAATTTGTAACCTCTACCTCCAATTCAAGAAATTACACTAACTCCTTAGTGGATACTAAAATCTACATAGACTACAAATGAGCCCGAGGAAAGCTCTGGCCAATCGTGTGCATCTATAGGTAGGTTCATAACCAATTATTTCTCTAAATAATTTTTAGTATCTTAATTTTACCCTAGAAACTAATTCAGCAGGCTATGGCCTCTATTGAAAAGGTCGGGTTAGGTCCAACCATTAACATGATTGAATTTGGTGCATCAAACGAATGGAAATCAGGCCCGAAAAAAGCTCTGGCCAACCTGATCATCGTTCAGAGAGCATGACCTAATCATCATTTGATGAACAATAATTCTAATATCCAAATGAACACCAGGTGTAAGGCACCTCCAATGTCCACCTAAAAAATTGGACTCATTACTATTCATCTTAATGGAAGGCTATGACTCAGTTATCCCCATAACTTTATTATTTTTAAAGATCTAATAATTTAGAGAATTTAGGTTATATGTGATTTTAGGATAGAAAGAATGGACTAATTACTCTCACTGACTTTACCAAGTTAAATTCTCCTACTGACTTCACCAAGTCAATAGATGAGGATTAGGATCAAATTCGATCCATGGGCACCTAATTCAGTCTTACTGATTGAAATCAGTCAAACTAATTCCTAATGATATGGGTCAGTTTGAATCACCAAGTGATCTAATTAAATCCTAATCGACCAAGTCAGCCAAGAAAGTGAGATCAGTTGAAGGGATATGCCATTAACTCGTTAAAGATCGAATCGGTGCGAGTAGCTCTCAATTAAAAATCACTGATCTAGACTGCCAAACTTACCTTAGACACCAATCAATTAATTAGGTTCAATCTGATCAGCCTAGTAATTTTGGACTGGGCCGCTTAGCCATGAATCAAGTCCATTTGGTTCTTGTTAAATACATGGACTTGACTAACTATAACTATTGTAATTGAGTCTAAAGAGTCCTTGATCTAATCTATGTCAAAATTTGGTTAGATTTGATCAATTACTCTAATTTAGTTCATTCGTTAACTAACCTTAGGTCTAACTCAATTAATAAACCTAATTCATCTAATCCAATGACTCAAATTTTATGATCAATGACTTAGGATCTTTAATTCATAATTCTAGACCCTAATTCATAACCCTTAATTTTTAATTAAGTTTTTGGACTAAGGGTTGGGGTTCGATATTTTAAAAATATTTTTTAAAATTTTGAAAGGTTCTTTTATAATCTAGCACTGTTCACCAAATGGGTCGACTCATTTCAAAAATAGATCGGCTTATTTCACAAACAGTACTAGTTGTAGGGTTTAATCTAAATTTATGTACATTACATAAAAATCATGAATCAATTTAGATCTAATCTAAACACTAATTTATAATTAAAAATTAAATTAAAGTTATTTAATCAAATCATAAAAAATATTAGATCAGATCTAAAATTTTATGATTAATATTTTAGATTAGCAACGTACCAGGACAACCTTTTCACTATAAGCGGTAAACCTTACAGTAGGACAACCTTCAGTTCGTGTGATCATAAATTTATTTTCATATTTAAAAATCAAATTATTATTTAGATCTAATCTAAATAAATAATCTAAGCATACATAAACATCACATTAAACAACCTCGTTGCTCTGATACCATTGATGGTTTGCATGCAGGATTTCTAGCTCGACTTTTGAAACTTTTTTGAAAAATAAATGCAGCAAAATTAAAAATTAATCTAATTAATTTGTAAGAGCTATAGATCATATCTATAAATCCTACAAAACCATATCTAATGTGACATACATGCAATGAAATCTAAAAGCAAAAACAACTAGCAGCAATAAAATAGTTTTACTGATCTACGTGTTCAAAACATGTTATCTTTATGCGGAATGTCAATCTCCATAATTTGATCCCCACAAAGAAGGTCCTCTTGTTGTGACGCAGCCACACAATATATCTGGCCTCCACAGATAGTTCATACGAGGTCCTGGTCCTGATCAGCTCCTCCCGAGTGCTAGCTCGATGATGGATCCTTTTAATGGATGAATTAGATCGAATGACTTCGATCTTCCTCCACTTAATCTTCGGATGCTCTAGATTAGTAGCAGAGGTAGAGGAGAGGTCAAGAAGACTCTCAAAAAATTTTGTGAAGTTCTGACAATTACAACTTATGAAATTGAATGCCAAACCCTAGTTCAAATTTCTATGGTAGCACTTTCACTCAAACCCTACGCCCTTACTTTCTCTCTATTTTTCTTCTCTTTGATTTTTTTCTATATTTTTTAGCATGGGGAGGGCACACATCCCAAAAATTTCAATAATTAAATAGAGCGCAAACACTAGGGAGGCGTGGAGGGATAAGATGAGATAAGGTGGTTTGTTCATTCAAACTCAAACTCTTTTTGAATTTGAATGGCAACCAACCTATTCTTATCCAATTGGAGCATGGGAAATCAGATGGTGCACTCTCTTATGCATGGGGAAATGTCCTGAGAAACATTTTCTCGTTGGGAATGGAAGTGGCACAAGGAAGACTTGGTCAAACTGGTCTTAATTCATCTCATCCAATTGAACCAATCCAAACAAATTTGGTTAGGCCCAATTAGATCAGATTAAACCCAACTCATTTAGACTTAATTAGGCTTAATTAAATTATGATCAAATTAAAAATTGATTAAACCCAACTCCTGATCAAATCAGGGATCAAAACTCCTCGGTGATTAGGTTATCTCATAACCTAATTAGGTCAAACCCAACTGAATCCAATTCAGTTGGACTTGATTCAAAAATAATTACTCAATCAAATTGAGTTAATTAGCAATAAAATTACTAATTAAATCTTTTATAAATATAGAATCCAAATTTAGTGGGTGTCCGGGCAACAGAGTTCCATCAAAATGAAACTCTTGATCAAAGAGTCCCAAACCAGTGGAACTCTTGACCCTAGTGTCCCAAATGAGTGGAACTTATGATCATAGAGTCCCATATTAGTAGGACTCTCGATTATAGAGTTCTAGATAAGTAGGACTCAAAGTCTCAGTGCAGTAGGACTCTTGATCATAGAGTCACAGTCCAATAGGACTCTTGACCCTAGAGTTCCAAACAAGTATGACTCAGAGTCCCAACCCTTTAGGACTCTCGATCGAAAAGTCCTAGTCCAGTGGAACTCTTGGCCATAGAGTCCTAGTCTAGTGGGACTCTTCATCAGTCATCAAATCAGGTAGGAACGTCTAATGTATGTGACCCCACAGGTTTGAACCTAAGCCGGTAGCATAGAAACTAATTCTTATACTAATTAAAGTGACCATCTAATAATAGTACTCGACATCTGAATAGATCAAATAGTCGCAATTACAATATTCAGAACCTATGTGAATATGGTTACCGTATAATTCATCCTTTTGACCTCTATGTATAGGATGACTCAGAGTTAAACTATCAATCCTGAAAAATTTATCCAAATCATATCTTAAAGTAATCAGTCTCGTGACTCCTCACTAGGACTACCCTAGCCAAGGCTTTGCTAAATTAAAATATAATTGAACACAACTCCTAAGATCAGGAGTGGTTAATCCCATCTTGATACACACATCGACTCCTCAAGTACTTGACGGTGCTCAAAAATCTTCCATCATTGAATTAGAAATTCAGTTAGTCTGGCATTAAAGTACAGTGAGTTGCTTGAAAGTCATCTTGGTGATCTTAGGTCGGAGGGACACTTATACCCATATTTCATCGAAGCAAATCTCGATAGTCAAAAAGCTCCAAAGTTAGTCATATTCAGTGTAGATGTACCCCTACATCTCATCCGTATGCCATACCAGTATCTCCACACTCTTAGTTAAGAGAACAACCAACCTGGAAGACACACAACAACCTATACTCGATAAACATTGTCATCCTTGATAACAGCATATCCTTTGGTTGCGAACTCGTTTAAGGACTAAACATCAAATCATCCTTTATCGATTTTAAATAGTCCTAAGGACTTCACCACAACATAGGAGTTTATTAGAAGATAAAAGAATTTATCATAAAAAATACCAAAATAACTTTTATTCTTTAATTAATTTATATATAAGTATAAAAATAGCTCAACCATTAATAGGCTAACGATTGGCTTTGGAACACTATTTCCAACCCCCATCCCTCATCCAGACGTTGAAGATGGCACAACTAGTCTTATGTCTCTCAACATCGTCGAGAGTGCCAAAGGACTCGTTCAATATTTGAAGCATGTCCTATGGCTGAGCATTCTCGAACCTGCAGCTAAACTCATTGCTCATAGCTGCCAGCATGATACAACGAATGATGGTTCGATTATTGAGCCACTTTTGATAAGTGTCTCAGACCGTCCCTCGCACGTTCGGAGTTGGCTCCTCAGGTGCTGGATCTAACAAAATATATAGAATCCATTCATGCTTCGGGACTATTTTCAACTTTTAATACCAACTATCGAAGTTGAACTCCATTAATTTGTCATTATCCAACAATGACTGGAGCAATAGGGTAGTAGCCATAACTGCACAAAAAAAAAATCAAAACCTAATTAATATATGAATTATTAAGCCTAAAGAATTGGACTTTAGTTTAAAGGTTCTTCCACTATTTTATATAAATTGGTAGCCTCTTCCTCCAATTCAAAAAATTATCTTAACTCCTTAGTGGGTACTCGAATCCACACAGACTACACACAAGCCCGACTTTGGCCAATCAACTCATGTGCATTTATTGGTAGGTTCTTAACCAATTATTTCTCTAAACAACTTTTAGTAATTTAATTTTTTCCTAGAAGCCTAATAAGTAGGCTTTTGCCTCCACTGAAAAGATCCAGTTAGGTCCAACCATTAACATGACCATATTTTATGCATCTAACCAATGAATGATTAGGCCCGACTTTGGTCGGCCAGCCTAACCACCATTAAAGAGACACAGCCAAATTATCATATTATGAATGATAATTTCATTAGTCAATAAGCACCAAACCATTGAGCCTCTGATGATTATCAAACTAATGGACCCAATATCACTCAACTTAATGAAAGGCTATGATCTAGTTATCACCATAACTATTTTATTTAAGAATCTAATAATTTTAGAGAATTTGATTAACTCATTTTAAGAGAAATGAGAAGATTAACCAGCTAATCACGATCCTTTCACTCGCTTCATCAAGTCAGATCAAAGAGGACCTAATTCAAGCTGATCTTAGGGACACCTAAATCAGCCATACTGATTTATCTAATTGACATGGATGAGCTCGAATCACCAAGTGATCTAATCAAAATCTAATTCACTATATTGGCCAGGTAAATGAGATCAATAGAAGGGATATGCCATTAACTCGTCAAAGATCGAATTAGTGCGAATAGCTCTCAATTAAAAACCATTGATCTAGACTGCCAGACTTACCTTAGTCACCAACTAGTTAATTAGTTTTAATTTGATCTACCTAGTAATTTCGAATTTGACACTTAGCCAAGAATCAAGTCGATTTGGTTCTTATTAAAGATATGGACTTGACCAACTACAACTATTGTAATTGAATCTAGAGAGTCTTTGACCTAATCTAAATCAGCAGCTGGCTAGATTTGATCAATTTCTCTAGTTAAGTCCATTCTTTAATCTAACCTTAGGTCTAACCCAATTAATGGATCTAATTCATTCTAACCTATTAACCTAAATTTAATGCTTTTGTCATAGGATCTTTAATTTATAATTCTAGATCCTAATTAACAATCCTTAATTTTTAATTAAATTTTGAGCTGATGGATTGGGGTTCAATATTTTAAAAATAATTTTTAAGTTTTATAAAATATTTTTATAATCTAGTACTATCCACTAAATGGGTCGACTCATTTCAAAAATGGATCGACTTATTTTATAAATAGCTACTAGTTGCAGGTTTGAATCTAAATTATGTACAATACATAAAATAAAATCATAAATCCATTTTAGATCTAATCTAAGTATATTCATGATTAAAATTTAGATTGAAATAATTTTAATAAACTAAAAATCTTTTTGCTATTCATCTTCAAGAGTAATAATCGCAGTGGCATCCCTACACGCCAAAGGAGAACCCCATCGAATAGGAGAAGATGGCCTCTAAACCATTCTTTTCTCCTATAACTGGATGGCCATGGCGATCTGCACAATTAGATTAGTTGCTACTCGAATATTAAACATATATAATATGCTAATTTTTAGATTTTTAAAAGCATATATATCATATTAAACAACCTATAGCTTTGATACCATTGTTGGAAAAAATAGCAGGGTTTCTAGCATGCATTTCAAAACTTTTTCAAAAAATTATAGTAAAAAATAAAAGATTAATCTAATTAATCTAACATGCTAGTGATCTAATCATTAAAAATCCTAAATCAAGAATTGTAATATGATATATATGCATGTTATAAAAATTTGGAAAAAAAAACATAGTCATGTATGTAAAGCAACAAATCTCATTTGCTACTCTACATCACTTGTGTTCAGAACATAATACCTTTGCATGGATAGTCAATTACCTCAATCGAAGCTCAGATGGGAAGATCCTCTCATTGGGATGCAGCCACACAAAGCACCTAGCCCCTATGGATCGTCCACATGAGGATCCTGGACCCGATTGGCTCCTTCGGAGTGCTAGATCTTCGCTGGAACCTTTGAGGGCTAACATAGATCAATCTCGATCGAACTCCTTCTTCTAAATTTTTAGATGCTCTAAAAAATTTGTAAAGGAAGTAGAGAGGTAGAGGAAGCTCTTTGAAAAATCTCGTAGAGTTATGACACTCACAACTCACGATCTCTCTTCCCGAACTCTAGGATGAAACCTTAGGGCAGCACACACACAAACCCTGTGCCTCTCTTTATCTCTGGAGTTTTTTCTTTTGGGAAAACTCAAAATTTTCTGATGCAGATAGGTGGCTTATGTAGAGAAGGACTCTCCTTCAGATGTGTCGCATGCCCCTCTCAAAACCCCTTAAAATAGTGCGCCATTCAGTGTAGAGAGTGCGTGAGAGGAAAGAGATGAGGTGGTTGTCAACTCGAATTTAAATCCAACTTGATTTCAAGTTGCAACCACCTAATCCTATCCAAATGTGGCATGAACAACCAGGGCGTGAGGCCTCTTGTGCATGAAAAACTTCACAAGAATTCTAATTCTCATGGAGAAAAGTGGGTGCAAGTCAAAGCGGGGTGCATCAGATAAGTCTAGTCAAACTAGACTTTAAATTCTTATCCAATTAAGTCCCAACCCAAATCAATTTAGCTAGTCTTAATTAGACCAAAATAAATCCAACTTAATTAGGCTTAAACAAATTCAATTAAATCCTAAATAAATTAGGAATTAATTAAGTGTAGGCCCTAATCAAATCAAGAAACAAACTTCCTCAACGATTAGGTCATCTCATAACCTAATCGGATCAAATCCAATTGAATCCAATTTAATTAGACTTGATCCAAAACTCTTTACTTAATCAAATTAAGTTAATAAGTTATCAAATCACTAATTAATCCTTTCATAAATATAGAGTTCCAATCTAGTGAGTGTCTGGGCAATAGAGTCCCATCTCTATGAAACTCTCGATCAGAGAGTCCCAAACCAGTGGGACTCTTAATCCCAATATCCCAAACTAGCGAAACTCATGATCATAGAGTCCCAACCAGTGGAACTCTTGATCATAGAGTCCCAAATAAGTAGGACTTAGAGTTTCAATACATTAGGACTCTTGATCACAAAGTTTCAGTCCAGTGAGACTCTTGATCATAGTCCTAGTCCAGTGGGACTCTGCACCAGCCATCAGATCAGGTAGAAACCTTAATATGTGAGACCCCATAGGTTTGAATCTAAGCTAGTAGTATAGGAACCAATTTTTGTATGAATTGATGTGACCATCTAGCAACCCGACGTCCGAATGGATCGAATAGTCGCAATCATAATATTTAGAACCTAATAGAATATGGTTACTGTATAATTCATCCTTTGACGTCTATGTTTAGGATGACTCCGAGTTAAATTATGAACTTTAAAAAGTACATTCATATTATGTCTCAATGCAATCAGTCCTGTGACTTCTCATAAGGACTACCCTAGCCAAGGCTTTTCTAATTAAATTGAAACATAACATCGCTTTTGAAACTAGGAGTGGTCAATCCCATCTTGACTCATACACCAACTTCTCAAGTATTTGACCGTGCTAAAAAATCTTCCATCATTGAATTAGAAATTCAAATAGTCCGACACTAAAGCATAGTGAATTGCTTGAAAGTCACCGTGGTGATCTCAGATCGGAGGGATACTTATACCTATATCCTTCAAAATAATTCATGACAATAGAAAGCTCTGGAGTTGATCATGTTTAGTGCAAATGTACCCCTACATCTCACCTGTATGCCATATCGATGTCTCCATACTTCTTAGTTAAGAGGACAACCAATCCTATGGTACATAATAACCTATACTCGATAAATGTTGTCATCTTTGATAACAACGTATCATTTGGTCATGAATAGATTTGAAGACTAAATGATAAATCTCCTTTTATCGATTCTAAATAGTCCTAAGGACTTCATCACAACACAGGGGTTCATTAGAAGATGAAAAAAAATTATGATGAAAAAGCCAAAATAATATTTTATTTATTTATAATTTATATATAATTATAAAAAATAGCTCAACCATCAATAGACTAATGATTGACTTTGGAACATAATTTTCAATAGCCACACCCTTTGGTGTTGGTATGGAATCATAGGGCCGCACGCCCTATCTGGATAAGACCCAGATGGGGGCACACACCCCATTAGTTTTCCATCTAAAGGGCACCAACAATTGGCACCCCCCTTGATCTGATTTTTTTTTGTGAGTTTACGAGAAAAGAGAAAATGGTTTGGACAATCAGAAGGAGAATCCATTTGCTTTAAGTAGTTGAATAGTCAATGACTTAAAGTAGAAGGACTCTAGGTTTATGAGAAAAGAGAAAGTGGTTTGGTCAATCAGAAGGAGAATCCTTCTGCTTTAAGTAGTTGAATAGTCAATGACTTAAGGTAGAAGGACTCTAGGTTTATTTAAACCTATTTTGAGATCTGATCTCAAGTTGAATGCCATAAATTTTCTTGCACCTCAGAGATCCCATGCCCTCCTCTCTTCCATGCCCTCTCCCTTCTTCTCTCTTCCACCCTCACGCCCAAGTGGTTGGGCATCTCCATCATCCCACAAATCCAAGCAGATCCATCTGATCTAATTAGATCTATAGAGATTCGATTCTGATTTACGTCTAGGAAGAAGATCAAAAGAAAGATCCAGTTGATCCAGATCAGATCTGAAGGCTAATCATGTGCTTTTGGAAGATCCAACTTGAAGAAGGAGGATCTGAAGGAGGAGCATGTTGGGAATTATATTTCAAAAGCCAATCGTTAGCCTGTTAATGATTGAGCTACTTTATATATGTAATTGATCATTGATAAATAAAATAGTTTAGCATATTTTTTATCATAAGTCTTCATCTTAACGAACTCAATTTTTGTGATGAAGTTCTTAAAACTATTTAGGTTCGATAAAGAGAGGATTTATTGATTAGTCCTTAAATTTGTTCACGACCAAATGATAGATTGTTAATTAGGATGACAGCATCTATCGAACATAGATCGCTGTATGCCATATAGGTTGGTTGTCCTCTCAACCAAGGAGTGTGTAGACACTGGTATGGCATACAGATGAGATATATGGGTATATCATCATTGAATATAACCAACTCCAAAGCATTCTGCTATCGAGAATGTCTCTGATGGGATATAGATATAAGTATCCCTTAGACCTGAGATCACCTCAGTGACTTGCAAGCAACTCACTGTGCTTTGGTATCGGACTAACTGAATTTCTAATTCAGCAATGAAAGACTTCTGAGCACAGTCAAGTACTTGCAAAGTTGGTGTGTGATCAAGATGAAATTGACCACTCCAAGAGTTGGAGAAAAATGTATCATTGTATTTTAATATAGCAAAATCTTGGTCAGGATAATCCATCAGATGGATTTGATATTTTGAAATACAACATGAACAACTTGATCAGAGTTGATAATTAAACTCTGAGGTGTCCTATGAGCATTTTCATCAAGGAGATGAATTATATGAAAACTATATCTGCATGGATTCTAAGGATGGTGTTCTACACATTCGACCTATCTGGTTATTGGGTATCATTACTAGATGGTCATTTTGATTGGTATAAAAATTTATTTCTGTACTACCGACTTAGGTTCAGACCTATGAGGTCACACATATTAGAGCTCACGATCTGATCGGATGGTTAATCAATGATTGAGAATCATTCTAGGGTTAAATGATCAATATGATTAATGTTTAACCTAGTGCAAGTATTACAGGAGGATTGATTAGCAATTTGATTAATAATTAACTTAATTTAATTAAGCCAAAGGATTGAGATTAAGTCTAATTAAATATGATTTAATTAGATTTAGTTTGGACTTGATTAGATCCAGTCCAATTATCTTATTGGATAAGTCAAGTGCAAGAAAAAACTAGTCCTAGTCTAACTAGGACTTAGGTCAACCTAATTTTCTAATTTAATTAAAAAATTAAATTAAAATTAAATCTAATTTAATTGATTCATTAATTAGGTTAGAACCTAATTTAATTTGGTTGAGTTGGTTTTGATTTAATTTGATTTAAGAAACTACTTTGACCAAGTCATAGATGGAATTCTAGTAAGACTAGGATTCCTGCTTGCACCACTTTAGTCCCAACGCCCTTTGACTTGCCATGTTTGATCTTTTCTTGTCTAGTATTTGACCTAGACAAGGACTCTTCATTTTTTATATATTTTGAATGAACTTTGGCTTAAAATTTTTTTGAATTACAGACCTTTGAGAGGGCTTTGAGGTGTGTGAAAATTAGGGAGAGAGAATCTCTGGGCATTGAGATTCAATAGACATAAAACTAGGTGTCTAGGTGAGAGTAAGGAGAAGAAGAAGAGGGTCTTCTTCTAGGGTTGCTGTGTTCATCTCTTTCCTTCCTTCTTCCTTAGGTTTTCTGAGAGTGTCTCATATTTGAAACCCCTTCTCCTTCTTCTCCTCTTTAGAAGAGTCCAATCTAGAAGAAAGGAGGCATCTGATTAACCATCGAAGAAAGATCAGTGCAGTACTAGCATACTGTGATGTTTTCCAGCATCTGAATTTTTTATCATGATCGTAGGCTCATGTGGATGACTCCTAGAGGTCGGATGTGTGTATAGCTTGCAACTTCATCCTCAAGCCTGGTTCAGTGAGTTAGAACATCTAACTTGCTTAGGTAATAGATCTGATCTATTATTTTTTCATACATATATAAGATGTAGTGTAAATCTAGATTGATGTAATCAATCTTTTCTTCTTATTTATTTTCGATTTTTGATTTAAATGACATGCAATAATTATATAATATGATATTAGATCTAGGAATTATCTAATATTTAGAATTAATTAGATTAATTTTGAGTCTTTCACTGCTGATCTGGAAAAAATTTTAAGATCTAGCTCTAAAATTCTAGATCTGATTTCTTCAATTAGTATCAGAGCCAGGCTAATTATTATATGATTATTGATTCATATTTAGATTATTTTTAGATTTGATCTAATTAATAATCTAATATTTAAATTTGAAATTAAAATTTTAGATCATACAGACTTCTTTTAGATTATCCTGCTGTAAGATTTATACCTTACGGTGCAAAGGTTATCCTAGTTTGTATAGATCTAATATTATTCATAAATTAATTAGATCTAATCTGATATTATTTATAATTTATTTTATTTAAAAGAGTTTTAAATCTAAAAATAAAATTTTAGATTGTATGGACTGATTTTATAAGGTTGTCCTGCTGTAAGGTTTACCCCTTATAGTGAAAAGGTTATCCTAGTATGTGCTGATCTAAAACTTTGATCATAAAATTTTAGATTAGATCTAAAAAATTTTATGATCTAATTAAAGATATTTTAATCTAATTTTAATCATCATAAATATGGTAGATTTGATCTAAATTGACTTATGATTGATTGATGTTGAAATTATTTCAAATACATGAACTTGTTTAGATTAGATCTAAAGTAATTTCATGCTCTTCTTACTTGTATATTGAATATGAATTAAACATGCAACTTGGTTAGTAGAACCATGTTGTAAAAATATTTTAAAAATATAAAAATTATTTTTTGAAAAGTCGAACCCCAACCCTCAGCCTAAAACTTAATTAAAAATTAAGAAGTTATTTGACTAAGATCTAGGATTATGAATTGAAAATCCTAAGACATGAATCATAACACATTGGGTTAAATGGGTTAGTGGGGATTAGATCCATTAATTGGGTTAGACCTAGGGTTAGATTAAAGAATGGACTTAATTAGAGAATTGACTAAATCTAATCAATTGTTGTCTTAGATTAGGTCAAGGATTCTCTAGATCAATTGTAATAGTTATAGTTGGATAAGTCTATGTCTTTAACAAGATCCAAGATGGACTTGATTCTTGGCTTCGCGGTCTAGCATGAACTGTTATGATGATCTAATTAAGACTAATTAAACTAGTTAGTGTCTAAGGTAAACTAGACCAGTGGTTTTTAATTGACATCCCGCTTACCTAGCCATTTCTGATGGTGTCTAAGGTAAGCCTAGCAGACCCTCCCACTGATCGAACTTACCTGATCTCTTGGTGAGATTATATTTTGATCGGATCACTTGACTATTTGAGCTAACCCATATCAGCTAGGTAAATCAGTGTGACTAATTTTGGTGCTTCTAGATCAGACTATTAATGATCTCAATCTAACTTGGTAAAGCCAGTGGAAGGATCATGACAAGCTGGTTAATCTGACCTACTCACTTCTATAAATTAAATTCTCTAAAATTATTAGATCCCTAAAATAAAATAGTTATATGATAACTGGATCATAGCCTCCCATTAAAGTGGATGATAATGGATCCATTAGTTGGACAATCACTAAAGGCCCAAAGGCCTGGTGTTTATTGGTTGATGGAATTATCATTCATTATATGATCTCTTGGATCCATCTTTCTAAATGGTGGTCAGGTGGGCCAACCAAAGTTGGGCCTTATCATTCATTGGTTAGATGGGCCAAGTATGGTCATGTTAATGGTTGGACCTAACTAGATCCTTTTCTGAGAAGGCCAAAGCTAACTGATCAGGGGCTGAAAAAAATTTAATTACTAAAAATTATTTGGAGAAATAATTGGATATGAACCTATCCTTAGATGTACATGGGTGGGCCAACCAAAGTTGGGCTCGTGTACAGTCTATGTGGATTCTAGTACCCACTAAGGAATTAGAATAATTTCTCAGATTGGAGGTAGAGGCTACCAATTCGAATAAATAATGGAAGACCCTTTTGATTAAAGTCTAAATCTCTAGGTTTAATGAATCAATTACTAATTAGGTTATGATTTTTTTTTGTGCAGATATGGCCACTTTTCTATCACTTCGATCATTGTTGGACAATGATAAGTTGGTGAAATCCAACTTTGGTAGCTGGTACCGAAAGTTAAAGATTGTCCTAGAGCATGAACGCATCTTACATGTGATAACGGATGATGCACCTGAGGAGTCAGCTGTAAATGCATGTGGAACTATCAGAGACACTTATCAGAAGTGGCTCAGTGATCAAACTATGGTGTGCTACATTATGTTGGTTGCGATGAGCGATGAGTTCAGTCACAGGTTTGAAATGGCTCAGCCAAATGAAATGCTCCAAGTGTTGAAGGATTCTTTTGGCACACCCAATAACGTTAAGAGGCACAAGACTAGTTGTGCCATCTTCAACGCCAGAATGTGGGATGGAGCCTCTATCACTGATCATGTACTGTACATGATCGAGGTAATAGAGCACTTGAGCAAGCTCGGCTTTTCCTTATACAAACAGCTTGGAAAAGATGCAATACTGAACTGGCTGCCCAAGTCTTATCTTCCATTCCTTACACATTATAGAATGTCAAAGCCTGAAGTTGACTACCACGGGTTACTGGGGTTACTTTAGACTTTAAGAAGGATCACTAGCTCCATAAAAAGTCAGTGAACTTAGTAGGAGGTTCATCTTCTCATTCTCGGCTCTTTGGAAAAGAAAAGAAGAATAAGAAGAAGAAAGCCAAGAAGGTGCATATTCAGGCTCGGACATCTGTGCAGGGCCAGACCCCAAAGACCAAGCCCGATAAGAGTTAAGCCAAATGCTTTTTCTATAAGAAGCAGGGGCACTGGAAGAGGAACTATCCTCAGTACATTGCCTCCTTGGACCCGAATAGGCAGAGAAAGAAGCAAGCTATTGCTAAGCAAGATATTTATATGATAACTTCTTATAATTTCTCTACTTGTGATATTACTGACTGGATATTGGGTACCAAAAGTCCTTATCATATTTATAATTTATTATAGGGGTTGCAGGTCAGTAGAAGATTCAAGCAAGGCAAAAGATTCCTGAACGTTGGAGATGGAAGATCGATTTTAATTCTAGCTTTAGAAATTTTGAAACTTATATTTGAATCTCATATCGCTGTTCTTAGTGATTATCATTTCTATCCTAGATTCTTTTTAAATATCATTTCTGTAAGCCTTTTAGCCATGAACAATTATGAAATTTCAATAAAGAAACGAGTTTATAATATCATTATGAATGGTGTTACTGCTTTCTGTGGATAATTGAATAATGGTGTATATATGTTATCACAATCTATTAATGTAGTCTATTCAACCGGCAAACATCCTATATTAGATAGTGTGATAGATATCTACTATGGCCTGTAGACTAGGTCATATAAACAAGAATAGGATAAGCAGGTTGGCTCAAGAGGGTATCCTCGAACTTAGTGATTGTGAATCACTTTCAATCTATGAATCCTGTCTTCTTGGTAAAATGACAAAGTTACCTTTTACTGAAAAAGGTGAGAGAGCCACTGAACTTTTAGGACTAGTACATACTGATGTATGTGGACCAATGAGTATTAGTTTCAAAGGTGGATATGTCTACTTCATCACTTTCATAAATGATCTATCCAGATTTGGATATGTCTATCTGATGAAATAAAAGTTGGATTCGTTTGAAATGTTCAAACGATTTTGAAGTGATGTAGAAAAATAAACTGAAAAGAGTATTAAGACTCTTTGGTTTGATCGAGGAGGAAAATACCTTTCTGGTGAGTTTCTCACATAACTAGAAGAGAATGGAATTTTCTTTCAATGGACTTCTCCAGGAACACCACAGCATAATGGTGTATCTAAAAGGAGGAATTGAACTCGGTTAGACATGGTCTGATCCATAATGGATTTTGCCAGCTTGCCAATATCTCTTTGGAGATATGCACTTAAATTGGCTTGCTATCTTTTAAATAAGGTTTCAAGTAAATCTATGGTTAAAACTCTATATGAGATATGGATAGAACATAAGCCAGCACTTTCACACCTCAATGTCTGGGGGTATCCGGCTTATGTCAAATGGTTAATTATAGATAAACTTGGATCTAGATCTGACAAGTGCGCATTTATAGGATACCCAAAAGAGACCAAAGGATACTATTTCTACCATGCTGATTAACAAAAGATGTTTGTTAGCCTTAGGGCAACCTTTTTGGAAAAGGAGTTCCTTAGTGAAGGAATTGTTGTCTCTAAGGTTGAACTTGATGAAGTTCAATAGGTAGAAAGTTCGACACAGAATGCTGAACCTAAGTCTGATTTGATCAGATCAGATCCAAAGCTTAGTGAACCTGCACTATTAAGAAGATCCGGTAGAGTACCACGCCATCCGAACAGATACTATGGGTTCTTCATCTAGGATGGTGATCCCATCGAACTCGATGAGAATGATGAGAACCCGATCATTTATATGGATGCTATGTAGAGATCCAACTCTGAAAAATGGCTAGAAGCCATGAGATTCGAAATGAATTTCATGAAGGTCAATGATGTATGGACATTAGTTGATCCACCTGAAGGGGTTAAACCCATTAGGTGTAAATGGGTATTTAAAAGGAAAAAAAGTATAGATGGAAAGGTGGAGACCTATAAAGCCCATCTGGTTGCCAAGGGATATCGTCAACGTTATGGTATTGACTATGACGAGACATTCTCTCCAGTGGCAATGCTCAAATCTATTCAGATAATGCTTGCAATGGCTGTCCACCTGGACTATGAGATCTGGTAGATGAATGTGAAGACAACTTTACTAAATGGAGAGCTAACCAAAAAGATGTATATGATATAACCTAAAGGGTTCACATCCACATATGAGTCCAAGGTGTGCAGGCTTTAGAGATCTATTTATGGATTGAAGCAAGCATCTCAGAGTTGGAACATGCATTTTGATAAAGTGATCAAAACATATGGCATCATTAAGAACGGAGAAGAACCCTACATTTACAAATGGGCAAATGGTTTAGTAGTGGTATTTCTTATTTTGTATGTGGATGACATTCTCTTAATCAAGAATAACATCTCCGCACTATAGAAAATAAAAGTCTGGCTATCATCACAGCTCTCCATGAAGGACTTGGGTGAAGCATCCTACATCCTAGGGATGAAGATCTATAGGGATAGATCTAAAAGGATGCTTGGTATATCCCAGTCCACGTATATAGAAACTATGCTGAAGAGATTCAGCATGGAGAATTTCAAAAATGGCTATCTCCTAATAGGTCAAGAAATTTCACTCTCTAAGAAGGATTGTTCGACAACTCCTAAAAAAAGAGAGCGTATGAGTAGAATCCTATATGCTTCGGTAGTGGGGTCTATCATGTATGCAATGACATATACGAGACCAGACGTGGTATACTCACTAGGAGTAGTGAGTAGATATCAGTCTGACCCTAAAGAAAATCACTAAAAGGTAGTTAAAACTATAGTTAAGTATTTGAGAAATACTAAAGATCAATGGTTGATTTATGGTGGATCAGATTTAAAACTTATGGAGTTTACAGACTCCAGCTTTTAATCTGACCATGATGACAATAGAAGCATGTCAAGGTATATCTTTACTCTAAATGATGGGGCCATCTGCTGGAAAAGTTTCAAACAGCATATAGTGGTAGACTCTGTTTGCGAAGCAAAGTATATGGCAGCATCAGATGCGTCAAAGAAAGCTGTGTAGCTAAGAAAGTTCATCACCGAGCTTGGAGTAGCACCCTTCATTGATGGTCTAGTTCTGCTCTACTGCAATAGCACTGGCACCATAGCTTAAGCAAAGGAACCGAAGGCACACCAGTAGACAAAGCACATTCTGTGCTGCTTTCATCTGGTCTGTGAGATCGTGGATTGTGGTGACGTCAACCTTCAAAAAATCGATGGAAAGAAGAACCTAGCCGACCCCTTCACTAAAGCCTTGGTAATCAAGGAGTTTGACAACCATAAGTCGAAGATGGATATTAGATACTGTGCGAGTGTCTTTAGGATAAGTGAAATTTGTTGGAAATTATATCCCAAAAGCTAATTGTTAGCCTGTTAATGGTTGAGCTACTTTATATATGTAATTGATTATTGATAAATAAAATACTTTGGCATGTTTTTCATCACAAGTCTTCATCTTCTAATAAACTCCATTTTTGTGATGAAGTCCTTAGGACTATTTAGCTTTGATAAATAGAGCATTTATTGATTAGTCCTTAAATTTGTTCACAACCAAATGATAGGCTATTAATTAGGATGACAACGTCTATCGAGCATAGGTCGTTGTATGCCATATAGGTTGGTTGTCTTCTTAACAAAGAAGTATGGAGACACTGGTATGGCATATAGATGAGATGTATGGGTACATCATCATTGAACATGACTAACTTCAGAGCATTTTATTATCGAGAATATCTCTGATGGGATATAAGTATAAGTATCCCTTAGACTTGAGATCATCTCAGTGACTTACAAGCAACTCACTATGCTTTGGTACCGGACTAACTAAATTTCTAATTCACTAACAGAAGACTTCTGGGTACAGTCAAGTACTTATAAAGTCAGTGTGTGATCAAGATGGAATTGACTACTCCAAGAGTTGGAGAAGAATGTATCATTGTATTTTAATATAACAAAATCTTGCCCAGGATAATCCATCAGATGGATTTGATATTTTGAAATACAATATGGACAACTTGATCAGAGTTGATAGTTAAACTCTGAGGTGTTCTATGAGCATTTTGGTCAAGAGGATGAATTATATAAAAACTATATCCGCATAGATTCTAAGGATGGTGTTCTACACATTCGACCTATCTGACCATCGGATATCATTACTAGATGGTCACTTTGATTGGTATAAAAATTTATTTCTATGCTACCGACTTAGGTTTGGACTTATGAGATCACACACATTAGAGCTTATGATCTGATCGGATGGTTGATCAATGATTGAGAATCATTCTAGGATTAAACGATCAATACGATTGATGTTTAACCTAGTGCAAGTATTATAGGAGGATTGATTAGTAATTTGATTGCTAATTGACTTAATTTAATTAAGTCAAAGGACTGAGATTAAGTCTAATTAAATATGATTTAATTAGATTTAGTTTGGACTTGATTGGATCAAGTTTAATTGACTTATTGGATAAGTCAAGTGCAAGAAAAAACTAGTCCTAGTCTAACTACGACTTAGGTCAACCCAATTTCCTAATTTGATTAAGAAAATTAAATTAAAATTAAATCTAATTTAATCTAATTGAATTGAACCATTAATTGGGTTAGAACCTAATTTAATTTGGTTGAGTTGATTTTGGTTTAATTTGGTTTAAGAAACCACTTTGACCAAGTCATAGATGGAATCCTAGTAAGACTAGGATTCCTTCTTACGCCATCTTAGTCCCAATGCCCCTTGACTTGCCCTGTTTGACCTTTTCATGTCTAGTATTTGACCTAGACAAGGACTCTTCTTTTCTTATATATTTTGAATGAATTTTTGCTCAAAATTTTCATGGGTTACAAACCTTTGAGAGAGCTTTGAGGAGTGTAGAAATCAGGGAGAGAGAACCTCTGGGTGTTGAGATTCAATAGACACAAAACTAAGTGTCTAGGTGAGAGTAAAGAGAAGAAGAAGAGGGTCTTCTTCTAGGGTTGCTATGTTCATCTCTTTCCTTCCTTCTTCCTTGGACTTTCTGAGAGTGTCTTACATCTGAAACCCCTTCTCCTCCTTCTCCTCTTTAGAAGAGTCCAATCTAGAAGAAAGGAGGCATCTGATCAACCATCGAAGAAAGATCAGTGCAGTACTAGCATACTACGCTGATTTTCAGCATCTGAATTTCTGATCGTGATCGTGGGCTTGTGTGGATGACTTCTAGAGGTTGGACGTGTGTACCGCTCATAACTTCATCCTCAAGTCCGGATCAGCGAGTTAGAATGTCTAACTCACTAAGGTAATAGATCTGATCTATTATTTTTTTCATACATGCATGAGATGTAGTGTAGATCTAGGTTGATGTGATCAACCTTTCCTTCTTATTTATTTTTGATTTTTTATTTAAATGATATACAATAATTATATAATATGGCATTAGATTTAGGGATTATTTGATATTTAAAATTAATTAGATTAATTTTGAGTCTTTCGTTGTTGATCTAGAAAAAATTTCAAGATCTAGTCCTAAAATCCTAAATCTAGTTCCTTCAAAGCATCCCAAATCGAGTCCCAAGAGGATACCCATAGAGGTCAGACGCATGTGCGATTTCGACAAAATTTGAGACATCTTCAAATGCAAATCCAAAGAAGGGAATAGCGATTTAGGTAGGTGATTTGATCACCATTTTTATATTAACCTTTGAAATCATATCTTGTATGCATGCTTATTTTCATCATATGAACTAGATCTATAGATGTTTGATTAGATCTATGCATGTGTAGATTAAATAGTTTAATTTAGTCTTCTGCTACTTAATGTTTCGAAAAAGTTTTGAAACGTGCATGCTGAAAAATACCTAAAACCCCAACAATGGTATCAGAGCTATGGATTCATATGCATGGAAATAAAATGCGATCAGATTTCTAATCAAATCTAAAATTAATAAGATTAATAATCTGACATCTAGATGTTGAAATATTTTGAAAAATATTTTTAATTTAGATCTATTTTTTATTCATGTATTTGATATATGATTGTTAGTTTAGATCTGAAAATTAGTTTCGAGATCTTTTTATTCATGTATGTGATATGCAAATTCATGCTTAGATCTGAAAATTAGTTTCAAGATCATAAAACTTAATTTCATGCAATTAACTTAGATCTAAAATTTAGAATTTAAGATCTAAAATTTTTGTTTTTGCATGAGGGATTGGACATGGGTAGATCAATTAGGTCTTGTAATTTGGTTAGACCTAGGGTTAATGATTTGAACATAATGGAACCCAATAGAGATGAGCAGTTGATCGAACCGAGTCAAGAGTTGATCAGGATTAGGTCAAGAGTGCTTAAGATCAAATCATTAGATATAGTTGGTTGAATCGATTGACACCTATATGTCAATTCAATTAACTCAAAGATAAATTCGGCTCAGTGGCTTGAGCCTGAAACACTTGAGCTAACCTATTTGACACCAATTAATCAATTGGTTACTTAATTAGGACTCTTGATCCATCAAGGGGGAGCCTCCCACCGATCTTCACATACCTGGCCAATTTGGTACATTAAGTCTTGAATTAGGTTGCTTGGTGGTTTTGTTTAGCCTATGCCAAATAGATTAGTCATCTGATGACTAATTAGAAGAGACCTAAATTAAAACCTTCTCGTACATGTTAAGTCCAGTGGTCTTCCACTGTTCACTATAAGAAAATTGAATAATAGCGACGATATTAATGATAGCAAAAATTTCCATCGCCAATAAAGATTTTTGCCACCACAACACCGACCAAAAAAAAAGGCATCGCTAATACTATTAGCGATGGCAACGACCATCTCTAAAAGTCTAAAAATTATTTAAAAATATTTAAACATAAAAAAATTATTAGCGATGGCAAATCTGGATTATTAGCGACAAAACATATGCCATCGCTAATAATTAACTACTAGTGATGGCTTTATTATTATTAGCGATAGCAAATTTTTAAATTTTTTTATAATATTTAAACATAAAATATATATTAGCGATGGCATATTTTGGCTATTAGCGATGAAAAATATGCCATCGCTAATAATTTTTTAGATTAAAAAAAAAGATTATTTAAAAATATTATTGATAACAGAATTAGCGATAGCATGTTTGCCGTTGCCAATAATCCACAACTGGTTTGAATCCAATTCAAACCCGATTTGGATCTAATTCAAAATTTTGTCAAACCTAATTTAATTAGGCTTTGAATCCAGGTCCTACTTAGATTATAAAATTTAATTACCTTTATATTAAGTCAAGCCTAATTAAATTTAATCTAGTTAAAATCATTTAGAAGAAAATAATTTTTAATTTAGGTTCAATCGAAATGCAATTGGAACTCGATTCAAATTTAATTTGAAATCTTGTCTAACCTAATTCAATTAGACTTTGAATACAAGTCCTAATAAGATTGTAAAACCTAATTACATTCAAATTAAGTCATGTCTAATTAAATTTAATATGATTTAAATTAATTTTAAGAAAATAATTTTTAATTTGGATTCGATTCGAATCTAATTCAAATTCGGTTCGAATCCAATTTGAAATTGTGTCAAACCTAATTCAATGAGACTTTGAATCCAAATTTTACTTGAAATATTAAAACCCAATTAGCCTTAAATCAAGTCAAGCCTAATTAAATTAAATCTAATTTAAATCAATTAGGACTTGATCCATAAATTAATTAAGTTCAAAAATTTAATAAAATTAAATATTAATTTTTAACCATCCAAAAAATGACTTAGAAAAATTAATATTAAAAATTTTATATTAGCGATGGCTTTAGCGACAGCAAAAATACCATCGCTAATAATTTAAAAAATATTATTTTAAAAATATAATTATTAGCAATGAAAATATTATTACCAACCGTACTTACTGTCGTTAATAATATTTTTTATATTAACGATGGGAGAATATTATTAGCGACGGAAGTTGCCGTCACTAATAATCTTTATGCCCTCATTTTTTTCCACCTTATGGTGCACCCTCATTTTCCCCCATGCCATCGCCAACCGCCTCCTCATTTTCTCTCCACCCCACTACCCACCACGTCCTCATTTTCCCACCAACCCCCCTCCAGCATTTTGATTTCCCACCCACTCCTCCCCACCCTTTTCCCCTCGCCACCTCTCCTCCTCTGACCACGGCCTCCTCCTGATTTCATGACCCATCTTCATACCCCGGCACCTCCGATCTTGAGCCTCCCATCATTCCCTCTTACTGCACCTGTCTCTCTTTGGCCCCAGCCGTAACTCCAGCTCCTCCTACATCTCAAAACCTCGCGGCCACCCCCTCTCTCCACCCTTCAATCTGCACCCCTTTCTCCCCCCACCCCTACACTCGCCTTGCTTTCCTAAATCCCTGTCGCCTCCCACCTCCCCAGCCCCGGGCTAAGTACTGCCTCCCACCTCTCGAAACCCAGCCCCACCCTTCTCCTATCTTCGTTTCCCTCCACCCTTCTCCCCCTGATGTCCTCAGTTGCACCTGACCCTCCCAGAGCCCCCACCCCCCCACCTCCTCAACCCAGCTGCACCCCCTCTCCCCTCCCTTCATCCTCTCGTCACCCCATCTATCCCCCCACCACTCCACCTACTACACCCGGCGCCCTCCCGATCCCCCAGCTCTTCGCCTCTTAGCCTTGGCTCAACTCCAGCTTCCCATCCCGATACCCACTCACACCTCTCCCCAGCTTTTCCCCCACCATCCTCTCTCTCTCCTGGCTGCCTCCCAATGGTTGCACTCGACCCACCTCCTAGAGCCCCCTACTGCCTCCCATCTCCTCGACCTTCCAACCATGGCCGCATCTCTAAGCCTCAGTTCTTACTCTCCTGTGCCTCCTCACACCTCAATTTCTGCATGCCAGTCCGTGCCTCAATCCTATATGGTAGCCTTATTCTATTATGAGTATTAGTGACGGTATTAGCAACAGCTAATACCTTTACTAAAAATTATTTTTTTATTTAAATTATATTAATTAAGCATAATTAGATATTAAAAACTATTTAATTAAGTATTAATTTGTATGAAATTTGGATCCCTACATGTAGAGCACTCGAACTAAGGGAAGGTTTGGGCAGCATTGTAAACACGAGGTCGAGATGTGCCCTAAGCATTCAGTCTCGGCATGCAAAGTGCTCAAAACGAGAAAAGGTTCGGACTGCTGTTGCCCAAGGATGGCTACCCAAGAGGAGGGGTGAATTGGGTATTTCAAAAACTTTTTGACTAATGTTCAGATTTGAATGATTTAAACTAAGTGACGTGCACACAATAAGTAATGAAACAAGCTTTGTAATATGCAGTGAATGAAAATAATGAAGAAAGAATACACAATCACAAATATATAAATTTTATAGTAGTTCAATGCCAAACTCAGCACCTACGTCCACTCTCCAAGTATACCCCTTGGGAATTCAACTATAATTCTTAACAAGAATTATAGTTCGATTGTTTTTCAAGCTCATAATCAAACCCAGTTGATTTTTCTTGGCTCACCAACCAAAACCATACATGATTATTTTCTAGGCTCATAATCAACCTAGTTGGTTTTTTCTGGATCACCAACCAAAATCTCACAAGTGATTATTTTTCTCTGGACTAACAATCAACCCCGATTGATTTTCACTTTAGCTTACCAATCAAACCATACAACGTCCAACTCAAGATTTGGACCAACCCAAGTTTCTCACCCCAAGAAACTTGAAACAAAGATGAAAAATATAACAAATAAAACAAAAACAAGCTCTTTGAAGCTTAAGAGAAGAAATTCTAGAAGCTTGGCTTGTTGGCTTAATTTCTTCTCTTTGTATGCTTGAGGAAAGTAGTAGATGATCTTCAGTAGCAATGGCCTAACTTCTCTCAAAGTGAGGATGTTGGAAAGACAAAGAAATATCTAAGAATCACTCCTTCTCTTTTCTTTTCTGCTCACTTCTTTTGGTTTCTCAAAGAATGCACAATAAACTCTCCAAAAAAACTACCTCTTAATGCTCTAAGTGTTTCTTTATATATTCTTGAGGTTTTCCACTATTACAAGTCATCATCATAGGCTTCTGGAAGTGATCTAGCCATTGAAAGATCCAAAATAGCCATTGGAGGACGTGTGGAGTGAAAAAGCTGCATAACTGAAAACTAGCCGTTACAGGCATTGGATTGACTTAGTCCAAATTGGGACGGCTCAGTTTTCAGCTGGATTGGCTCAGTCTCAAAAATTTTGAAATACTATTTCTATTTTTTTCTATTGTCTAAAACTAGAACATCTCACTTTTTGACTAGGTCGGCCTAGTTCCGTTAGATCGGCTCAGTTTTCAGCTAGGTCGGCTCAGTCCCTTAGATTATGAAAATATCAGCTTTCTGCCCTTCTATCTTCTACTTTCACTGAGACTAGGATGGCTCAGTCTCAGACTGGGTCAGCCCAGTTTGCATGCTAGGTGTGCCAAACACTATTTATGATCCTTTCTTCTCTAATTTACTTTGTAGGTCAGATTTGCCTTTTTGCCTTGATTTATCCTTAATTAAAATCTCTTGAAAGATTATTCTAATTTGAAATGTCCTCTCTAAAATCTTGAATAACTGATGAATAGAAATACTTGGTGTTTGTGAGCACTTGAGATTTACAACTACACATCCTCACAAATAATGTTATACTTTATAACTTATACTCAAAATTCTTTGTCATCATCAAAATCAATCTTTGGATCAACAATCTCCCCATTTTTGATGATGACAAAACTTTTAAGTATATGCAAATAATATATAGTGAGTTTCTAAAAGATTACATATTTATAAAGCATGAAACCACTAAATAACAAGAACATACATCATTCTGATTAAGCTCAAGCATATACTCAATAATAACTCTCCCTCTTTTTGACAACATCAAAAAGAACAACTCAAAAGAAGGTAATCAATAAAAATTTTCTTTAACAATCCAAAAGTATTAAGCTCCCTCTTAATATTATAGTCAATTGAGTTAAAAATTTGCTCCCCCTTACTATATGCTAAATTTCTTAATTTTATTTTTTGCTTATTCTTGATCCATTTTATATCTCATAACCAAATTAGAATTATATTATGAAAAAAAATATCATAAAATTTTGAATAATTTAATATGTTAAATTCACTTTCTTCATTTACCAAATTCTCTCCCCCTTTTTATCATTATAAGTATTGGCCATAATTCAAGGTACCAATTGAGTTTGAAAGTATTTCTTTAAGAAGTTTAGCTTATCAAATAAATATGTCAATATTTCAAATTATTCTTAATCTCTAATCATGAAAGTTCATAAATCAATTTTGTTCAATATATCTTCAACCATAATCAATTATAATAGTCAATCAGAATAACATCATCAAAATCAATAAGATAAAATATTGAATCATTTGATATTCAATTGGTGGTATGATAATCAATTAAATCAAATAAGATCATATCAAGATTAGGTCAAAGAAAAACTAGACAAAGGCTTGAAAAGTTTGGTTCAACTAGGAAATTTTTAAGTCCTTAGAGATCAAGCTAAGATATAATATAAATTATCAAAGTCAAGCACTAGATCCTTTATGAATAAATGATTTTTCATAAAATACTTTGTATCAGGCAATTTTTTAGATGTTTCAATAATCATATGTCTAATAAGAATGTCAAAAGTTAAATTAATTTGCAAGGACATTCAAATGAATCCTTATGCAATCAAGCTTGTCTTAATTTAAGTATCTCAAATAATAACATGATATAAGGAGCTAGGAAAACATGCCAAATTTAGAGTGAAGATGTATGCTTAATCAATTAAGATAATGCATAGAGAGAATTGTATTGATTTTTAAGTCCAATTATTAAAGTCATAGTGTAAGATCATT
>QRFJ01001233.1:187546-461248 GCA_006176705.1 Cocos nucifera | reverse complement strand
CTCTCCTATATCCCACAAAGAGTAGTTTGATCATTTTTTCTTGAAGGCAGGATGTATAAACTGGATATGACTCAAAACACAGTGAGTCAAAGATCCCATTTTTTTCCAACTTGTATATCCTGTCCTCTCCAAAATAACCTAACCTAAGGTACCACCTATACTCATAGTTTATCTCATCACTAGATCTTTCAGATCCTACGGCACTCATTATTTACTCAAATAAATCAACATGCAGCCAAACAAATCTAACATACCTTCATAATGTGTCACCCTTCTTCTTTAGGCTATCCAGGTAGAAGGACAATTTCTCTCCAGTTTGAGATCAGCATTATAGTGGAAATACTTTTCCTTGCCTGACTCCTCTTTGAGAAGATCCTTCTTGGGCTCATTCTTTCGTAGACCTCTTGTTCCAGCAAACTCTCTCTTGAAACTAGATGACATTCTACAGTAAGAACATAGCCCCTTGAACTTATCAAGATCCCCTAAGTGATCACAACATGTTCAGTAATTTCTATAATGTGCTATCAATCTTGTTCACATAGTAGTTTACAATAAACTTAGCAAAAGGAACTACTAAGGGACTGTTACATCAAATGCACTTGCAGCTCCTTATGCATGGTCATCTTGAGCTTCTCAAGCTTTTTCAAGTCCTTAATCATTATCAAATAATGATCATGGATAGACTGCCTAAACACAGTCTAGCTCTACTTATCATGCAACTCTTGCATGTGAGTTATCATAGCCCTGAAGTCTTGATGTCCTTGTGCTGGGCCTTGAGGCCAAGATATAGCACGTAACTTATTGCCATCATCCATCCATTTATCAAGTGCTAAACATTTCAACAGTTGGATAGTTTGGTAATATAGGAGAATTCTAGCCTAGAACATACCCTAACCTTTTTTTTGAGTTTAGAACTATTTTGAAGTTCTTAAGCTAGTCATTTGCGGTTTATTTTAGTTAATCGGTTAAACCCTACAATTCGGGCTAAGGGGTTTAAAGCTGAGTTATGAACTGAAGAGAAAAGAAGATTCTAATTAGATGTTTGTACTTAATCACTATTTATTCTAGGAACTTTAAGAAATAAATATGACTCCCACTATTCTCACGAATCTCTTACACTCCCACATGGAGATGCAGAAACCCTGATGCGACTAGAGTTCCTAGTGGGTACTGCGGTCCCACTGATACACGTGCACCTCACTGTGCCTGATTATTGGGCTATGCTATACTGATGAGTGGACAACTATTGTCCAATGCTTCTTAAGCATGATACAGTAATTGGTCTCTAAGTCATGAAGCCTCAACGTGCCCATTTATTGGCCCAATCCTTAGTTAAGTCATACCCACTATTCAATGTATAGGTAAAGCCATTATTAGGTCCCTCAACATGCTTGTTTATTGGGCCTAACCCCATCAGTACCTAGCAACATCTTATGTTAATAAGGTGGTTACATCTTTCTGGTGCAACTAAACTCCGGTGACCAGCCAAAAATAATCAGCACCGGTTGGACGCCCACACTCCTACAATAGTGGAAGACCTAGGACTTAATATTTTATGGAAAGATTTGATTTAGGTCTCTTCTACATGGTAACGTAAATCTCATGTAAATGACTGGTCTAGTTCAGGTCGGCAGATCTTATGTCTGACTAATCTAGTTTCGGTCAACCCATATCATATCTGATTAACCTGGTTTAGGTCAGCCCATCTTATATTTGATTAACCGGATTTAGGTTAGATCTAAGTCGGCACATCTCATGTCTGACTGATGAGGTTTAGGTCAGCACAGTCTCATGTCTAGCTAACCTAGTCGGCATGGGTGAACATATATAACTAAGCAACCTTATTCAAGACTTAATCGACCAAAATTGGCTAGGTAAGTGAGACCGGTGGGAGGGATACCAATACTAGCCTTAGACACCTCTTTGGCTAGGTAAGCATGGGCCCTATTTAAAAAAAATGATCAATGCTAGACTTAACTTAAACATCAATTAGTCAATTAGAATTGAATAGGTCAGCCTAGCAACTCGGGCTCGATCCATAGAGCCAAATTAGGTCTTAATTTAATGCATTCACATCAAATGTGAATTGATGCGACCAACTACAACAAAACTCAACTTTGAGCTCATTTGACCTAACCATAATCAACTATTAATCAGGTTGGATCAACTGCTCAAAATCGACAATGGGTTCTAAATTGATCTAATCAATGATCCTAATTGTAGTTCAATCACTAGACCTAATTGTTCAACCCATACCCTCATGCTTAACCCAAAATTCAGATTCTAAAAATGATTTTTAGATTAAGTTAAAGTGCATGAATTAATGGCTTATGATCTCGAAACAATTTTGGACCTAAACCTAATTCCATATATCACATATATGTATGTTTTAGACCTAAAATTAGTTATCACGTATCACATATATGAAAACTTAGATCTAAAACTAACTAAGCACATATCATATACATGAAAATCAGATCTAAAAGAAGATTAAAACTGATAGAAAACACTTTTCAAAAATTATTTAACATCTTAATTTCAGATCTAACAACTTAGAGTTAACTTGTTTTGAAAATGGTTTTCAAAATTGATAAACTTTTCGCAGTTCTTCCTTTTGATTCATGCAAGCACCCCTTCTACCATAGTTTCCTATGGCAGGACGGCCTTTACCATGATTCTCGAAGCATACTAGGTTACTAGATTATTATTACACATTAACTTATCACATATGCATGTAAAATTTAGGTCTATGTATCTTATACATGAAATCTGATTTCAAATCTTATTTAAATCAGAATAAATTAATCTCAATCTGAAACTAACTTTTGAATCTAAAGGAAAATTAGATCAAAAATAATTACATGTATGTCAAGAACCCATGGCTCTGATACCGCTGTTGGATTTCTAGGAGATAGCAAGCAGATTTTTACATCTCATGCAAACAGAAAGCAGAAGGGTAAAATTAAAATAATTTTAATTTAAACATACCAGAAACTAATCCCATTATCTCCTAGGGATCGATTAACATGCTATGAAATAAATATTTAAGATCTAAAAAATAAAATATGGGAGGAAGAACGATTACCTTAATCGCAATCCCTTGTTCTTAATTGGATCGGATCCTACGGATGTCCAGGGTTTCTATTGGAGCTACGCACATATCCGGCCTCCATTGGTATCCACACAGAGATGACCTGATTGAAGCACCAAGGCTACTGAAGTGCTAGTACCTTGCAAGCCTCACTCCTTAGCTTGGATCTGGCCCTTTCAACTAGAACTAGTTGAAAGAAAATGCCTATTACATGAATCCTTCATGCAGATTTGAAGGAACCTTTCTCGATCACTAAGAAGAGATCAAGAATCTTTTTTTTCTCTTCTTTTCTCTCTTATTTTTCTCTCTCTCAGATCCCTATCTAGAGGAGAAGGCATGTAAGAAAGAAAGGAGGTGGTAGTTGGGGCATGTAAGAAAGAAGGGAGGAGGTGGGGTGCCAAGAAGTAGTTACATTCAACAACCTTACGCATGCCCTCTCCCTCTCCTTTTATTTTGTCACACAAAATAACAAATCCAACACCAAAACCAATGCCTAAAATCAGATAAGAATCTAATTCAAATCAAGAAGTAGTTAGGATAAGGCCCTATCTAGATAAGACCCCAAGCAACCTGATTTCTCATGCCCCCACCACCTTTTAGATGGCCAAAAGTGAGGGAATCCTAAATAAATCATGGGTTTAGGTGGTCAAGATCAATTGGATCCAATTTGGGTTCAATCCGAATCCAATTTGAGCCCGATTTGAATCAAACCCGAAAAGGCTGTCAAACCTGATCCAATCAGGATTGTAATCTAAGTCTAACTTGGACAGTTAAACCCAGTTAGCCTTAAATTAATTCAAGCCAAATTAAATTTTATCTGATTTAAATTAATTAAAACTTGATTCATAATTTAATCAGGCCTAATTCAATTGCAACACTTGTAATTAAATTCCTCATGCTAACAATTAGTAGTTGCCAAATTTGTAACTATTACAAATTAGCAGTTTCTAAATTTGTAGCTCTTACAAATTAATTTAAATCATTAATCTAATTGATAATTTGATTATAATCCAAGCTATTGATTAGGACATGCTCTTTTTATGTATGACTCCTTAGGTTCTATTCTGTCTGGTAATGAGACATACCATGATCTCCATCATAGTATCATCGAAACTCCTTTCGATGGGCCGGAACAATTCTAACACACCCTAATAAGGATCGTTGATGCAAAAATAATCCTAGTGAGTTCTCACAATTCATCAATGATGCCTAACAGCATATAGTGGCAACCCAGCAGAATAAAAAGCTGAACCCCTAGATGTAGTTATCATATGATCAAGTTTCTCTATCGAGAGTTCCGACAAGATGTAGGTCACGAAAACTCATCAAACCATATGCACCCATCATATGTCAGACATAATTAGCTTGAGTCCAATTATGAATTCCATGAAAACTTCTTTCCATAATCATATTACTATGGCCATAGACTTAAGGACTTAGCCTCTTAGGTCACATAGGACTACTCCTCAACTACTAAGGCCGATAGATCCCATATAAGTACACATCCTACTCCTACAGTGAACCTACTACAATCAACGAACACCACAAGATTCTGAATGGCTAGGGATCATGTTTATATATTGTCAAACTATAGCAATCCCACTATGAGCAATTGGGGCACTATAGATCAAAAGAACTACTCACACAACTATAGCATCAAGATAGTCACTGACGAGTGAGTAGACATCTATGTGACTTCTCATTCTTGGTCATGTGCAATATCGTTGTTCTCTAACAACCACCTATACTCTCACTCCAGTATCCCCATACTATAGACTCAAGACTCGTCTATCCGAAAGAAAAGCGATCTATGCACCAATCTTAATGAATCCATCACTATCCCCATGATGATTCAATGATCGGGAGCAATTCAGGAGTTAACCTATAATAACACATGTCTCAAATTTTTAACTCTTCAGAATACGTATCATTATCCATTAAGTTCTTGGACAATTCTCAGACACATTATATATGAATGGATAAGAAAAATATTCATTATATTAATTTTAATAAATCAAGTGTAAAAATATATCCTGAGAAAATATGATATGTCAGCCAATAATTAGCATTCCAGATCATACATCTAACACCTAGTACCGAATAGAGGGCAGCATTCGATAAGTTGATGGATGATGACAATCAGATCAAGTGTTACATAGTGGCTTCCATGAGAAATGAGTTGCAAAGCTAGCATGAGCACATGCCAACTGCTAGGGCTATAATCACTTATCTGTAAGAGTTATATAGTGAGTAGAGCCGCACTACGCTCTTTGAAGTGTCTAAGAAACTCTCAACTCTAAGATGCGCAAAGGATAGTCGGTTCATGATCATTGTTTAACAATGATGAAGGACCAAGAGGAGCTTAAGAAGCTCGACTTAACGATGTAGAAGAAAATGCAGATGGATCTAATCCTGCAATCCCTTATTAGTTTTTATGATCAATTTATAGTAAATTACTATATGAATAAGTTAGACTGCACCTTGCCTGAATTGATCAACATGTTTCGAACTATTGAAGGGACCTTGAATAGTTTAAGGGGCTACCTGGAAAGCCTGAAGACCAAGAAGGATGACACACGTTCAGAAGGTATGTCAAGTTTACTCGTTATAGAATCTAATCTGATGGTTTTCTCAACTTCTAGTTGGATATTGGACTCTGGTTCAAGTTTTTATTCCAAGAATTAATTTTGATGAGCATAAAATAATTGAGAGAAGTACTAATAATTTTTATCCTTAGAGATATTTTAAAAAATTATTTCAGGACTTTCAAAAAATTTTGTATTGAAAGAAATGATTGGAGATGGTCAAGATAGTAATTTTCTTAAGTTGGAGGTAAAATTAAAGTTTTTTAGAAGCCTTAAGATCTTTCAAGATAACAGAGATTTATTTGAAGGCATTCTCAAACTTTTTGAAAGCTTAAAAATGAAGAAATGGTAGTTTGGGCAAAAAGGGGTGCCCCTAGGTTGACCCTTTTTAATTTATCATGCAAGACTAGGAGTGGCACGTAGAAAAAGGATGACCCCTATGTCATCCCATGAAAAAGGGGCGAGCCATGGGTCGTCCCCTGCAAGTCTTGAGCATAGATAGAAATTTATTTTCTCGCCTATTGTAAAAAGAATGTCCCATGGGGCGACATTTTTCCAAGGGTCGACCCAAGGGTCGCCCTCTGTAGCAAAAAATGATGTAATGGCTATTTTTCTTTTCTATTTTAGCATATTTAATGCTACCCAAATTATCTTCAATGGCTACAAATGGTTACCATGCATCTTCCAACATTGATTGAAAGTTTAAAAGCATTCAAAAGGAGGATTGAAAAATAAAAGAAAGAAACAGAGTATATTCGACTCAAAAAGAAATCTCCGCCCTAAGCAATAGAAGTATTGATTTCAAGCTCAACCACCTCTCCAATGATCATTCAAGTCTTCATTCCTTCTGAGAGGTTTCCAAAAGCTTCTTTTATTCTGTGTAAAGAGTATTTAAGATTTTATTATGCTCATTAAGGAGCTAACTGCTATGCTGAATATTATATTTCTTTTTATATCATGTTCACTATTTTGGGGTTCGAGTTTTGGAGGATTCCAAAACTTAAGAAAGTTGATCCAAACCTTGAATCGGAGTATTTTGGATTGGCTTGTACCTGAAAAATAAGTGTCCAGCTTAGGATAGATAGGGTCAAAGGCATCCAACATTGAATTCGATTTGAATACGGATAGTGGATTGAAATTTTCAAGTAGGAGCTTTGAGGAGTGAATATAGATGTAAAATTGGCACCGAACCACTATAAATCCTCTTGTTTGTATTGCTTACTCTCTTTTTATTTTGCTTTATTGTGTTGACTCTTTTCTTTTCAAGTTAATCATTTGCATATTACTTGCTTCACTTACTCTACTTCACTTAAAATATCAAATGTACATCTTGTAATTTTGTTTTTTACTTAAGTTTTTAAAGAAACACTACAAGAAATATACTCTTTTGCGATGGATTTATTTGCAAAAAAAAATTTTGTTGCAAATAAAATTATTAGCAACAAAAAAAAATTCATCACTAATAAAAATTATTTACGATGAAAAAAATTTTCCATCATAAATAATCAATTATTTATGATAAAAAAATTTATCATAAATAATTAATTATTTATGATAAAAAAATTTTATCACTAATAAACTGTCATTAATTAATCATTTTAAAAAATAAAAAGATTGATTATTAGCGATGGAAAAAAATTTTCATCATAAATATTCGATTATTTATAATAAAAATTAATTTTTCATCATAAATAATCGATTATTTATAACAAAAACTTCCATCACTAATAAACTATCATTAATTAATCATTTTAAAAAATTTAAAAAATTTATTTATTAGCAATGAAAGTTTTTCATTGTAAGTAATCGATTATTTATGATAAAAATTTATTTTTTATCATAAATAATTGATTATTTATGATAAAAAACTTTCATTGCTAATAAACTATCATTAATTAATTATTTTAAAAAATTAAAAAGGTTATTTATTAGCGATGAAAGTTTTCTATCATAAATAATCAATTATCTACGATGAAAAACTTCTATCGCTAATAAACTATCATTAATTAATCATTTTAAAAACTTTAAAATATGAATTATTAGCGATGAAAATTGTTTATCATAAATAATAGATTATTTATGATAAAAAATATCCATCGCTAATATTCCATCATAATTAGCTCGACCATAATTTTAAATTATAAAAAAGAAAAGGTGGACTACTTTAAAAATAGAAAAAGGATAAAAATGAGCCATGCATGGCCAATGCGATAGGGTTGAGGGGTATGAGCACATCCACTGTTAGCTCACTCGCAAGCAAAATAATAGTTTTTTTATAATTTTTAAAAAATTAATATTTTTTAAAAAAAATTAATTTTCTCTGAATATTATATAATTTTATAATTTAAAGTCTATCTTCATCATTCATTATTAAAGTGGTTATCATGTAAGCACTGTCACAAAATATCACCTCGATCTGGTAGCTCTAGCTATGCAGATCAATAAAATTTAATTTCGATGGTCACGAACGATCGTATGATGATCTGATAGATAGAAATCACTGATGGATCTAAAAACTTACGATAATGATCTTTGTGATATTTATAGTATACTATCAATATTTTACTTCAATCGGATATAATTATAATAGTCAATTTAGTATAAAATGATTTGAATCGTTAAATAAAAAATGAGTGATCAAAAGGCCAAATGACGTTCGATTATAAGATAACTTTTTGATAAATGATCTTTGCTACTATTTTAATCATCTGTACGATGGTGATTATAAAATCTAAACTCCGCATATATAAATCATCCATGTTAAGTATATTTTATAAAAGCATAAATATAATTACTTAAGAATTTTAAAATTATGCATCAGGAGACGTGTAGTTTTAGATAGTTTATATACATGTGCTTTGCTTTTTACGATCACCACTATAGAAATGATCAAACTATCAATAAAGATTATTTATCTAAAAAAATTATCTAATAAACATATGCCAATTGATATTTTAATCACTCATTTTTTATTTAACAGTCCAAATCATCCCAAGCTAAATTAACTATGATAATTATATTCGATTGAAGTAAAATTTTTTTAGTGTGCTAAAATATCACAGAGATCATCATTATAAATTTTTGAACTGATTGATGATTTCTATCTATCAGATCATCATACGGTCATTCATGATCATCAAAATCAAATTTTATCGATCTGCATAGTTAGAGCTATCTGATCAAGACGATATTTTGTGATGGTGCTTGCATGATAATTACTTAAATAATAAATGATAAAAATAAAATTTAAAATTTAAAATCATGTAATATTTAAGAAAAAATAAAAATTTTAATTTTAAAAGAATATTAATTTTTCAAAAATTAGAAAAAAATATTAATTAGCTTAAGAGCTAGCTAACAGTAGATGCGCTCGCACCTCTCAACCCCGTCGCATTGGCCATACACGGCACATTTTTTCTTTTTTTTATTTTTAAAATAGTCTACATTTTTTTTTAATTTAAAATTTTGGTCAAAATATTTGCGATGGATTATTAGCGATGAAACTTTTTCATCGAAAATAATCTTTTTTTACGATGAAAAAATTTTTTTATCACAAATAACTAGTATTTGCGATGGAAATATTCCATCGTAAATAATCAAACTTTTTTATGATTTATTCTTAGCAGATTAATAGCAACAAAATTTTTTGCGATGGAAGAATTAGTTGCAAATAATTAATTATTAGCAATGAGAAATTCTTTCCATCATAAATAATTTATTTTAATATTTTTTGGTGAGAGAAAATACTTTCTAGAAAAATATTTGGTAGGAATTATTAGCAACAAAATTATTTACAATAAAATGTTTGGTTGCAAATTATTAATATTAGCAACAAAAATATTTTTTTCATCACTAATAATTATTTTAGCGATGAAAATTTTATCGCAAATAATTTCATCATTAAAACCCTTTAAATATTCCCCCCACTTCCTGCACAACCCACTCTCTCTCGGCCCGAAACTCTCTCCTCTCCTCTCTCTCTCCCCCTCCTCCTGGACTTCCATCGGTCGGTGATCGCAATTTTTGCACTATAAGAAAATAGATATTTTGCGACAGAATTATTTATGATGAAAAATTTTTCATTACAAATAAAAGTATTTATGATAGAAAAAAAATTCCATTACAAATAGTTTTTATTTATGATATAAAAAATTTTTCATCATAAATAATTAATTATTTATGATAGAAAAAGAGTTTCCATCGCAAAAATCTAATATTTACAATAAAAATTTTCCATTATAAATAATCTACACAAATAAATTATTAAAAAAATTAAAAAATATTAAATTATTTATGATAAAATATTTTTATTATAAATAATTGATTATTTATGATCAAAATAAAATTTTTATCATAAACAATCTACATAAATAAATTATTTAAAAAAATTAAAAATACTAAATTATTTATGATGGAGAAGTTTCATCATAAATAATTAATTAGTTATTTATGATGAAAATTTTACATCATAAATAAGCTAAATAAAATAAATTAATTAAAAATTAGAAAATGCCAAACTATTTATGATGGAATATTTTCATTGTAAATAATAGACTATTTACAATAAAAATTTTATTTTCATCATAAATAATAGATTACTCATGATAAAAATTTTATTTTTATCATAAATAATCACTTATTTATGATGGAAAGTTTTTATCATAAATAATCTATATAAATAAATTATTTAAAAAATTAAAAAATATTAGATTATTTGTAACATAAAATTTTCATCATAAATAATTAATTATTTATGATAGAAAGTTTTCATCATAAATAATCTATATAAATAAATTATTTAAAAAATTTAAAAATATTAGATTATTTATGATGGAATATTTTATCATAAATAATTGATTATTTATGATAGAAATAAAATTTTTATCATAAATAATTGATTATTTATAGTAAAAAATTTTCATCATAAATAATCTACATAAATAAATTATTTAAAAAATTAAAAAATATTGGATTATTTATGATGGAGAAGTTTCATCATAAATAATTGATTATTTATGATGATTTTTTTTCATCATAAATAATTAATTATTTATGATGAAAATTTTATGTCGTAAATAAGCTAAATAAAATAAATCAATTAAAAAATTAAAAATGCTAGATTATTTATGACATAAATGTTTCATCATAAATAATTATTATTTATGATGAAAATTATGATTTATGTCATAAATGATTAATTATTTGTGATGGAAATATTTCATCATAAATAATCTAACCAAAATTTTAAATTTAAAAAATAAAAAAATATGAACTATTTTTTTTTAAAAAAAAATGTCGTGCATGATCGATGCAACAGGATTAAGGGGTGCGAGTGTGTCCATTATTAGCTAGCTCGCAAGCAAATTAATATTTTTTTTTAATTTTTTTAAAAATTAATTTTTTCTAATTAGTATTTTAATTAGCTACCCCACAAGCAAATTAATATTCATCTTCTCTCTCCCCCTCCTCCTTGGCTTCCACTGGCCAGCGACCTAGTCTCCTGCTGCCGCCATCGTTATCGCTATCGTTGTCGCCACCGGGGCCACCGCTATTACCGCCGCCATTGTCGCTACCACTATCGCCATTGATGGTAATTTTTTTTTGGTTCTTTTTCGATCATCCGGGGGGCCGCAGGTGTTTCCATGCGCTGGCCGATGGTGGGTGATGGGGCGCGGAGGGTGCTGGTTGATGGGGTGGGGGCACATCGGTGGGGGCCACTGGGCGGTGGTGATGGGACTGTGGGTTGGGGGCCACGCGTTATTTCATGCGGTGGTCTATGGTGGACAATGGTCAGGGTGTGGAGGGTGGGTGCCGACTGCAGGGGTAGAGGGCCACATAGGGAGCAGGGCCACGAGGCGATGGTGACCGAAACCCAGACCAAATTCTGGATAGGATCCCAACTCAAATCCCTGATCAGAATTCGATCCGAATCCCAACTCAGAATTCGATTGAGATTTGGCTATCTGGGATCCTGTCTGGAATCTGGTTTGGGATTCGAATCGAGATTTGGGTCGGATCTTAATCGGGATCTAGGTCGGATTTAGTCCAAAATTTAGTCTGGGATCCTGTCCAAGATCCGGTTTGGGATTCGACTCATGATCCAGGTCGGATCTCGATCGAGATCCGAATCAGGATCTGAGTCAGGATTTGGTCTAGGATCTAGTCTGGAATTCGGTTCGATAATAATTTAATTCATACATTGATTTAATCTTAGACTCCTATTCAAGAGTCAGTCCCAGGGTCCCCAAAATAGACTCTGTGAATGACTCTTAGATGCCTTGATTTGAACAGTTCATAAATGCATCAATATTTTATTGCTGTCATGGTGTTCTTTGTTCTATTATGAAAATTTTCATCGTAGTTATCTCATTTTTTCTTTGGGTATATATTAGATATGGTTAAAATATGATCCATCTATATCGTGTACTTGGAGAACTGTAGGAAGATGCGGCTGGATTTTTTTCGGATATGGAACAAAGAACAAAACTATGGCAATAATAAAAGTAATGCATTTTTGAAAGGGATAGGACCACACCTATTAGAAAGGAGTTGGTGGAGTTAGGATTCATGAATCATTATTCTTTGTTGTCAGATGGATATTGATAAAAGCTGGCTGAATGTCAGGAATATTTTTTTGCCTAAATATCGAAAAGGTGTTCGAGATTTTATTGAATTTGCAATGTGTAAGGCTGATAGTCCCAATCGGATAAAGTATCCATGCAAAAGATATGTCAATGTGGTATATCATCATATATCACTTGTTGAAAAGCATCTACTATATTTTGGTATGGACCAAAAGTATACTCGCTGAATATGGCATGGGGAGGGTGATCCGAATGAAGTTGTGTATGATGAGGATGATATCGATGATGATATTGATGCTGCTGAACCTATCGAACATGGTGGTATAGGTTCACTATTGGATGATTTACATCAAGGTGTTACCTTAAATATACCCATAAGTACTGGTGCATCTTAAGGCAATTCTGATTATGAATACAATATTGATGAGGTAGAAGGGACTTCGGAATAATTTGTAAAGCTTGTTCGGGATGCACGAGAGCCACTCTACCCAAATTATGTGAAGTTCTCCAAGTTAGAGTTTTTGATTAAATTGCTTCATATTAAAACTATAAATCAATGGAGTCAGAAGTCATTTGATCAAAATTTGGCATTGATTAAAGCAGCTCTTTCCAATTGATCAACACTTTCAAAATCATATACTGAAGCAAAAATGTATATGCAGGAATTGAAACTTGGCTATATTCCTATACATGCCTGCAAAAATGATTGTATATTATTTTACAAAGAGAACGAACAAGCAAGTAAATATCTGCAATGTAATGAGCCTAGGTACAAAACCGATAATAGAAAAAGAAAGAAGATACCTCATAAGGTTTTAAGATATTTTTCATTGATTCCAAGACTTCAAAGGCTGTATATGTCCACAAAGATAGCTAAAGAAATGAGATAGCATCATGAACAGCGAGTTTTGGAGGAAAACATACTTAGCCACCCGACTGACTCTGTAGTATGGAAAGACTTCGATGCAAAGTATCTGCTATTTGTGAGTGACCCGCGCAATATCCAGCTTGGCCTAGTGACAGATGGATTTAATCCTTTTGGTAATTTGAGTACTTTCTACAGCATGTGGCCTGTGATGCTAGTTGTATATAATGTGTCACCTTGGAAATGCATGAAAGAGCCATTTATTTTTATGTCACTATTGATTCCGAGTCTGAAAGCACTAGATAATGAAATTAATGTATATCTATGATCCTTAATCGATGATCTGAAAGAGATATGGAAAAATAGAGTATAGACATACGATTCTGTCAGTCAAAGAAATTTTAAGTTGCATGCATCGATTTTGTGCATGATAAATAATTTTTCTGCGTATGAAAACTTATCTAGGTGGAGTACCAAAGGATATCTGGTATGTCCAATATGCAACAAGGATATGTCCTCCTTACATTTAAAACATGGAAGGAAAATCTGCTTCATGGGTCATTAGTGGTTTCTACCTGCTAATCACTCTTGGAGGATCTATTATAACCAATATTTTGATGGTAAGTCTGACTGACGTTCGCCACCTAAGGAGTTAAGTGGAGCTGAAGAATTAGAATAACTTAAAGCCATTGGAAATGTAAAATTTGGAAAAACATCAAGTACTCGCAAGTGGAAGCATACTGAAGCTGAGCTAAATTAGATGAAGTGAAGCATATTTTTTGAACTACCATACTGGAAGCAGTTATTACTTCATCATAACCTAATGTAATGCACATTGAGAAGAATATTTTTGATAATATCATCGGTACAGTGTTAAACATCATAGAAAAAATAAAAGATAATTCAAAAGCTTGCCTTGATTTGTAGGAAATGAGAATCCAGCCAGAATTGCATTTAGTTCATCGAGGTGATAAATTTTTTATGCCATCTATATGTTATTCACTATTTGGCGAGGAGAAGAAGAGTTTCTATGGATGGTTCAAAACTATGAAGTTTTCTGATGCTTACACTTCAAATATATCTCGATGTATTGGCAATAATGACAGCAATATCTCTGGCATGAAAAGTCATGACTCCTATGTGATGATGCAGCGCTTGCTTCCTATGGTGATGCGTGGCTATCTGAGTGATGATGTTTAAGCTGCATTGATTGAGTTGAAAATATTTTTTTGAGAATTGTGTTGGCAAAAGTTGAAGATTAACTTAATTAAAAAGTTTGAGAAGGATATTATGCTCATTCTTTGTAAGTTAGAAAAAATATTTCCACTATTATTTTTTAATGTTATGGTACACCTGACTATTCATCTTCCAAACGAAGCTCTTCTGATCGGTCTAGTACATTATCAGTGGATGTATCCTATTAAAAGATAAAAAAATTATAATTTCTTTGACATATTAGTTGTAAGATGTAAATGTATTATAACTCTTTAATTTTTTTTAATTTATAGATTCTTATGTACCCTAAAAAAGTACGTGTGCAATAAGACATGACCTGAAGGATCCATAGCAGAAGCATACGTAGCTATAAAGTATCTCACATTCTGCTTGATGTATCTTGATGATATCAAAACAAGATTCAATCATGCAGATCGTAATGCTGACTGTGAATGGGATGATGATGAACTGACACTGTCCATATTCAAACAAACGGTTCGACCCATGGGTGGAAGAACATATGAGTTTATGGACATGAATGAGCTATCCAAGGCACACTTCTATATTCTAAATAATTATGAAAAAATTAAAGATTTAATTAAGTAAGTATTATCATAGCATAATTTTATTATTTTAACTAATTTTTTCATGTTGATATAAAATTAAAAATCATGACTTATTGCAGTGAGCACAAGAATATACTATCCAGGGAGAATAATACAAATGTTAATGATCAACATAGGATAGAATTTGCAAAATGGTTTGGGGACCATGTAAGTTTTACTAGTATTACATTATATTTTTATAATTATATAATTAATTAGTTATACCGACATAATTTTTTATGCTATATTGTAGATAAAATCTAAGTATTTCAATAAAGAAGAGGGTGTGAACAATGAGTTGTATAATTTAGCATGTGGGCTTGATCAAAGGATTAACTACTACACATCCTGTATCGTTGGAGGAATGAGATTTCATACAAGAGAGCTTGAGATGCAAAGACGGACCCAGAATAGTGGGATTGCTATGATAGGATATGGAGAAGAGGAGATTGAACATCTTGGTGTATTGATAGATATCATAGAATTAAAGTATGGGTCCAAAAATTTAGTATTCTTGTTTCAGTGTGAATGGTGGGATATTAGTATTAAGAAGATCGGTATTCATATCGATCCATGCTTTATCAGTGTAAATTTTGCATGAACATGATACCAGAATAAGCAGTATATTTACAACTCAAGCAAAATAAGTAATATATTTAAAGGATCCAAAATATCAAGGTGATTGGCATGTCGTACAAAGAATAATACCTAGGGCCGTATATGACATACCAACCCTACTAGAGATGGACGATAATTTAAATTTACATGAAGAGAAAGCTTTTCAAGAGAAAGAACCAACATTGACCGAGCACCTTATTGATGAAGAACTTATGCCAGCTCCTTTGAATAGGACTGATCTGCCATCCAATGAAGTTGAAGCTGATTTTGTATTTAATCTTGATGATTTGAAGGGCAACAATTGGTTCATAAATGATGATGAGATAGAAGATGATACATTAATCGATTATTATGATTCGAAAGAGGATCTAAAAATCTAGGAGGATACGGATATTGAAAGTAGATCTATATCCTTTGTTGAATCTTCTCTTGCAATAATGGTATGCAATATAATTCTATTCATTAGCATTTATATATTTTTCACCATTATTATTTATTATTATATTTATTTATATGTTAAGTTAATTATATAAATAGTTTAAGCATTGTAAGTATGGCACTAGGAGCGAGATGATGACATTCGAGTTCCCAACCTACCCCTGAGCCTTCTCCCATTTCCATGACTGCACCATCAGAGTCACTAGAGGGCCCTATAGAGGCTGATCCAAGTGAGGTGGGTTCGAGTGAGTTGGCCTCGACTGGTATTTTTATATTGTTTATATAATAAAATTTGATTTTAATCTACCTAACTATTAGGTTTATAGATAGCTATCATATTAATATTTTATTCATTATTTTTTAGACCATTCTCTGTCAGTGGTGAGGCGAGGGCGAGGTTTGTCGACGAACCTCGTCCTTGAGCATTAGAGACGCGAGCATGAGGGACAGTATCTCCGCATCGAGATTCCATCAGGCTACACCAGGCCTATTAGGGGATGGTGCGATTTATGGCAAACTGAGCTGGGCATCATATAGCTATGCCCTGACGATACTATTTGATTGGCGTCAGGTTACACGGCCTCAGAAGAAGGTCTTCTATAGCCACTTATAGGTATAATAATACTTATTTAAATATTTGATTAACACTTTATTCTTATAATATTTGTTATTGATAGGCTATATTTGAGATTATTAATTTTGAGCACGATCGCGTGCATTGAGCTGTAGATGATCATTTATGCTTGCATTTCAAGGAGTATCGATATCGCATTCATCGCCATTGATATGCTGTAGTGCATGACCAGGGGGTGGAGGCAGCGCGACAGCAGCCATATGATAGCATTAGTATCGAGGACTGGACTGTCATATGCTGCACGTACAAGGATCCAGCATATCAAGTAACTTTTTTTTTATTTAAAATTTAATAATTGAATCATTTATTTTTACATTCAGTTACTTACTAACTAATTTGACTATTAACTATGCAGGATCGATGTGCCAAAAATGTCGTGAATCGGGCGAGACAAACAGTCTCGCATTATGAGGGTTCAAGGCCATTCACTCGCCATATGGAACAGATGGTAAGTAATTTTTATTTATCATATTTTAACTCTTTAACTATTTAAAAATATATATTAATTATTCTTAAATTGCAGAGAGATATAGAGAGTGGCGAGCTTTCTGGTAGGATCGAGATCTACCAGCGGATCCATCAGTGATGGTCAGGGGACTGGACAGTCGGGAGCCAGGAGCTTTATGTAAGTTTTTTCAACTATTTTTTAATTGATATTTTGATTTTTAGTATAAACTTAGAATAGCTATAGCTTTAATTTTTAAGATCGTATGATAGACATTAGATCCCAGCCTATCACAGAAGGCTCGACCACACCCACAGATGATGAGATCTATAATTAGGTGCTTGGTACGAGACCCTATTATGTTAGAGGGCAAGGGCATGGGATCAGAGCTCCTACATCTTCATGCTCATCTAGGGCTGGCATCCATGCTGCCTGCAATGCCCGACTGGTGAAAATACAGAGACAGGCTACTAAGGATCGATAGTGGGTTGCTGAGTTGACTGTACATGTCGACGAGTACCAGCTATTCCAATCATAGATAATGGAGTAGATGGCATAGATGGAGTAGATGATGCAGCTGATGAGGTAGCAGCAAGCCGGTCTGAGCTCCTTTGAGTGCTTTCCTCCTTTGGCCCATTCCCTTTCTCCAGATATTGCCGATACTTGATGGTCGGCGGCCTATTTTCTATTATTTTTTTCTTTATTTTGGATCTTTTATATTTATTTACCAAAAAAAATTTCTATAACAAAATAACTTTTTATATAATGAAATGATGAAATTTATTATGGATGAAATGATGAAATTTATTATGAATGAAATGATGAAATTTATTTATAATTTTTTTATTTTAATTTTATAAATTATAAATATAAATATTAAAAATATAAAATATATTTATTTATAATTATTTTTAAAAAATAATTTATGATGTAATTATTTATGATAAAAATCTTTCATCATAAATATAAAATTATTTACGATGAAACATTTTCATCACAAATAAAAACTTATTTATGATGGAAAAATTCATCATAAATAAGATTTATTTTCGGTGAAAAATTTTCATCGTAAATAATTTTTTTATTTATAATGAAAATATTTTATCAAAAAAATATTTATTTATGATAAAAAATTTTGATTTTCATCATAAAAATTTTCATCACAAATAATTTAATGAATAAAAAAATTATAATGAAAATAATTTATCATAAAAAATTTTTATTAGCGATGAAAATTTGCTTTTTATTGCTAATTATTATCTACAACCCCATTTTTTATAACGAAAAATTAACGACGAAATTTTTATTGCTAATAATTATTAGCAATAAAAATTGATTATTTATGATGAAAATATTGCATCATAAAAAATAGGTTTCGTTGTAGTGCCGATGCTGCCGTCGTTGCTGATGCCATTGCCGCTGTCGTTGTGCTTGAACTGTTCGAATTTCACTTAATTCGATCCTAGCCAGCCGTGGGTTAGAATTTTTTTTTAATTTGTTCTTTCGATCTAAGAGCCACGTATGTTGCCGTGCGGTGGCCGATGGTGGGTGGCAGGGTGCGGAGGGTGGGTGCCGGCTGCAGGCCATGCGTGGCGGTTGACAGGCCTGGTGGTGGGAGGCAGAGGGCCAGCACCGCAGGGGCTGGGGGGCTGCCAGGGGTGGGGCGTTGAGGGTGGTCGTGATGGGATGGATAGTGTGAGGTGAAGGGGGGCATTGGGTGTGGAGTGGCATCGATGATGGGTCGATGGGGGCGTGGGTGTGGGCGGCAAAGGGGTGCCATAGGGGGTGGGGGGCCACGACGGGTGCATGGGCGGCACAGGGCCTGGGGGGCCGCGGGGGGCCACGATGGGTGGGGGGCAAAGGGGGGTGCATGGGGCATGAAGGGGCAGTGGTGATGGGTCGGGTGTGTAAGCCCACCAACTGGCATCACCTTGCTCTGATACCAATTGTTATTCCTACGGCTGCTCGGAGCCACAGCCGTAGATCCGATCTCTTGCGTGAACCTGGGTGTTAATCCAGCAAACTGAAGAAGATATAAAAATGATGAGAGAAGCTAGGGTTTTGGTGTTAGAACCAGAGAGAAAAGAGAAGAGAGTTAGGGAGAAAAGCTCAATTGTATTCCCTTTCTTATTGTAAAAGTTACAATGTCCTGGTTTATATACCCTAGAGTTTCGACATGAACCCTTATAAATCCCAGCTCAAAAACTTTCTTAGGCTAACTCAATACATGAAAGAACTCACCAAGCCCAAGTCTCACATGCTCTCATCCCCTGGATCTAATCCCAATCCATACATGAATTAGCCCCCTAAAGACCTCTCAAACCAAGCCTTAAGACCCCTAGGATCAACCAAGACCCTAACCCAAAAGAGACTCTCGCATAACTCTGCCCGTGCACTGAGCTGGCTCAGTCTCAGCACTGAGCAGGCAAAGTTCCACTAGGTCGGCTTAGTCTGAAACTGAGCCAACCCAGTCCTATGCCGTGCCTGTAATCCCGAATGCTCAGCTCTCTATTTTGCCTATGCTCTGAGATTTAGCCGACCCAGTTTTGGACTGACCCGGCTAACCTGTAAAAAATCTTTCTTCTACAGTCTTGATTCTCCAGCTTTGGTTTCTTGCTCCATCTTGAATCTCAGGTCTTCGAAGCACTAACCAAGCCCCTTGAGGCCCTCAATACACGAACCTCAAGCCCGTGGAGAGTTATATGCTACCTTCACCCTAGAACAACTCCTATCCTAACCCTAAGACCACACCTGTCCTAGCCTCCCCAGAGCCCTCACCCTGGCTCCGCCCGTGGCCTTCCAAGGCTTGGGAGCACCACACCACCTACAATCTCCACCTTGATGCATCCAAGCCTTGGCACACCTAGCAACATCCTCCTGCATGATCCTGCTATCCCTGCATGTCTTGATAACCCCTCGTGCTCACCTTGCCACTGCCATTCTTCTTCAACTGCTGAGCTTCCTTTGAGGCCTTCGGGATGACCGCCTCCACTACTGAAGTTCTTGGCTTATTTTTCTGCATCACCTTTGGAGTTGTAGGTATCCTTCTGCTTGGCAGCTACATCACTTATCCTGAACTTCCCTAAAGTCATGCAATGTTTCTTTACCGGCATTCGCCACGTATCCTGATGCTCCACCTGACACTATCCCCTTAGAGCCACGCCTATCTCCCTACACAATCCTCTCCACCTGGATTTATATAGCCCCAACACTGGTGTAGGGATATAAGTCCTCCCTCTGCACCCCTCTGCTTTGAATTCATGTCATAGCTTCCTCCACCTGTGAAGCCATCTCTACTCAATGCTCTACCTGAAACTAAAGTCCCCCTGATGCCGCAGAAGCTGACTCCATCTCCGAGTCCCCCAAGGCTAACCATCCAACGCTATACTGCTGGGCCAGCCATTATACCTCGAACCCCGTCACTGACTCTTCAGACCATCTGCACTCCGCAGACTTGTCCAAAACCATCTTAGATACACTACACCCTATGGACTCCTCCGAGACCACCAAGAGCTCATTCAAATCTTCACTTTTAGCGATTGTATTGATGGAATCCAAGCTTTCTCCTCCCTTGCACTTCTTCCAAAGTGGACACTCTCTCTTAAAGTGTCCTACTTCTTTGCACTTGAAGCATCTCTTGGATCCCTTGTTGTCCCTCTGTTCGTCCTTCTTCTTTTCTTTTCTGTGCTTCTCTGAAACCATAAGACTCTCCTAGAAGACCTCCCTCTTCATCATCCATTTTCGCTGCTCATCGAACCTGAGCACTGATACGATCTTCTCGTACACCAGTATCTTCTTACCATACAGCAAAGTTATCACCAACGGAGCGAAGCTCCCGAGTAGCGAACACATCAATAATAGACTCTTGTCCACCTCTTCTAAATCCACCCCTATATTGAGCAAGTCCATGCTCATCTGGTTGAACCACTGAATATGCCCCGCAATATTCTTGCCCTCCTGCATCCGAAGGCTATACAGTTGCTTCTTCAGTATCAACTTATTGCACATGTTCTTCCCCATGTATAACTGCTACAACCTCGACCATAATCCCTTAGGTGTTCTCTCCTCCAACACACCATACAAAATCTCATCTGCCAAACAAGCCTTAATCATGGCACATGTCCTTTTCTCCAAGGACATCCACTTCTTATCTGTGATCTCCTCCGATCTATCTTTCAAAGTCAGATCCAATCTCATCTGAATCAACAAATCCTCCATCCTTACCATCCACATCATGAAACTTTCTTTTCCATCAAACTTCTCTAATCCTACCTTCAACTCGCTATTCTTCATGAGAAATCTAAATCAAATAATAGCAAATAGGTAGATCTGAGAAATACCTTGACTAGAGATGGTGGACAACAGCCCTGTGATCTCTTCCTTCCTTGCGAAGCCTGAAAAAAGTCTTTAGATCTAAATCTCGCTGCTGATCTCTGCTAAAAATTAATCTTCTTTCTCCTTCATGCTCAACCAAGCTCTAATACAAATTATAAGCCCACCAACTGGCATTATATTGCTCTGATACTAATTATTATTCCTATGGCTGCTCAGAGCTACAACCGTAGATCTGATCTCTTTCATGAACCAGAGTGTTAATCCAGCAAACTAAAGAAGATCTAAGAAAGATGAGAGAAGCTAGGATTTTGATGTTAGAACCAGAGAGAAGAGAGAAGAGAGTTAGGGAGTAAAGCTCAATTGTATTTCCTTTCTTATTATAAAAGTTACAATATCCTGGTTTATATACCCTAGAGTTCCGACATGAATCCTAATAAACCCCAGCTCAAAAACTCTCTTAGGCTAACCCAATACATGAAAGCACTCACCGAGCCCAAGTCTCACATGCTCTCATCCCCTGGATCTAATTCCAACCCATACATGAATTAGCCCCCTTAAGACCTCTCAAACCAGGCCTTAAGACCCCTAGGATCAACCCAGATCTTAGTCCAAAATAAACTCTCATGTAACTCTACCCGTGCACTGAGCTAGCTCGGTCTCAGCATAGAGCCGGCTAAGTTTCACTAGGTCGGCTCAGTTTAAAACTAAGCCGGCCCAGTTCTGTACCATGTCTGCAGTCCCGAATACTCAGCTCTTTATTTTGCCTATGCTCTGAGACTTAGCCGACCCAATTTTGGACTGAGCCGGCTAACCTACAAAAAATTTTTCTTCTGCAGTCTTGATTGTCCGATTTTGGTTCCTTACTCCATCTTGAATCTTAGATCTCCAAAGCACTAACAAAGCCCCTTAAGGCCCTCAATATCCGAACCTCAAGCCCGTGGAAAGTTACATGCCGCCTCCATCCTAGGATAACTCATATTCTAGCCTCCTTGAAGTCCTCACCCTAGCTCCACCCGTGGCCTCCCAAGGCTTGGGAGCACCACACCACCTACAGGGTGGGGGGCTGCGAGTGGTGGGTGGTGGAGGGGAGCCGCAGGGGGTGGGAGGCCGTAATGGGTATGTGGGCAGCATAGGGGCTGAGGGGCCAGGAGGGGGCCACGATGGGTGGGGTGGATGGGGGTGCATGGGGCATGGAGGGGCAGCGATGATGGCTTGGATGGGAAGCTACGGGTGGTGGGCGGCAGAGGGGAGCCACAGGGGGTGGGGGGCTTCGACGGATGGGGGGCAGAGGGCCCATTGAGGGTTTAGTCCTTAGTAATTTTTTAAAATTTTAATAAAAAATAAAAAATAATAATAAGCATAATAATAATAATAAATAATAGTAATAGTTATAATAATAGTAAAAATGATAATTATAATAATAATAGTAGTAGTAATAATAAAAATAGTAATATTAATAATAGTAAAAAAATAGTAGTAATAATATAGTAATAATAATAGCAGTAGTAGTAATAATAATAGTAATAGTAATAATAGTAAAAATAAAAAATAGTAATAATAGTAATAATAATAATAATAGTAGTAGTAATAGCAATAATAAAAATAGTAAAAGTAGCAGTAGTAATAATAATAATAATAATAAAGGTAACTAATAATAATAGTAATAGTAATAGTAATAATAGTAAAAGTAGTAATAGTAATAATAGTAAAAGTAGTAGTAGTAATAATAAAAATAAAAAATAATAATAATAATAATAGTAATAGTAATAATAATAGTAAAAGTAGTAGTAGTAGCAACAATAATAATAATAATAATAATTAAAAATTAGATATTTTTTATAATTAAAATAGTTAGATTTTTAGTTATATTTTTATGATTTTACTTGTTATAGTTTAATCTTTTTATTTATTTAGTTTCTACATTTCATTATGATTATGATTTAATATTTTATTTTGCATTAACTGAAGGTTGTAATTTCTAATGCACATGAACTATCCGATCTAGGATTCGGATCGAGTTTCGATCAGAGATATGAGTTGAAATCCTGCTTAGGATTCGGATCATGATCCAGATTGGATCTCGGTCTGGGATCCAGATCGAGTTCTAATTAGGGATATGAGTCGGGATCCTGTCCGAGATTTGGATCATGATTCGGGTTGGATCTCGATTTAGGATCCTGTTCGGGATCCAGTCTGAGATTATGTTCGGGATTCTTTGAATAGGACTGATCGACCGAGCACCTTGTTGATAAAAAACTTATGACAGCTCCTTTGAATAGGGCTGATCTGCCATCTAATGAAGTTGAAACTAATTTTGTATTTAATCTTGATGATTTGGAGGGCGACGATTATTTCATAAATAATGATGAGATAGAAGATGATGCATTAATCGATTATTATGATTCAGAGGAGGATCTACAAATCGAGGAGGATACGGATATTGATAAGTAGATCTATATTCTTTGTTGAATCTTCTCTTGTAATAATGGTATGCAATATAAATCTATTCATTAGCATTTATGCATTTTTCATTATTATTATTGATTATTATATTTATTTATATGTCAAGTTTGCATAGTTTAAGCATTGCAGATATGGCACCAGGAGTGATACAATGACGTTCGACTTTCCAGCCTTACCCCATTTCCACTGCTGCACCATTGGAGTCACCAGAGGGCCTTGTACAGGTGGGTCTGACTAAGACGGGTTTAAGTGATCAGGTAGACCCGAGTGATATTTTAATATTTTTTACATAATAAAATTTTATTTTAATTTACCTATTAGGTTTATAGATGGCTATTATACTAATAATTTATTCATAATTTTTTCAGGCCATTCTCTTTCGGTGGTGAGGTGAGGGCGAGGTCCATCGAAGAACCTCACCCTTGAGCATTGGAGATGCGAGCACGAGGGACAGCATCTCCACATCGAGATTCTGCCAAGCTATACAAGGCCTCTTAGGGGATGGTGCGAGCCATGGCAGACTGAGCTAGGCATCATTTGCTGCAGCTAAGCCCCAACAACGCTCTTCGATTGGCATCAGGTTACACGACCTCAGAGGAAAGTCTTCTATAGCCGCTTACAGGTATAATAATATTTATCTAAATATTTAATTAAAATCATATTCTTATAATATTTATTTTTTATAGGCTATTTTTGATATTATTGATTTTGAACATGATCGTGTGCGGCGAGCTATAAATGCTCATTTATGCTCACATTACAAGGAGCACCGGCATCACATTCATTACCACTGGTATGCTGTAGTGCACGATCAAGGGATGGAGGCAGTACGATAGCGGCCACATGACAGCATCACTATGGAGGATTGGGCTATCATATGCCGCACATATGAGAATCTGGCATATCAAGTAACTTCTTTTTATTTAAAATTTAATAATTAAATTTTATTTATTTTTAAATTTAGTTATTTACTGACTAATTTGAATGTTAACTATGCAAGATCGATGTGCCAAAAATGCTGCAAATCAGGCGTGACAGATAGTCTCACATTATGGGGGTTCCAGGCCATTCGTTTGCCATATAGAGCAGATGGTAAGTAATTTCTATTTATCATATATTAACTCCTTAACTATTTAAAAAAAAATTTATTAATTATTCTCAAATTACAGAAAGATGTAGAGAGTGGCGAGCTTTCTAATAGGATCGAGATCTACCAGTGGACACATCAGCAATGATCAAAGAGATGGACGATCGGGAGCCAGGAGCTTTATGTAAGTTTTTTCAACTATTTTTTTATTTATATTTTGATTTTCAGTACAAACTTAGAATAGCTATAAATTTAATTTTCATGATCGTATGATAGACATTAGATCCCAGTCTACCCTAGAGGGCTCGACCGCACCCATAGATGATGAGATCTGTGATCGAATGCCTAGTACGAGATTCTGTTATGTTAGGGGGCTAGGGCATGGAATCAAAGCTCCTACATCGTCACATCCGTCTAGAGCTGACATCCATCTTGCCTATGTGTTTGGCTGGCGAAGATATAGAGACAGGCTACTAAGTTGATTGCACATGTCGACGAGTACTATCTGTTCTAGATGCAGATGATGGAGCAGATGGCACTGATGGAGTAGATGATACAAATGATGAGGCAGTAGCAGGCCGGTCCAAGCTTCTCTAAGCACTCTCCTCCTTCGGCCCATTCTCCTTCTCTAGATACTACCGGTGCTTGATGGTCGGCTGCCTATTTTTATATATTTTTATTTTTATTTAGATATTTTATATTTATAAAAAAATACTTTCTATAATTATATTTTTATATAATAAAATAAAATTTATTTATGGATGAATGAAATAATAAAATTTATTTATGGATGAAAAGATGAAATTTATTTATAATTTTTTTATTTTTTTAAATTATAATAATTAATATAAAAAATATTTTTATAATTTTTTAAAAAATTAATTTATGATGAAATTATTTGTGATGGATATTTTTTATCATAAATAATAAAATTATCTATGATGATAATAATCCATCATAAATAATTAATTATCTATGATGAAAATAATCTATCATAGATAATTTATTATTTATGATGAAAATAATCCATTATAGATAATTATTTATTTATGATGGATTTTTTATCAAAAAAATATTATTCATGATGGAAAAAAAAATTTGTTGCAAATAATTTCATCGTAGATAATTTAAGGAATAAAAAAAAATTTTGATGAAAATTTCTCTTCATAAAAAAATATTATTAGTGATAAAAAGAAATTTTTATCACTAATTATTATTTGCGACCCCATTTTTTGTGATGAAATATTAGCGACAAAATTTTTTGCATCGCAAAAAATCTATTTTGTTGTAGTGAAACCAAATTCACCCTCCTCCCCTCTTGGATTGCATAGCTGGGCAACAAGTGGTATCAAAGCCTGGTGCTCTAGCCCTTTCTTAATTTCATCATCAAGAGCCAAAGATCTATGGCAACTCAAATTGGCATTTCATTTGCCGAGGGACATTCTACAAACCAACCTCCACTCTTCAATGGGTCAAATTATACCTATTGAAAAGCTTGGATGAAGATTTTTATTCAAGCTCTTAACTATGATATATGGAGTATCATAATGAATGGACCTCACTCACCCACAAAATAAATTGATGAAAAGGATATTTCCAAACCTGAAAATGAGTAGGATGAGGTTGACAAGAGGATGGCTTAACTTAATGCAAAAGCCATAAATATTTTATACTATGCTCTAAATGCAAATGAATTTAATAAAATTTTTATATGTAATTCTACTAAGAAAATATGGAATAAACTAGAGGTAACTCATAAAGGTACTAATCAGGTAAAAGAGTTTAAAATCAACATGCTTGTCCACAAATATGAACTTTTTAAGATGGAACCTGATGAGTCTATTATCCAAATATATACATGCTTGACTAATATTATTAATGGGCCTAAGAGTCTTCGTAAGTCCTATACTAATAGTGATCTTATGAGAAAAGTGCTTAGGTCTCGACTAAGAATATGGGAGGCGAAGGTCACAGCGATTCAAGAGGCAAAGAATCTTAATATCTTACTATTGGAGGAGCTTCTCGGATCACTCATAACACATGAACTCACCATGAAGCAACACCACGAAGAAAAAATCAAAAAGAAGACTATTGTTCTCAAGTCTATTGTTCAAGAAGAGGAAGACTTGGATCAATCAGACAATAAAGATGAAGATGAAGAGCTTGCACTTATTACTCAAAAATTCACGAGGTTCATGAAGAAAAGGAGGCAAGGATTAAGAAGAAGGCCATTAACCACGAGGGAGCCAAGCAAAGAGAAGGACAAAGAGCAGCCCCTTATATGTTACGAATGTAAGAAGCTGGGATACTTTAGATCTGAATATCCTCAACTCAAGAAAGTCCCCAAGAAATTCAAAAAGAAGACTATGATGGCAACTTGGAGTGACAACGATGAATCAAGCTCCGATGTGATACCAATGAAGAAGCCAACCTTTGTCTCATGGAATATGAAAATGAGGTAACATCTGAACCCTCAAATAATTGTATATTTGATGAATTGCAAAAGGCTTTCAATGATCTATTAGATGATTTAAAGAAATTAGTATTAAGAAAAAAAGAGCTGAAAATGCAAAACCAATGTTTACTCAAAGAAAGAAAGATATTTTAGCTAAAAATAAAAATTTAATCTAAAAATATTGAAACTTAAAAAATAAAGTAAATATGCTAAAACCTATTGCAGATAAGTTTATCTTAAGTTCAAATAAACTACATATAATTTTTGAAAATCAAAGAACAGTTTATGATAAAGTTGGTCTTGGTTATAACCCCTTAAAAAAATAAAAATTTTTGAAGAATATATTTGTGAACTCTCTTCAAGATACAATTTCATGTTTCAACTATGATAAATAGGCCATAAATCCTATGCATGCTTTTCTAATAGATTTGGTAGCTATATGACTAACCAAAAAGGACCCAAGAAAGCTTGGGTACCTAAAGTTAAAACTTAATTTTCTATGTAGGTGTGTCTTGCATCCTAAGGATCAAAAAGAAGATGGTATCTTGATAGTAGATGTTCAAGGCATATGACGGATGATAAATCTCAATTCATCACTCTTGAAGCAAAAGATGGAGAGATAGTCATCTTTAGAGATAATGGTAAAGGAAAGATTATTGGAGTAGATAACATTGGTATCACTTCCTTCATATTTATTAAAAATATTTTATTAGTAGATGATCTCAAGTATAATCTATTAAGCATTAGTCAATTATGCGATAAGGATTTCAAAGTTATATTTGAATCCACTATGTGTATGGTAACTAGTCCCAATAATGATGGTATGAGATTCTTTGGATATAGGCATGGTAATATTTACATGGTAGATTTGAATGATCTATCTTTGCAAAATATGCAATGCCTAGTAATCATGAATGCCAAGATTAATGAGATAAGTTGGCTTTGGCATCATAGGCTCGCACACATAAGCATGCATTCTCTTTCTAAACCCATCAAAAAGGATTTAGTTGTTGGCTTACCTAAGCTAAATCTTAAAAAAGATAAAATATGTGATGCATGTTAACTAGGAAAATAAACTAGAATTTCATTTAAAAGTAAAAAATAGTGTTTCAACTTCTAGGCTATTGGAGTTATTATATATGGATTTGTTTGGACCTACTAGAACTACAAGCTTAGGTGGAAAAAAATATGATTTTATGATTATTGATGATTTTTCTCGATTTACATAGATTTTATTTTGGGCATCCAAGGATGAATCTTTTTTTAGCTTTTACCAAGTTTTATCGAAAAGTTTTAAATAAAAAAGATCTGCTAATTCTTAAAATTTATAGTGATCATGGCACCGAGTTTGAAAATCATAATTTTAAAAAGTTTTATGATGAAAAAGATATTAATCATAATTTTTCTGCACCTAGGATACCCCAATAAAATGGGATAGTAGAAAGAAAGAATAAAACTCTTAAAGAAATGGCCCATAGCATGCTATATGAAAGTAACCTTCCAAAGTATTTTTGGACAAAGGCAATTAACATGGCATGTTACATTTTAAATCATGCTTTAATTAGGCCAATTTTAAAGAAATGCCCTATGAACTTTGGAAAGGAAGAAAACCCAATATTGCATATTTTTGTATTTTTTGTTGCTGGTGTTTTGTTTTAAATAATGGTAAAGATAAGTCAGAAAATTTTGATGCTAAATCTGATGAACCAATTTTCTTGGTTATTCTACTTCTAGTAAAATTTTTAGAGTATTTAATAAAAGGACCTTAGTTATAGAAGAATCAATTCATGTTATTTTTAATAAGACTAATGATCTTCCATCAAGAAAGAGAGATGGTATTGATGATGTAGGTCAAATTATTAAAGGTATGAATAAGCTCACCATAAAGGAGTCAATAATCCAAAATGAGAAAGATCATGAAGAGAAAAATGAGGATGTGTGTGAGGAATGATAAAATCTATAAGAACAACCGCAAAGTATATATGATCTTCCAAAAGAATAGAGGTATATCCACAACCATCCCAAGGAACTTATAATTGGTGATCCTTCTCATGGGGTAAGAACTCGCTCCTCACTTAGAGATGTAAATAATTACTTTGCTTTGTCTCTCATTTTGAACCAAAATCATTGATGAAGTCGAAAAAGATCATAATTGGATTAATGCTATGCAAGAAGAATTGAACAAATTTGAAAGAAACAATGTGTGGACCCTTGTTGAAAGACCTAATCTCCATCTTATAATTGGAATTGAATGGATGTTTAGAAACAAATTAGATGAAAATAAAAATATTATTAGAAACAAAGAAAGACTAGTAGCTAAAGGGTATAATCAATAAGAAGAAATTGATTTTGATAAAACTTTTACACCCGTTACTAGATTAGAAGCTATAAGACTCTTGCTTGCATATACATGTTTTATGAACTTCAAGTTGTTTCAAATGTATGTAAAAAGTGCTTTTCTAAATAATTTTATTATGAAAGAAGTATATATAGAGCAAGCCCCTAATTTTGAAAACCATGCTTTTCTAAACCATATTTTCAAATTGAACAAAGCCTTGTATAGTTTAAAATAAGCTCTATGACTAAGTAAATTTTTGCTAGAAAATAATTTTTCAAGGAAAAAAGTAGATATAACTATTTTCATAAAAAGAAAGGTTGATGACATTCTTATGATATAAATATATGCTGATGATATTATTTTTAGATCCACTAGTGAGATTTTGTGCCAAGACTTTGCCAAGCTCATATACGAAGAGTTCGAGATGAGCATGATAGAAGAACTCTCTTTCTTTCTCAGACTCTAAATTAAGTAATCTAAAGAAGGAATCTTCATTTGCGAAAGCAAGTACATAAAAGAACTATTAAAAAGATTTGGGATGGAGACCTCTAAAAGCATTGGCACACCTATGAGCCCTTCAAGCAAACTTGATAAGGATGAAAATGGTAAGAGTATTGATTTAAAGCTCTATAGAGGTATGATAGGATTCTTGCTATATCTTACTACTAGTAAACCTAATATCATATTTAGTATTTGTATGTATGCAAGATTTCAATCCAACCCTAGAAAATCATACTTAAATACTGCTAAAAGAATCTTGAGATACTTAAATAGAACTCAAACTTTAGGCTTATGATTTTTAAAACAATCATGCATAAATTTAATAGGATACTCAGATGCAGACTTTGAAGGATGTAAATTAGATAGAAAAAGTACTAGTGGAACTTGTCAATTTCTCGAAGTGAACTTAATCTCTTAATTTAGCAAGAAATAAAATTTGATGGCATTGTCTACGACCAAAGCTGAATATATTGCAACCGAAAGTTATTATACTCAAATCTTATAGATTAACCAATAACTCGAAGATTTTGATATGAAACTTAATAATATTTCCATAAGATGTGATAACACTAGTACCATTAATCTAACTAAAAATCCAATTCAATATTCTAGATTAAAGTATATTGAAATAAGATACTATTTCATAAGAGAGCATGTGCAAAATAATGATGTATTGATTGACTTTGTTTACTCTAAAAAATAATTAGCGAACATCTTTATAAAACCATTAAATGAAGATAAATTTTATGAAATTAGAAGAGAGCTAGGAATCTTGGATCCATAAGAGATCTCAAGTAGACTTTCCTTCAAACTTCTTATTATTGATCTTTTGAGACATAATCATCTTTTCTTTAATCCCAAAATTTCTTTTTTTTTTGGCTCATGGCCACTGATTTGATTAAAAAGAAAATTCTGAATTTTGGACTGAATGGGATGCCCCCTAGGTTGCCCCATGCAAAAAAAGATGATCTAAGGGACGCCCCTTAGGCTTTTTTCATCTTTTTCTTTTGACTTAAAGTGAAGAAAAAAAAGTTTCTATTCATCTTCCCCTCTCCCGCAGGATGTCCCCCTTTCCTTTCGTTCACTTAGGCATCTTCTCCCTTCTTCCCACCGAGCCCTTTCTTACTTGAATCCCACCAAAAGGTCCTTCCAAACCATTTTCAACCGCTCCAAAGACGATCTCCCAACAACTTATTCCTCCTATTTCTTCTTTATTTGATCATTTTTGCTCTATTCTTGTAGCTACCGCAAGCCCTAACCTCAAATCGAATCCCATTATTCTTGGCAAAATCTGCCTTCTCCAACTAATCTCTCACTAATTTTGGTCTTTCCCCATTTTTCCACCATGTCTGGCATCCCTTATCCTTGTTCAATGATGCTTCCTCAGGTGAAGCTTCCTTAATGGTGCAAATCCTCCCACGGTTTGGAAGAAGAGCAAAGAAGAAGGAGATCTGCTCTAGCACCTACTCTCGCTCCAACTTCGGCTCCCTCCTCTTCCCCTGTGACTCCAAATAAGAAACCCCTTTCCAAAAGAAAAAATCTCCTTAGGTAGAAACATTGACTTTCATTTTCTTGAAAAGGATGGTTTTTCTTTTGGGGAGAAAATTAAATCACTGGTAGGGGTTCTTTCTGCACCATGAGAGACATAATCTATATTGATTTGGTTAGGGAGTTTTACCAAAATTTTTTGTACTCTAATGGGAGGGTTAGATCCTTAGTAAAAGAAGTAGAGATTGAGTTTGATACACAGTAGCTAGGATTTCTTATTCACCTTTCCTATGAAGGATTGACCTCTAATAGACTGATGAATAAGAAGGATGGGCTAAAATCTATATTGCAGAGAGGACATGTTAGAGGGTTTGATAAGTTAGATGCTAACAAAGATCTCAGTGTGGAGATGAGAGTGCTTCACCATATAGTTTGCACTATCTTTTTTTCCAGAGCTGGCAGGTTCAACTTTGTATCCAGTAGGAACCCTTGTATAATGCATCATATTGTATGTAAAATCTCCATCAATTTGCCTGCCTTAATAATTGAAGCCATGAGAGAGGCTATGAATAGAGTTAAAGCACCATTACCCTATGGCATGTCTCTTACTAGAGTATTTAGAAGCTTTAGGATAGACTTTTAGGGAGAGACTGCTACTTACTTTGCCCACACTGACATCTACAATGCCAACTCTTTGTGATGCATGGGTTATACCAAGGTAGGTGATCGTTGGACCAAAGGTACCGGTGCAGCAGAGGAGGAGGACAGAGTTGAGGGGGAGGGACCATCTTCATCTTCTCGTGAGCACAGAGCTTCACCGACATTCAGTTCGTATCTAATCATGAGGCAGGTCCTTTGGAGTCAGTCAGGAGTGATTTTTCTTAGCCTCAGTCTGGGAGCAGATTAAATTACTCGATTGTCAGATTGGCAGATGATCTGCTTCAGACGATCTTTCAACGAGGAGCTAGCATATTACTAGCTAGTAGGGGGACCTCGAGCATTGTTCAGGGGGAGAGCTTCTAGGTGGACCCCTCATCTGATCAGTCTATTGTTCCACATATTTCTATAGTATTTTAGATGTTCACAGCCATGGCTGGATACTTTGAGGAGCTTGAGGGTGATGTTCTCACATTGACTGCTAGAGTTTTGGATCTATAAAGATAGGTGTTGGCTCAGGACATCTCCAACCGAGAAAGGGTGTTACTTAGATTTCAGATCTATCTATTGAGGCTGGCAGACTTCGTGGTACTCTGGAGGCAGGGATTGAGACTTTGAGAGGGGAGATCAGATGATCCAGTGAGGCCATTGCTACTGGGATTACTTCTCTCATGCAGACCTTGTTGAGAGCTATGGGGTAGCTAGATTCCATTAGAGTTATCCTTATGTCCCAGTCTTCTTCCTAATTTGTCGGGCCTTCTCGTCCATCTGCTCATACCGGTTTCTCTACCCGAGGTCAAGGCAGACGTGGTCAGAGTCGTGCTCATGGTCTTACTCCTGACGCTCCACATCATATCTCTAATTCTGATTCTGACACTGACTCTAGATTTGGCCGATCCCATGTTTAGATTTTGATTAGTTTTTATAGTTAGCTTTATGTATTTTTTGGTAGCTTATGGCTTATGTATCTTGGTGGTTTATGGCTTATGTATTTTGCTGCCTTATGGGTGATGTATTTTGGTTAAATATGCTTATGACTCTTCAGTTGTATTTTGGATATATGAGTTGTTTATGGCTCATGAAAACTCTATGACTTTGGCTTATATTTGTATGAAAGTTCTATGAATTATGAATCATATCTTTTATGACATCTTCTATCTTGTATCGCTTATAATTGTGGCTTGTAATTTCGGTATCCAATGTCTCCTATATTTTTTTGGACTATATATCACAATCTTTTTTACTTATGCAGATTCTACAAGCTTAAAACCTTTGGGAGGAGTATTGTTTTAAATCAAAAATTTGCTTTCCTATTTCCTCCTTGATGATGTCAAAAAGGGGGAGTGGTTTGCATGCAATGGTATAAGCAATAGTCAAAGTCACCAATTGTTAAAGTTTCATACATGTTTCATGCTTGAATGAATTTCATACTTAAATGCTAAAGTTTCATACTAAAATGTTAAAATTTCATTCTTAATTACTAAAATTTTCATGCTTGAATGCTATATTTTCAAATTGCAGAATTTTCTATGAAAAATGCTAAATGGTGGATATTATATGCTAAAATTCTCTAAATTATATGCATGAAACATAACCAAAAGTGAATACCTTAATAAGATGTATTGAAGTAATCACTTATATTTTTTTTTAGCTCCTTCATTTCAAATGGCATCTCCCTCTTCAATATTAAATTTACTTCATTTTGTTTATACTTAATTATTTTGTCATCATTAAAATGGGGAGATTGTTATCTTAAAGATTGATTTTGATTAGCACAAAATAATTAAGAGGGATACTAATAATTTTTATCCTTGAAGATATTTTAAAAATTATTTTAGGAGTTTCAAAAAATTTTGTATTAAAAGAAATGGTCAGAGATGGTCAAAATAGCAATGTTCTTAAGTTGGAGGTAAAATTAAAGTTTTTTGGAAGCCTCAAAATCATTCAAGATGACATCCATTTATTTGGAGGTATTCTCAAACTTTTTGAAAGCTTAAAAATGAAGAAATGGTAGTTTAGGCAAAAAGGGGCGACCTCTAAGTCGATCCTTTTTAATTTGACATGCTGGCATGCAAGACTAGGAGTGGCACACAAAAAAGGGGTGACCCCTGGATCGTCCCATGGAAAAGAGGCGACCCATGGGTCATCCCCTGCAGATCTTGAGTGTAGACAGAAACCTATTTTCTCGCCTGTTGTAAAAGGGGCATCCCATGGAAAGCGGCAAAAAATGCTATAACAGCTATTTTTCTTCTCTATTTTGGCATATTTAATGCTACCCAAATTATCTCCAACGACTATAAATGGCTACTATTCATTCTCCAGCATTGATTGAAGGTTTAAAAGCATTTAAAAGGAGAAAAAATAGAAGAAAGAGAGAGAATATATTCAGCTCAAAAAGAAATCTCAGTCCTAAGCAATAGAAGCATTGATTTCAAGCTCAATCATCTCTCCAATGCTCATTCAAGTCTTCATTTCTTTCGAGAGGGTTCCCAAAAGCTTCTTCTATTCTATATAAAGAGTATTTAAGATTTTATTATGCTCATTAAGGAGCTAACTGTACTAAACATTGTATTTCTTTTTGTATCCTATTCACTATTTTGAGGTTCAAGTTTTGGGGGGTTCCAAAACCTAGAAAGGTTGATCCGAATCTTGAATCAAAGTATTTTGGATTGGCTTGTATCTAAAAAATAAGTATCTAGCTTGGGATAGCTAGGGTCAGAGGCATCCAATATTGTATTTGGTTTGAATACAGATAGTGGATTCAAATTTTCAAGTATGAGCTTAGGGAGTGGATGTACGTGCAAAGTTGGCACCGAACTACTATAAATCTTTTTATTTATGTTGCTTACGGTCTTTTTATTTGCTCTATTGCATTGACTCTTTTCTTTTGAAATTAAGCTCTTGCACATTACTTGCTTCACTCACTCCACTTCACTTAAAATATCAAATGCACATCTTGTAATTTTGTTTTTTACTTAAATTTTTTGAAAGAAACCCAATTCATCCCCCCCCCCCCCCCCCTCTTGGGTTGCATAGTTGGGCAACATAAGTGCTCATATATGCACTTCTATGTAGGATCTGATAGAAAGTAGAGGGTTGAGGCATGGTGAAATGATCCTTCGGGTCGGCAATGGAACAAGGATTGCTGCTGAAGCCATTGGAACCTATCCTCTTCAACTACCATCAAGCTTTAGGTTAGAATTAAAGAACTATTATTATGTACCTATAGCTAGTTGGAATCTAATTTTCATATCTGTATTAGCATAGGATAAATTTGAATTCAATTTTAATAAAGTCTTTTGTTCCATTTATTTTCAAAATAAATTGATTGCACATGATATTTTAATTGATAGTCTTTATCACTTGTATGTTGATGTGTGTGTAAATATAACGAGCAATTAGAGAGTTCCATATGATATAAAAGGTCTAGAGATGATGTTAACTATAAGTATATGTGGCATCTTAGACTTGGCCATATTGGGGAGAACAGGATAAATTAACTAGAAAAGGATGATTTTCTTGGCTCAATTAATTCTAAGTCGCATCCAGTTTATGAATCATGCCTTCAAAAAAAAAATGATCAAATTATCCTTTGTAGAACATGGAGAAAGGGCCACTGAGATACTTGCCCTAGTACATACTGATGTATGTAGCCCATTTGATGTGCAAGCTAGGGGTGGTTACCACTACTTCATTATCTTTGCCAATGACTTCTCATGGTATGGGTATGTATTTCTTGTGAGACATATATCTGAGACCTTTGAGAAGTTTAAGAAATTTAAGAGTAAAGTAGAAAAATAAATAGGAAAACTTCTTAATGTTCTTCAATTAGATTGAGGAGGAGAGAATACCTTAGTAAAAAAATTTTGAGTTATAGCTTAGAAAAAATGACATAGTCTCACAATGGACTCCTCCTAGTATACTTCAACTCCATATCTAAGGGAGGAATTGGATCTTATTGGATATGGTCCGGTTCATGATGAGCTTCACTAACTTATCTTTATATCTGGGGACATGCCTTATTAACCTCATTTTACTTATTAAATAGGATTTTCTCTAAATTCGTTCCTACCACACCATATAAGATATGGCATGATAAAAAATTGAGTCTGAGTCATCTCAAGATTTGAAAATGTCCAGCCTATGTCAAAAGATAAATGATGGATAAGTTAGAGGCTAGATCGATAAAAACTCGCTTCATAAGGTATCCTAAAGAGTCATTAAGATAGTACTTCTACTTTTTAGATGATCACAATGTGATTGTGAGTTAACATGCCATATTCCTTGAAAAGCAGTTTATTCAAGATGGTGGCAATGAAAGATTGATTGAGCTCGAACAGAAAGTCTCTAAAGAGCAACAAGCTAACGATCTTATCGAACCCATTAAAAATGAGCCAGTAGATGTCGTTCCTCCTCCATCTCGTAAGTCTAGTAGGATCTCCCATCCTCCTGAAGATACTTAGGTATGCATACAGAAAATATAGAGAAAATATTCCTCATAGGAGATAAGGGTCATGGAGATGATCTTAAAATCTATGACGAGATGATGTCTGACATCAACGCCGAGAAATGATTGAATAATATGAAGTCAGAAATTGACTCGATGCACTCGAACTAAATATGGATCTTAGTGGATCTACCAGAGGGTATAGTACCTATTGGATGTAAATGGATCTACAAAAAAATAATAGATGCAAATGGCAAAGTAAAGACCTATAAAGCTAGGCTCGTAGCGAAAGGTTATGTTAATATGAAGGCATTGACTATCAAGATACCTTTTCATCTATGGCCATGCTTAAATTCATCCGCACACTGCTTGCCATTACAGCTTTTTATGATTATAAGATATGGTAAATGGACATGAAAATGATATTCCTAAATAGATATCTTGAGAAAGATATCTATATGGAGCAACCTTTGGGTTTCACATTTGCACACTACTTTCCATTGCGGCTTCGACAGAATCTAAGACATCTTCAAAAATCCAAATCCAAAGAAGGGAATAGCAATTCAGGTAGGTGATTTGATCATCGATTTCATTTTAATCTTTGAAATTAGATGTTGTATGCATGCTTATTTTCATCATATGAACTAGATCTATAAGTGTTAGATTAAATCTATGCATGCGTAGATTAAATACTTTAATGTAGTCTTTTACTGCTTAATGTTTCAAAAATGTTTTGAAATGTACATGCTGAAAACACCTAAAACCCCAACAAATCAAACAGAACGTCATTACCGTAATAGACAGGGGAGGGCTGACTTTTCTCCTCTATTTCCATTTCTTTTTTCTCCCCACCCGATCTTCTATTCTTAGTAGCCAGTAAGGAGGGTTTCTGAGGCCCATGATCTTGAATGACCGGTCATTATTGGCAAGAGACTTCTCGATTTAACCATTAGTTCAAATTCATTAAAATTTGAAAGCTACAAAATTCCTTCCAAATTGGTTGGCATTACTAAAAAAAGAAAAAAAAAATCAACCAAATCAGCCAGCCAAGGAAGGACGAATTGTGCCCTCCTCCATTTCTTCTCCTTATGCGTGCGAGAATGATGTCCCAAGATCCTTGTATGTTATTTTCTTCTATTGTTGTTATACCAAACCATTGCCACACCATTCTTCCTCTCCCTCTCTATCCTCTTCCTTCTCTCTCAACTCTAGTTATGCCACCAATGATCTCTTATGCCAAGTTCCCTACCTTATGACAAATCATCACTAAAACCAAGGTGAGAAAATCCCCTCTCCCACCCAATCCTCTCTTACAGTGGATTTGCCTTGATTATTCTCTTCTCTCCTTTTCGTCTTAAATAGAATCCATTGACTTTTTGTTGACTTGGGCATCACTCCATTTTAATTTAAATATCCATGATGCCTTTAAAAGTACTTTGGTTTGTGATTTTAATGTAAAGGAACCAATCCGAGGCATCATTTCTATTTAATTAATGAATCATTTCTATTTAACATTCAACATTCTTAAAAGGTTTAATTGCTAACATGGTCACAGACTTCTTTATATATGATCAAGTTGTTGACATCTTGCCCAACAATGTAAGTATGATTTGTTTGTAGAAATTCTAGTCCCACCATTAATGATAGTGGAACTTGGTATGATTTTAATAAGTTTAAATCTACAAGCAGAGTGGTGGAAGGTGCATGTAATTAACTAAGCTTTTGGGTAACCAAGAAAAAAAAAGAGAGAAAAATAGATCCCATTCCTTTTTCTTTGAATCTTCTTCTCTCTACTTTTTTTTTCTCTCTATCTGATCTATTGATCATAGTATGAATGACTCGACCACCATATCCTTCCGTATTCCCTCTTCTCTAGTCTCTCTCTATTCCCACCTTTCTCTCTCTCTCCCCTCCCTAATGCCCTTATATTATTCAATCATAGATTCTTATCTGATCTTAGTTTATCGGACAATCAATGGACTTGATCATTGCCCTCTACCACTCAACCATCATGATGGCCATTTAACTGATCGACTACCTTAATCTTACCTCATTTGATCGGGCCAACAATAGCCTTGATCATGTCATCCCTATTCAAGTTGGATCCATACCGTTGATGTTGTTAAATGTTTGTTAAATCTAACTAGATTAGGGATGTCGGTCACGGGTGCCTAGTCGGTCTTATCCCATATCCTCTTTTTGTGATTTATCTATATCTTAATTCAATAGGATTAATTTTATAGGTTTGTAGTCATTCGAGTAGGAGGCAATATAGTATGAGCTCAAGTCCTTGGATTATGGGGCATAGTTGAATTGATAGGTTCTCAATTGGAGAGTTTTTCCAATGCCTTATGAGTTGAGCTATAAATTCCACTATCTAATATTTGATTACATATATTTATGAATTAGTTCTCTTTTGCATAACTTGATAGAAAAATATTAATTTAACTTAATAATGAATAATATATATTATATATGCTCTATATAAGTAGATTTTGAACAACTGGATTAAGTATAAACTAAAATTTTGTGAGTATGAACTATCCTTTTTTACTATTTTGAAATGTTGTCGAATTTATTGATTTTGATATATCCTCTCTAGTCAGACTATGATCACATGGTTTAGAATCTAGTATTCGATCCTTTTGCATCTCCAGTGGGATGATTATTGGTGCATACTGATTGACAACATATTGTAGTCAAGAGCTAGTTTTTTTTAGGCTACACCAGTAAAGCGATCATTGGTACATGCTACTGCAGGCATATTTTTCTTATAATTTCGTAGCTAGTTTTTTTTTTGGGCCTCCAGTGGAGGAATCATTGGTGCATGCTGATGAGTGGCATGTTGTAGTTAAAATCTAGACTTTTGGAACTTGCTATAGGCTGATTATAGCCATAGTCAAAAGGTTAGGAGAGAGTGTGAATAATTGAATACAATGATTGAAAATTTTATTTTCATCTTCTTTTATCCAAATATGTTGATCATTTTGAATATATATATATATATTATATTGCTCAGTATGCCTTAAATTATAAATTAAAAATCTTGTATTATGATTTTGAGTTTTGTGCATATTATGCTTAATTAAATAATGGTAGAGGTGACTTGTTGGGCTTCTAGCTCACTCTTATTTTTTTACTTTTTTTTTTTTAGATGCCAAAACTTAGTATGGATGGGGATCATAGGTTGTAAGTAAAAGAATTAGAACTTAGAAGTATTTTCTTTTTATTTGAAAATAAATGCTATGTAACTAATCTGAATTGAGTTTGAAAAATAATGTTGGATTTGTTTATTAGATTAAGGGGTTTAAGTATTTTTGTTTATTTATATTGGTACCAAATAAATTTTAGATTTTGCATATTTTGTAGGTAAAATCCTGTAGAACGTGCGGCCGTTGTGTGCTTTCCAACGATGCGCGACAACGTCCCACTTTTACATCAAGCAAAATAAAAATTTTTAAAGGTTATGGTGGCAGCGCACTTTGTTAAGAAAATCCAGTGTGACCTTGAAGGGAAGAGTGGCCATGTGGGTTGGAGGCGGCGCGTGACTAGCCTTTTTTTTTTTTCCTCCATTTTTTTCTTATTTTTTATCTTTGTATATGCTGTTTTTTTGGGCCATCTTGGGCATTGTCTAATTTTATGCTTCTTGACAGGATGATGTTTGTTATCTGAGCTTTTTTTTTTTTTTTTTCGGTAAAGTTTCTCTGAGCTTTTCTAAAAGGAGGAAAAATAACTGAGCTGGTTTGAAGTTTTGTAATCGTAAACTAGATTAAGTTATACCGTGGCTAACCAGTAACCACGAAGTAAAATGGGAAACATGATTGGTTCTTCCAATAAAAATGAAAACCGATATTGTTGACTGGCAAGTACAAGTGCGCCTTGACAAACTACTGTTCAATTCCCACTAAGAAAAACCTTGTCCATCTTCCATCTTGCTCGCCAGAAACCAGCAGTCCAACGTAGGCAGCGGGTCGTCTACGTATTTTCAGTCATGTTACCCGAGAGATACGAAAGAGGTGTCTCTTTTGTTTTGGTCGTCACAAGAGTCTGGCCTCTGAAGGACCAGAGCACGCCGAGTGCCGTGGGCTTATCTCTTTACCTGGTCTCTCCCGACCTTATGTATACTTTCTTCTAGATAAGGATGTTGGCAAAATGTCATCACCAAAGAGAAAAGAAACAGTATGAGAACTTCCAACCTTCTTGGCTTCTAATTTGGGATTGAAGATGAGGTAATAAATTAGAAGATGTGAACCCTGCTTAAACTCCAACCGTTGTGCTTCAACAGACAGCTTCATACGATCACCTGCTAGAGACTTTACAGAAGGTACCGCTAAACCGATTTATTGTTAGCTTAAAATCCACCACAGATTGACTTGATAGTTTATCAAATAACTTGATAGTTTATTAATACATATATATAAGATTTGCTAAGGAAAATTTTTTGAATTCTCCCACAATAAGCCCAAAGCGAGGTCCAAGATGACGAACGAAGTCCAACGAGCTCAAGAACAATCCAAATAGAGATCAGACGAAGAAGATATGCATAAGGAAGCACGTGGAGCCGCCGGAGGGGCCTACAGGCCGGCATAGGCCAGCGGGCTGTCAAGGCCCAACGTGCGGTGCGGGCCAATCACGAGAGCACGAGCCAGCGTGTGGGCGTGCAGGCGCAGCCCACTGCACGGACCGGCCAAGGTGGGCGTGCACACTAGCACGACCCAAGCCCAGCCATTGCCCAGCGCAGGCGCTTGGGCAGGCCACAGACGCGCGCACATGATGCGCGCCAGTTTGATGAGGTCCATGGTGGACCAACATCACACGTGGTCTACCGTGGACCCTTAAGCTGTTTACGGCCATTTTATACAGTGTTTGCGGACTTTTCTTTGGGCAGGATGCGTGGCGAGTGGCGGCTAGCAACTGGCACTAGCTTATGCTAGGACCATTTCACGTGCGGTCTACAGGCACCAATGCATGATCAAGCGGCTGAGAGAAACTTGTGGTGATAATCCAAGGATCGGAACACTGTTTGAGATGCACTCAAGATAAGAATTCATTCTGGACTCGGATTAAATTCTATCAGAAACCTATAAAAGGGCATGTGGCCCTATGGAGTTGTTGAGATGGCAGAGATCGAGAGTAGGTCCTAGTGAGCAGTGGACAACCATATTCTTGAAATGCGACGAAGGCGCCAGCAGATAGTAGGAGCAGGGGCTTCGATAGATAGCTAGGCAGTGGATAGCAATCGTATCAGAGGTCTCCAAAAGGGAGCTTTATAAAGAAGCTTCTTATTAAGATGACTGTATACGAGGGTTGAGAGTAGGTAATCTCCTTTTATATTTATATCTTTCTCATTGTGAAGCTTTGCATGTCCTGTGGAGGTAGACTTTGGTCTAATCCATGTACTTGATTATGCTCTTTTTATTTCTTCTTTCTTTCTGCCGTAATATTTTAGTATGAGATCCCCAATAAATGATATCATAGCCCGGTTACCGTGGTCAAGTGGTATCAGGCAGATCCAGATAGAAGTGGTATTGATCGAGATTAGAAGATGAAGAAGACAAGCACAATCAAGATGGAGATTAACTGATTCGATAGGAAGAGTAATTTTTCCTTATGGCAAGCAAAAGTGAAGGACGTGCTCAGCCAACACTGATTAATCGATGCTCTCTTGAATGAAAAGAAGCCAGACACCATAGAGGAGAGAACCTAGGAGCAGCTACAGATGCAAACGGTAAGTACATCTGTATGTACCTAACTGATGAGGTGGTGTTCCATATACTTGGCAAGACTTTTTCGATAGTATTATGGTCGAAGCTCAAGAAATTATACATAGCAAAATCCCTCACCAACATGCTATTCCTTTGGAGGCAGTTTTACCAGCTGCAAATGGACGAAGGTCAGAGCATGTAGGAACAACTCAACCACTTTCAGAAAATTCTCACCTATCTTCTCAGTGTATGTGAGAAGGTTGAGAAGAAGATCAGAGCATTGATCTTGCTAGCATCGCTTCCTCCTTCGTATGAGTTTTTAGTGACTGATCTTCTAATGGGTAAGAACACCATTAAGATGGATGAGATCACTGCGGTGATTCTCTAGAATGATGTTCTCAAGAGAAAAAACCCAGCTTCGAGCTTAAATAGTGGTAACTCGGCTTTGGCGATTTCTGGAGGAGCAAGTGGTAGTAGACGAAGCGGCAAAAGATTGTGAGATGGATGGTTCAGGTCCAAGACGAGAGACCAAAGTAAGATCAGGTGCTACTAGTATGACAAGTAGGGATATCATGTCAGAGATTGCCCACAACTCAAAGATCGAACGTAGGCTACTGTGGTGATGGCCAATAGTGATGCAAAAGGTAGTGATGATGTCTTTCTGGTAACTGATGAGGTATCTACTTTTTTCGTGGATTATGGATTCTACTTATTTCCATCACGTATATTACAGAGAAGAGCTGTTGACTCCTTAAAGACTAGTGAAGACACTGTGTTCCTGCTGGATGGATCAAGCTATGAAATCAAGGACAGCGGGATGGTCAGTATGAAACTCCATAATGGAATAGTGAAGAAGTTGGGTAAGGTCCAATACATACCCAGCTTTAAGAAGAATCTACTCTCATTGAGCAGATTGGATTCGACCAGCTTTAGATAGAAAGCTAATGGAGGAATTCTAAAAGTCATACACGGTAGTAGGATGGTGATTAGAGAAAGAAATGTATGGAGGATACTATCTCATGATGGGGAGCCCAATGCGAGGTAGAGCTCTAGGTAGAGATGGATCGGGCACGAGATGGATGACTTGAGAGGACGAGAGGTGACGTTGCAGAGCAAACATCCTATTGCCATAGGAGATTTTTTCAAGTAGATCTTTAGTTAGAGTGGACATAGCCCATGATGAAGGTGGGATTAAGCATCTTGGCTCGAGCATTTGCCCATCCATGATCAGCAGACGATTGCCCCAGGGCATGTGGGCACCAAACGAACTCTCAAATAAGTGGAGACCGAATGTTGAGTCAAGATAGAGATTATTAAGAAAAATGCCTCGAATTCTCTCACAATAAGTCCACAGCAAGGTCTAGGATGACGAACGGAGTCCAACAAGCTCAAGAACAGCTCAAACAGAAACTAGACAAAGAAGATATATGCAAGGAAGCACGTGGGGCCGTTGAAGTGGGCCTACGGATCGGCACAGGCCGGTGGGCCGCCAGGGCCTAGTGCGTGGCGTGGGCCGGCCACGAGAGCACGGCCCAACATGCGGGTGCACAGGCGTGGCCCAACATGCCGACTGACCCAAGCGCGTGCGCGCTGGCATGGCCTAGGCCCAGGTGGGCCTGCCCAAGCATGGCCCAGTGCGGGCGTGCCACGCACGGCCCAATACGGGCGCTTTGGCAGGCCATGGATGCACGCATGCGGTGCACGCTGGTTTGATGCAATCCATGGTGGACCGGTGTCACTCATGGTCCATCATAGATCCTTGAGCGGTTTGTAGCCATTTTATGCAGCATTTGCGGACTTTTCTTTGGGCAGGTCACGTGGCAAGTGGCGGCTGGTGCCGGCTCATGTTGCGGCTATTTTATGCACAGTCTATAAGCACCAATGCGCGATCAAGCGGCTGAGAGAAGCTTGTGGTGATAATCCAAAGTTCGGGATGCATATGCTGTTTCAGTTGCATTCGAGATCGGAATTCATTCTGGACTCGAATTAAATTCCGTCAAAAGCCTATAAAAGGAACTGTGACCCTATGGAGCTATTGAGATGGCAGAGACCGAGAGCAGGTCCTGGTGAGCTGTGGGCAGCCGTATTCATGAAATGCGATGAAGGTGCTAGCGGACAGCAGGAGCAGGAACTTCGGGCAGATAGTTAGATAGTGGATAGCGGTCGTTTCAGGGGCATCTCCAAAAGAAAGTTTTGTAAGGCTAGCTTCAACATTGAAAGGATTGTATACGAGTATTGAGAATGAATAATCTTTTCTTATATTTATTTTTTACTTATAGTGAAGCTTTGCATGCCCCGTAGAAGTAGATCTTGGTCTAATCTATTTACTTAATTTTTTTTTATTTTTTTTTTGCTATAATATTCTGATACGAGATTTCCAGCAAGATTTTATTTCTTTACCTCCTATTTTTTTGAATGGCTCCTGACTATTAGTTCAAGAGCTAAGATCAAAAGTAGAAGCCTATTGGCACTTTCTTTTTAGCTTAAGGTACAAGTTAAAAACTAGCCTCAAATATAGATAGATGTATACCCATCATTTTGATCTCAACTGATATAGGAAGCGTATTTTTTTCCCAGTCAATTGGTGATAGATTCGTGAAGAAACTTTAAGTTTATTCCTATTTGTATAGCATTCAAATCTCAAATAAAATTAAAACTTGAAATAAATTCAAGATCCCTTTTTTAATATAATTTTTAATGAAGATTTTCAGGTATGCTGAAAACTCGTGTTTTCAACTCAAGCCCTACCTGAAAGCTCTCAAACGCAACCCAATTTGGGGTAGGGCTGCGTAGGTTGGGTTCTATCCTTGGCCATTATCACTAATTCTTTAGGATTTTCAACCTAAGCCCAATCTACAATCTATCAAGCCCAGCCCAATTTATAATTGGGCTTAGTTGGTTGAGTTCCATCCTTGGCGGTGATAAGTAAGGGAAATATTTTCTGCACCACAAGCGGTGCAGCCCCGCATGCATCATCCATGATGCATGCGTAGAGCCGGAGTGTGATGTCAAAAAAAAAAAATTCTTCTAACTTCATGCGTGAGCCAATCACCACGGGCAATGCGTGCAGACTGCACCACCTACGGCGCACAAAGAATTTTTTTATCTCCGAAAGCAAAAGTTTTGACCCAAAGAGATATACTTTGTGCATCACATGCGGTGTAATAAAATTAATATAGAATATACCGCATCATCCCATTGGACCATGTAGCCCTGCTTTTTAAAGTCCATTAAATGCCTGCAGTTTTACTTTTTGATTTGAAATTTTGAATAAATTTTTTAATAACAAAAATACCCTTCTCCTTTTATGACTTTTTATTTTCAGAAGATCATAATATACCTCCAGAATGTCATAACATGCTATGGGTTGCCATAATAGATCATGAAATATCATAATTTTTTAAGAATAGAGGGATATTTTCATCATTCAAAATTTTAAACCAAAAAATTTTTTCAATGACAAAAATATTCTTCCTCCTTATGACTTTTTATTTTCAAAAAATTATAATATACTTTTAAAATATCATAACAGGCCATGGAATGTCGTAAAAGGCTATGAGATGTCATAATTCTTTTGGAATAGAAGAATATTTTTGTCATTTAAAATTTTAAATTAAAAAATAAAACTATTATATTTAATATACATTGAAAAATATGATTATATGATTTAATAAAAAAAAATGGTGCACTATTATTGCATCGCATGCATGCGGTATATAAAAAATTACTCTTGATCTTCTTTTAGTTAGAAACTAGGTCTCGTGGTCCTAATCGGATCCTGATTGATGTGTCCCTTAGTTTTTATGGTTTGACTACATTTCATATAATAGATGAAATAGCGCATGTATAATATAACAACATGGTCATGCAGTAGCATATATCAGTTAGGCCTAATCTTCTATTTATCTAATATATATATATATATATATATATATATATATATATATATATATATATATATATATATATATATATAAAATAAAGATATCTCAATGCGATGCCTTCGTTTGATACGTGGTTCCTCCTCCGTCTCTCCTCCTTCGATCTTACGTCCGTGCTTCTCCTCGAGCGATGGAGAGAGAGGGTCACTCACCTTTCTCTATCGCGACTGCTCCTCCAACACGATACCTGTTGGTCGAGCATGCCGTGGTTCTTAGAAGCACCAAATCCCAAAATGAACGTAAAGATCAAGGACTTCTCTTCCATGGCCCTGGTACTCTCTGGAGCTCAGATTCTTGAAGCTCAAGGACTTCTCTTCCATGGCCGCTCTCTCAAAGCTCTCCCGTCTCTCTCTCCTCTTACCGCTTTCTGAAAAAATAAAGAACAAAGCAATAGAAATTGGACGACCTGCTGCAAACCATCGAGGTCTTCGGACCCTTTAATAGGGGCATATGGGAGATTTCATCTATCTTTCACCCATGCTGCCCACTGGTGACTTTTGGTGCGGTGCCCCATGTGAGACACGAGGCTACCAAGTCTGATCATTCGAATATATAAATATCTATATTATATTATTAAATTAAAAAAAATATTAAAATTTAATATATATATATATATATATATATATATATTAAAATAAATTTTTTTCCTCCATTACATATCTAACCCTCCATTTACTACGCATATAATATATAAATAATTCAGATATCTCCATATAAATTATCGGAGATGATGCATACATCCTTGAATAAATGTATCTTTGGACACGGTTCACAAAATTTAACATCGATGCTGGGATGTCCTGTCTGGTAAGTTAAATAATAGTATATCTAAAAATACTTTTTTTCTTTTGATTTGAAGCTCCATCACGTCAAAATTGATCTTTAAAATCAAATAAAAATTTAATTTAATTTAATATATCTAATATGAGCTGTGGTAGTGTGAGTTGGTTCCTTTGAGGTTTTGAGAGTCTTGCATCCCATCCATCGTAGGGTTCTAATCTGGTAATTCAATAACCCTGGAGGGTAAATTGGTTACCCTCTCCTCCCCTCTGCTCTCCATCGTGGGCAACTCTCTCCATCATGGGTGATCGGTGACTCTCTCCATGAATGACTTTTCCAATCATAGGCGACTTTCTCGATCACGAGACATCGATGCATTGCCCAATAAGAGCCCCTTCTCAATTTTCAAATACTCTCTGACTCCGTCGGTTGCTATAAGCCTTTAAATTTCTAATCTGATAGAGATGGTGCGCTGCTTGATCTCTCCATAACCACTTCGATAACTAGTGAGTTTTTTTTTTTTTTTTTGGGTGTGTGTGATGATAAGGTAGTTATAACCGAGGAATTTTCAAAATTGTTTACCCCAAAACAAAACAAGAGTAATCATAGAGAGCAAGAGGAAATATATAAATTTATTTGTCAATCATCGGCGACTCTGTCAAACATGGGCGACTTTCTCAATCAGAGTCATTTTTCTGATTTGTTGAACAGCCCAGGAGTAGTCATGACACTGATTTGAAAAATCAAACAATGACTAATGATCATATAGAAACAGAATTAGAACTCCAAGTGGCTCAAATTAATCTTCTTCTGATCCAGAACTAGTTATATATTAAAATGGAGGCTCCACCTCCATTTGACATGTAGATTTAAAGCAAAAAAGAAGAGAGCGCCATATGTCGAGAATCAATTTTTCTTTTTTTGGGACCTTCCGCCTTCCCTTTCATTCTTTCCGTAGCTTTCTCATTGTTTCTCACTCCCGGATCCAAACTTATGCTACACAAAACCACAGCCATCGTCTAAGCATCCTATTTGGCCGTGCAAGAAAACGATGCTTCGTACATATCGTTGGATGTGATGGAGTCAACTGCCAAATTATTTCGTTCTCTAACGGATCTCTTCGTTTTTTTTCAAGATCTCTAGATTGCTGTTAAGAAAAAAAATGAAGGAAACAAGAGAGATAATCTCAAAGCAAATTCATACAAAATACTATGAGATAATTTTTTTTTTTTTTTTTATCGATAGAAATGCGATGGAAATCTATCCAAAATGATAAAAAATTATTGAAATCTAATCGACAGAAAATCGCATTCAATATTTTTTCACCTTCTTCAACCTCAGTATAGCTCGAATCACTACAAGAAGTCCCCGAATGAGACATTTGCAGAGATCTCCGCTTGCCTTCTTCGCTTCAAGAGAGGCGAGGAGGCCTTTTTCTATTTAAATATAAAAATTAAAATAGAAAGCGAGCTCAAGAGGCGAAGATATTGATGGATCGGGCTGGAGAATCAGAATGCCTGCGATACCACGACGAGATTTCGATCGGCTTCCGATATTTTGAAACAAAGAAGCCGCTCTCCATTTTCCCCGTTGTGCTCCAGAATCGCCAAATAAGTTGTCCCGCTCCCCCTACCTCCCGACTCGCTGCCTATTTATGCCCCCCATTAACGGCCGCTATCTTTTCCGTCAACTAGCATATTATGCCATTTAAATCCCCCACTCGATCGATCGATCTGGGCTGTCCATCATCTGAAACAGGGCATTGGTTGATGCCAGCCATTTGATCGGTGGATTCTGGAACTGGGGGATATGTGCAGCAGTGAGCAGCAGGGCTGAAGTAGGTTCTGGTATTTATTATAAGACAACATTGGTATATATCAAAGCAAAATCTTTGATATATTAAAATAAAAGACAACATTGGTGTATATCAAAGCAAAATCTTTGATATATTAAAATAAAAGCTTCTCTCTCTATTCACCGTATATGCAATTTTCTATCCATCATGTCTAGATGGTTCGGATGTCATATCAGAGTGCGTTCTTATATAGATATATATGAGGAATAGAAGATGCATGATCCACGAGATTTGATATCGATGCTGGTAAGTTAATAGTAGTATATCTAAAAGTGCTGTCTTCCACTTGGTTTAATGCTCCACCACTTTAAAATTGATCTAATTATTAGACAGACCCGATCCATCGAATTAGTCCATTTATTGCTCGCCACTATTTAAATAATTTAAGATCAAATAACAATCTAATCTAATCTAATCTAATTTAATATATTTAATATTAATTGTAGTGGTATAAGTTGGTCTCTTGAGGCTTTAAGAGCCCCGCATCCCATGCATCACATGGGTTCTAATCTAGTTTTAGTGAAGATTGAGGTTCTGATCCATGACATGCTCCAGCCTATACTGGGTTCCTCTCCATCCTCAAAACCTTTGTTTTATTTATTTTTATTATTTTCTAGGTAGAATAAGTAAGGAGATATCTCCTCGAAGTGGCGGTAGAACGGGCCTCTATATTTTGTGAGGAGGCCGTATGGTGGGCTTGCAAGTCAGTCTATTTCATCATTTAGGCGGACTTAAACCAAGGAAGAAAGGAATCTTATCCCCTCATAATTACTATTTTATCTCTAGAAGTATTGCAGTCATTTTGGTGATAAAATCCAAATCAACACAAAATTTAAATGTTTCCTTGTTCCATGTACTTGTCCTTTGCACTTCTTCTATAGCGAAATAACAAAAGATTGTTAGTCTACCACTCCAACGATACAAAACATATTTCTTTCAAAATCTATTCCGCAACCAAATACTATGTCAGCATTCAGCAATAGCATTGTGGCACAAATTGTGATTGCACCGAGGACTCAAATGCTGGAACAACTTTATTTTGCTAGAACGCACATGTAATATCTTAAATAAAATACCTTCATAAATAAAAAGCACGGAGGACTCTTTCCCCTTCATCCCAGTTCTTTCGTGGTTAGGAGGCTGCCGTAGGCAAAGGCGGGCGGGAGATAGTTTCTCTCTCTAACCTCTCCGTCAAATGCCTTTTCTTAAAGGTCTAAATGAAAACCGATATCGTTGACTGGTGAGTGCGAGTGCGCCTTGACAAACTACAGTTCAATTCCCACTAAGAAAAATCTTGCCCTTCTTCCGTCTTGTTCGCCAGAAATTAGCAATCAAACGTAGGCGGCGGGTCGTTCACGTATTTCAAGTCATGTGACTCGAGAGATACAATAGAGGCGTGTCTTGTTTTTGGTCGTCACCGTTGTCTGCAGGTCATTGAAGACCAGGGCACGCCGAGTGCCCTGGGCTAATCTCTTTTCGTGGTCTCTCGCGACCTTATCTATACTTTTTTCTAGATAAGGATGTTGTCAAAATGTCATCACTAAATAGAAGAGACAGCATGACGACTTCAACCATCTGGGCTTCTAATTTGGATCGAAGATGAGGTAATAAATTAGAAGATGTGAACACGGCTTAAACTCCAATCATTATGCATCAATAGATAGTGTTGGAGATAAATCCCGCTCCTATCAAAGTTTAACCTGATGCTCGATCATAAAATATTTTCGGTCGTGAAAGAGCTTCAACCATGGTTTCAATTGTCCCCAAGATGACCGATCCTCAACCTGTCCATCGATCTTCTAGACTACTAGAATAAACTCTTACAGAATTCCTTCTGAACTTCTTTAAGCCGGACCCCACTAGTCGAACTTTTTTCAAACTTCTTCATCAGTCAAATTTCTTTCGGACTTCTTCCATGGTCGAACTCCTCCTGGACTTCTCCGTCAGTCGAACTCCTTCAGAACTTCTCCTATGGTTGAACTCCTCCCAGTCTTCTCCGCCAGTCGAACTCCTCCTAGACTCTCCCACGGTCGAACTCCTTCTGAACTTCTCCATCAGTCGAACTTCTTCCAGATTTCTTCCACAGTTGAATTCCTTCCGAACTTCTCCACCAGTCGAACTCCTTTCAGACTTTTTTCATAGTCAAATTTTTCTTTATCGCTAGAAGGACCTCGACATCAATATTCAATATAGCAAATATCAGTCAACACACAGACTATCTCAAAGACATCCAAACTTTCCTAGAACTGTTGTGATGCAAAGCTCTTCACTGCTTATAGCTACTTCGTCCAAACTTCAACTACTACATCCCAACAAACCGGCACGTCACGACAACTGACACTATCCTCTATAACAAACTCTACGTGGCCCCGAACAGCCTACTACCAGATAGTTATGGCTGTCATCATCAATTTATTATAGACTCCGTCTATAAAAGGGATCCTCTAGATACGTTTTCTCTCTAAGCTCTAAACTTTGCTTTAAAATTCTCCAAGTGCTCCATTTTTGTTGGTTAGAAAAGCTGACTTAATTATCGGAGGGTCCTGCCGGAGCCACCACCCCCAACTTCGAACAGGATTTAATTTTGCAGGTTATCGGTAGTGATCTCATCTTCTCCAATTCCAGTTCCATTCTGGCATTAACCAGATTGTACACCAATAAAATTAGCGCTAGAGGAAGAGAATGTCCCTTGTTCTTAAAGGAGCGCTCGGCAAAGTTTTCTTCCCCTCTTAAAGCTCTTCTTCTCCGATTAACCTCTCAGGATGTTGCCCAAGAAGGCATCGACCAGGTGATCTACTGCCTCTGCAGCTAGATCTCATTCAGATCTACCGGCTCCAACTTTATCTTCGGCATCCCGGGCTCCTCCACCGGTAGCAATGGTGGACATAAAATAATTCAACATGTTGATACAGCAGGTCAGAGGCCTCATAGAAGCTGTGCAGGCCATGCAGCAATAATAACCCCCGACATCAGTTTAGTCGGAGAGAGCTTCACCAGAGAATCAGGATCTAGCATTCGGACGACCCACCTGGGCCAGTCGTCTGGTGACCTCTGGAAAGAAAAAATAGAGGGTTGAGAGCTCTTGTTCTGATCATGACTCCACCCTCGAAGGATTCCTACCTCCATTCTGTCAGAAGACCCTCAAGATCCATAATCAGAGGATCTTCTGGATCAAAGATTCTAGGAGATGAACCGATGAATCAAAGAGCTCTGCTATGCTCCCCCCCACTCATGGTGACGATATCTGCACCGATCCTCCTTTCTTCCAAAGAATAATGCAGGAGTCAATCCCGTCGAACTTCAAGCTCTCCCAATTTGAGAGCTACAATGAGACCACTGATCCAGTCGACCATCTGGAGGCCTTCCGGACTATGATGATGCTTCATGGCACATCAGATGCCATCCTGTGTCGAGCCTTCCCATCTACTCTAAAGGAAGTAGTAAGAAATTGGTACTCGATACTAAAAAGTTGGATACGATCTTCTTCTTCGACCAAATGAGCCATCAGTTTGCTGCTCATTTCATCAATAGCCGACGTCCAAGATAAGGTTTGGACTCTCTCATCAACATTAAGCAGAAGAAAGTAGAGTCCATTTGAGCTTACGTCAGCCATTTTAATATAGCTGCACTGAAGGTCCGGAACCTAAACCAATCTGTTGCTATGGCCGCACTGAAGGACGGCCTTCTAAAGAATGACCTTCTGTTCTTTCTAAAGAAGTATCCCAAGGACTTTGCTGACTTGCTGGCTCGGGCCGAAGGTTACACCTGAGTGAAAGAAGCCTTCAAATTAAAGAATGAAGAGACCGTAGAAGAGTGGCAGGTGGGCAATTCTAGCAAGTCTGCATCTGAAGAGAAGTTGAGTAAAGCTCGACCATGCTCTAGAACTCCTCCTGAGTGCAGGAGAGTCCGAACTTTTTTTCGAGCTCATCGTCAAAGAAGCCCTGACTGAAGAGCACGATGAAACTTTTCCCCCAGAAGGATCCATAACTATGCCCCCCTCAATGCTCCGAAGACTCAAGTTCTGATGAAGATCAAGAAGCAGCTGTCAAGATCGGAGAGGATGCGCACTCACCTTGGCAAGCGCAATTTCAATAAATACTATCTTTACCATCATGACCACGATCACGGTACTGAAGAATGTATTTAGCTCCAAGACAAGATTGAGGAGCTAATCAGACGAGGTTGATTGGGTCGATTTCTATGACATCAGCCTGAAGGAAGAAAAGATCAGCTGAGAGCACTGCCAGAACTAGAACCACTAAGGAGGGAGGAGCAGCAAAGAGATCGGCCACCTCTCGGCATCATAACACTATCTCTAGGAGACTTTGGTGGGGAGAGGCCAGTGGATCGATAGAGCCGGTGAAGAGGCAGAGAACTGAAAAATCCATAGCTTTCACTAAAGAAGATGCTCAAGAAATTCAGTTTCTGCATAATGATGCAGTTATAGTATCTTTAAATATTGCTGACTATGATATACGTCGTGTTCTCATGGATAATGGAAGCTCTATCGATGTCTTATTTTATGATACTTTCTCCAAAATGTCTATACCTAATAACCAGCTAGGGCCAATGAACTCTTCATTGGTAGGCTTCACTAGCGATGCTGTGCTAATTGAAGGAGTTATAACTTTAACTATGGCTGCAGGGCGATACCTAAGTGAAGGAACCAGATCTAGGGTTTCAGGGCTAGATCTTAAAACTTTTTCAAGATCAGGCAGCAAAAATCTAAAATAAATTAAAATTTATTTATAAAAAATAGAGAACCCCTAGATCTAAGATCTTATTATATGATTATGGCATGAGATTAAATCAAAAATTAAAATACATAAAGAAAAAGAACATATTGATCAAATCAACATGCATCTACATTACATCTAATGCAGGTATGTAATAACAGATCAGATCTATATTATCTATGCAAGTTAGATATTCTAACTTATTGATCCGGGCTTGAGGATGATATTACGATTCTAGGAGTCATCCACACGAGCCCACGAATCACGATCAGAAGTTTGATGCAGGAAATCAGCACAGTATGCTAGTATTATGCTGATCCTTCTTCGACGATCGATCTGAAACCATCTTCTTCAAATCTTGGACTCTTCAATTTTTAGAAGGAAGGGAAAGAGATTTTGAACCTGTGATACCTCTCAAAAATCTCTAAATAAGGAGGAAGAGATCAAACAAAAACCCTAGAAGAAGAACCCTTCTTCTTCTTCTTTGTTATCACACCTAGACATCTAGATTGGTGTCTATGAAATTCCCATGCCCCAATACTTTTTCTTTCTAATTTTCACACACCCTAAAGGTCTCTCAATGATCTAGAATTTCATCAAAAATTAGTCCAAAATTCATCTTATATAGAGAGATATATAGGAGTCCTTGTTGGGTCAAACTCTTAGACTAGGAAAGACCAAAATAGGCAACTAGTTTGGGTGCCCAACATTTGGGTGCCCCCTCCTTTGTTTTCAGTGTGGACCATCTATATTTGTTGCACAAAACTTCTCTAATTTTCATAAAAAATTTAGAGAAAAACAAGGAGTATAGGTGGCAAAAGGGCGGAGGAATTTTGGTTGCAACAAACTCTATCAAATAGAGTTTGATTTCAAAACAACACTCCAAATTTGACTTGGTCCATAACCACTTGCCATGTAAGAAAGAAAAGAGGGAGTTGGGTGCATGTGAAGGCATGGGAGAGAGGGTTTTCCATAAACTAAACATTCCAAAGTGAGCATGGGGGCGTTGGGACTAAGGTGGTGCAAGGAGAGAAGTTCCTAGTCTCACTATGATTCTTATTTTGACTTAGTCCAACATGGTTTCTCAAACCAAATCAAACCAGAATTAATTCAATCTAATTAAATTAAGTTCTAAACTAATTAAAAACTTAATTAAATTTAATTTAATTTTAATTTAATTTTTAATTAAATTAAAAAATTGGATTGACCCAAATCCTAGTTGAACTAGGACTAGTTCTTTCTTGCACTTGGCTTATCTAATAAACCAATTGGATTTGATCCAATCAAGCTTAAACCAAATCTAATTGAATCAAGTTAAGTTAATTAGCAATCTAATTGCTAATCGATCCTCCTGCAACACTTGCACTAGGTTAAACATCAATTGTATTGATTATTTAACTCTCGAATGATTCTTAATCATTGATCAACCATCCGATCAGATCGTAAGCTCTAATATGTGTGACCTCATAGGTCCGAACCTAAGTTGGTAGTATAGGAATAAATTTCTGTACCAATCAAAGTAACCATCTAGCAATGATACTCGACGATTGGATAGGTCGAATGTGTAGAACAATATCCTTAGAACCCATGAAGATATAATTTTCATATAATTCATCCGCTTGACCAAAATACTCATAGGACACCTCAAAGTTCAACTGTCAACTCTAATCAAGTAGTCCACATTATATTTCAAAATATCAAATTCATCTCATGAATTATCCTGGTCAAGCTTTTGCTATATTAAAATACAGTGATATATTCTTCTCCAACTCTTGAAGTGGTTAATCCCATCTTGATCATACACCAACTTCGCAAGTACTTAACTTTACCCAGAAACTTTATGTTACTGAATTAAAAATTCAATTAGTCCAATACCAAAGCATAGTGAATTGCTTGCAAGCCACTAAGATGATCTCAGATCTGAGGGACGCTTATACCTATATCCCATCAAAGACATTCTCGACAGCAGAATGTTTTGGAGTTGGTCATGTTCAATGATGATATACCCTTACGTCTCACTTGTATACCATACCAATATTTCCACACTCCTTGGTTAAGAGGACAACCAACCTATATGGCACACAGCGACCAATGCTCGATAGATGCTGTTATCCTTATTAACAGCCTATCATTTGATCATGAATAATTTTAAGGACTAATTGATAAATCATCTCTTTATCGAAATTAAATAGTCCTAAGGACTTCATCACAACTATGAAGTTCATTAGAAGATGTAAACTTATGATGAAAAATATGTCAAAATATATTTTATTAATTAATAAATTAATTATAATTATAATATAGCTCAACCGTTAATAAGCTGATGATTGACTTTGGAACATATTTTCTAATAACTCCCACTTGTCCTAAAGTCACTTGACATAGTATCTAATATCCATCTTTGACTTATTATTGTCGAACTCCTTTATCATCGGGCTTTAGTGAAGGGGTCGGCTAAGTTCTCCTTTTCATCGATTTTTTGAAGGTCGACGTCACCTCTATCCACGATCTTCCGAATTAGATGGAAGCGATGCAGAATATACTTCATCCGCTGGTGTGCCTTTGATTCCTTCGCCTGAGCTATGGCACCAGTGCTATCATAGTAGAGCAAGACCAGACCATCAAGAGAGGGTGCTACTCCGAGCTCGATGATAAACTTTCTCAGCCACATAGCTTTTTTCGTAGCATCTAATGCTGCTATGTGCTCTGCTTCGCAAATAAAGTCTGCCATAATATGCTGCTTAGAGCTCTTCTAGCAGATGGCTCTACCATTCAGAGTAAAGATATATCCCAACATGCTTCTGCTATCATCATGGTCAAATTGAAAGCTAAAATCTATAAACCCCATAAGTTTCAGATTTGACTTACCGTAAAGTAACTATTGATCCTTAGTATTTCTCAAATACTTAAGGATGGCTTTAACCATTTTTTAGTAGTTTTCTCCAGGATTAGACTGGTATCTACTCACTACTCCTAGTGAGTATGCCATGTCTGATCTCGTATATATCATGACATACATGATAGATCCTACTGTCAAAGCATATGGAACTTTACTCATATACTCTCTCTCTTTAGGAGTTGTCAAACAATCCTTCTTAGAGAGAAAAAATTTATGGCCTATCGGAAGATAGCCCTTTTTGGAATTCTCTATACTGAATCTCTTTATCATAGTATCTATGTACATAGACTGGGATAATCCAAGCATCCTCTTTGATCTATCCCTATAGATCTTCATTCTTAGGATGTAGGATGTTTCTTTCAAGTCCTTCATAAAGAACTATGATGAAAATCAGACTTTTATTTCCTACAGTGTGGGGATGTCATTCTCGATTAAAAGAATATCATCCATGTACAAGATAAGGAATACTACTACTGGACCATTTGTCCATTTATAAATGTAGGGCTCTTTTTCGTTCTTAACGAAGCCATACATTTTGATCATTTTATCAAAATACATGTTCCAACTCTAAGATTCCTATTGCAATCCATAAATGGATTTTTGAAGCTTGCATATCTTAGACTTATCTATGGATATGAATCCCTCATGTTGTATCATATACACCTCTTCGATCAACTCTTCATTCAGAAAAGCTATCTTCATATTCATCTGCCAGATCTCATAATTCAGATGGGCAGCTATCGCAAGCATAATTCGAATGGATTTGAGCATTGCCATAGAAAAGAATGTCTCACCATAGTCAATACCATAATGTTGATGATACCCCTTGGCAACTAGATGGGCCTTATAGATCTCCATCTTTTCATCTATGCCCCTCTTCCTTTTGAAGATCCATTTACATCCAATGGGTCTAATCCCTTTAGGTTGGTCAACTAATGTCCACAAATCATTGATCTTTATGGACTCCATTTTAAACTTCATGGCCTCGAGTCATTTCTCGAAATCAGATCTCTGCATTGCATTCATATAGATGATTGGATCCTCATCATTCTCATCAAGTTTGATAGGATCACCATCTCAGACCAAAAAATCATAGTATCTATCCGGCTGATGCGGTACTCTACCAGATCGCCTTAATGGTGCAGGTTTACTCGGCTTCAAATTTGATCTAATCGAATCTAGTTCTAATTTAGCTACAGGTGTCGATTTTTTTACCTATTAAACTTCCTCAAGTTTAACTTTAGAGGCAATAATTCCTTCACAAAAATTTTTTTTTTCAAAAAGATTGTCTTAAGGCTAACGAACACCTTTTGTTCATCAGCACGGTAGAAAAAATATTCTTTGCTCTCTTTTGGGTACCCTATGAATATGCACTTGTCAAACCTAAGTCTAAGTTTATTTATGATTAACCATTTGATGTAAGCCGGGCACCCCCAGATCCTAAGGTATGAAAGTACTGGCTTACGCCCTATCTATATCTCATATGGAGTTTTAATTACAGATTTACTTGAAACCCTATTTAATAGATAGCAAGTCGATTCGAGTGCATATCCTCAGAAGAATACCGACAAGCTAGCAAAATCCATCATGGATCGGACCATGTCTAACAGAGTCTGATTTTTTTTTTAGACACACCATTATGTTGTAGTATTCCTGAAGGAGTCCATTGGAAGATAATCCCATTCTCTTCTAGATATGTGAGAAACTCACCGAAAAGGGTATTCCCCTCCTCGGTCAGACTGAAGAGTTTTAATATTTTTTTTAATTTATTTTTTTACTTCACTTCGGAATCATTTAAATATTTTAAATAAATCCGACTTGTGTTTCATCAGATATACACATCCATATCTAGATAGATCATTTATAAAAATGATGAAGTAGAAATATCCATCTCTAGCACCAGTGCTCATTGGTCTACATATATGAGTATGTACTAGACCTAAAAGCTCAGTGGCTCTCTCATCTTTTTCAATAAAAGATGACTTGATCATTTTATTAACAAGACAGGACTCATAGGTTGAAAGTGATTCATAATCACTGACATCGAGGATTTTCTCTTAAGTCAATCTTTTTATCCTGTTCTTATTTATATGACCTAGCCTATAGTGCCATAAGTAGATATCTGATACACTATCTAATTTAGAATGCTTGCTAGTTGGATAGACTATGTTAACAGGTTGTGATAGCATATACACACCATTGTTCAAATGTCCATAGAAAATAGTAACACCATTTATAATGATATTACAAACTTATTTCTTTATTGAAATTTCATAATCATTTTTGGCCAGAAGGCCTATAGAAATGATAATTTAAAAAAAAACTGGGACAGAAATGACAATCACTAAGAATAACAGTATGAAACTCAAATACAAATTTTAGGATTCCTAAAGCTAGAACTAGAACTGATCTTCCATCTCCAACATTCAGGAACCTTTCACCTTGCTTGAATCTCCTACTGACCTGCAACCCCTGCAATAAATTACAAATATGGTAAGGGCTACTGGTATCCAATACCCAGTCAGTAAAATCATAAATAGAGAAATTATAAGGAGTTATCATATAAATATCTTGTCTAGCAATGGCTTGCTTCTTTCTCGGCCTGTTTGGATCCAAGGAGGCAATGTACTGAGGATAGTTTTTCTTTCAATGCTCCCATTTCTTACAAAAAAAGTATTCAACTTGACTCTTATCGGGCTTAATCTTCCTAGTCTGGCCCTGCACAGATGTCCCAGCATAAACTTGCACCTTTTTGTCCTTCTTCTTCTTGTTCTTCTTTTCTTTCTTAAAGGATTGTGAACTAGAAGACAAACCTTTCGTTAAGTTCACCGACTCCTTGTGGAGCTAGTGATCCTTCTTAAAGTTCTGAAGCAACCCCAGTAACCCATAGTAGTCTACTTTAGGCTTTGACATTCTGTAATGAGTGAGGAATGGAAGACAGGACTTAGGTAGCGAGTTCAGTATTTCATCTTTCCCAAGTTGCTTATGCAAGAGAAAATCGAGCTTGCTCAATCACTCTATCAGCTCGATCATGTACAGTACATGATCAGTGAGAGAGGCTCCATCCTACATCCTGATGTTGAAGATGGCATAACTAGTCTTATGCCTTTCAACATCATCGGGTATGCCAAAAGAATCCTCCAATACTTGAAGCATATCCTTTGGCTGAGCCATCTTGAATTTGCGATTGAACTCATCGCTCATGTCAGCCAGCATAATACAGCGCATCATGGTTCGATCACTGAGCCACTTCTGGTAAGTATCTCTACTGTTCCACGTGCATTAGCAGCTGGCTCCTTAGGTGCAGGATCTGTCAATACATGCAGGATTCGTTCATGCTCCAGGACTATCTTCAACTTTCGGTACTAGCTATCGAAGTTGGGTTTCACCAACTTATCATTACCAAATGATAAGTGATAAAAATATACTAATAAAAATATTAAATTATAAAATAAATTAATCTATTTTTTTAGAAATTAATATTTTTATTAATCTTATATAGGAAAGAAGGCCACCAATGTGAAGATCTTATTTTTTTGGTTCAGATGAAATAAATTTCAGGCAAAACAGACTTCAAACAAGCTCGAAATTGAATTTCAAAAAAAAAAATCCAATCTAGTTCAAACCGGTTCAGAAAATTGGCTCAGGAGACTGCCCGATTCGACCGCATCAGCAGACCGACCTGCTGATGCAGCGTTGACGTCAGCATTTTTTTACGGCATATGGTGGACCGACTTGAGGGCATTTCAAAAATTTTACATGAAGAAGCGCGCTCCAATTGGCTGAAGAACGCGGCGGTCCACGCAACACCAGGCTCGTGCATAGTCTACAAAGGATAATTTAGGAATTTTGTTTGATCTGACGGATGCCTTTCACTGAGATTTGATCGGATGGTCGAAAAGCATGCGCTGATAAATGGCATCCGCAGCTCTCGATCGAGATCCAACGGCTGAGATTCATCCCGATGTTAAACTAAAGATCAGAAGCCTTCTTTGTGCACGATCGAATGGCCCAAATTTAATCTAATGCTTGATCCAATGGCTGGCATGAATTCTGACTTGATTTGGGATATTTTAAAGAGTTTTTAAGTAATTTTTGGACCGTTTGATCAACATCCAACGGTCAGAATTATCCAGATCCTAATTTGAGTTATTTTGGGAGTCTTAAACCTAATTTCTAAAGAATTTTGGGAAAGAATCAATTTCTTAGCTTATAAAACCTGCTGTTGCCACAAAGAAAAAAAAGAAGAGAAGTCAGAGGAGAAAAAATAAGAAGCAAAGTGAGAGAGAAAAAAAAAGAGAAAAAGGGAGAGAGTCAGAAAAAAAAAGAAAAGGATTTTTTTCTTCGACAATCAAGACATCGATCAAGGAGCCTCTTTTTCTTTACTAAGTTCTCCATACCAAGAGCAACGGACAATCAATTTCAGCAATCAAACAGTCTAATTTCTCTATGCTTTTTATTTTATTTACTATTTTTGAACTTGTTATCATGAACTAAATTTTTTTTTACTAAGGCTAAGGTGTAGCCACTCTTTTGATGCAATATTCAGTGTGATTTATTTTTAATTTTAAATTTTATTCATGAGGAGTATATAAATCTGATCTTAATGCTTTTAGATTACTGGCCATCTTCTAATTGATCTGATGAACATAGATGTTATGGACCAAGTACATCTATGTTAATGCTTCTGGATTATATACCTTGTATTATGAATCAAATTAAAATTCATATGCATGCAAAAATTTTAGTGCGCTTTAGACGCAGCGTATTTTAATTAAAAAATTTCATAAAACTTAATGCAATAATATTTATTTAAATTACACCTGGACCAAAAGATAATTAATAAATATTGATAGTTTTGCTATGCCTGGACCAAAGGGTAGTGAATAAATTAAAGACTCCACCATCATATGAAATAAAATTAATCTAATAACTTGAATATTGTATTGACTGAGTTGGTGAACCGATTGCCTTAGTAACATATTGCTCTTAAGTTTAAAACCCTAATAATTACACTCTTTCTATTTTTTTAAAATTTTTAATTATTTTTTTATTTTATTCTTTAATTTTTTATTCTCATAAATCGATCTTCTAAATAAAGCATAGGAAAGAGCTTTTTAGTACTTATTTTTCAATCCTCTAGGGATGATACTCTACTCATTCACTTTATTACTTGATCGACTGGTGTACTTGACATAGCTATAGATTAGCACGTATCAAGTTTTTGGCATCGTTGCCGGGGATTGTTTCTAAAACAATATTAAAATTTTGATCCTAGCTTTATTTTAGAATTTTATTTTTAATTATTATTATTTTATTTTTTTAAAAAAAAATATTCAGTGCATGACACGTACTGGACATAGTAACTTACTACCTTTAGATCTAGAAATTGAAAGAACCATTAGAAGATTACAACAAGAAAGAAACATGGCAACTGAAGATCCTAACGACATCAATCTATAATTGAATATAACGACCGAGGGACAGCATGAAGCTATTCGACCAGTACATCGTCCATTAAATGATTACATCATACCATCTATAACCGATGCAGCTTTCAGTATCAGGAGACCGCCTGTACGAGCAAACAACTTCGAAATAAAATCGGCGATGATCCAGATGATTCAATCAACTATCCAATTCAGTGGATACATGCATGATGATCCGAATGCCCATATTTCTAACTTTCTTGAACTTTGTGATACTTTTAAAATTAATGGGGTATCAAATGATGCTATTAGATTAAGGTTATTTCCTTTCTCTTTATGGGACAAAGCTAAGAGTTGGTTTCATTCTCTTCTTGCAAGTTCTATCACAACTTAGGATGACCTAGCCCAAAAATTTTTAGCCAAGTACTTTCCACCTTCCAAGACTGCCAAGATACGCAACGATATCACTTCCTTTATGCAAATGGACATAGAGACACTATATGAGGCTTGGGAGCATTTTAAGAAATTGCTGAGAAAATGCCTACATCATCAACTACCTATATGGCTTCAGGTATAAATTTTCTATAATGGTTTATCTTCTACTAATCGTTCTATGATTGATGCAGCTACAGGAGGAACCATTAACCAAAAAATGAAGGAAGAAGCCTTTAATCTGATCGATGAGATGGCATCAAATAGCTATCAGTAGCAGACAGAATGCATGATGCCAAAAAGACTAGCAGTTGTGTAGGGAGTAGATTGCATGCCAACCTTACTAGCTGAAATTGTAGCCCTTAGAGCCAAAGTCAATAACTTGAAGGAAACAACTATGCATGTTCAGAGCATCACTTGTAACCTGTGTGGAGGAGGACACGATACAAGCAATTGCCTGACAGGTAATCCTTTTTCTAAAGCAACTGATATAGCTAATTATATTGGTAATTTTTTTCAGACCGCAATAAAATAATCCTTACTCCAATACATATAATCAAGGGTGGAGGCAGCATCCAAATTTCTCATAGAGCAATCAAAATGTAGCACAACAGCCACCCCCGAGATTTTAAGTACTTGAAAAGAAGTCCAATATGGAGGAGCTGATGGTCAAATTTATGCAAAACCAAGAAGCAACTATAAAAAATTTGGAAGCCAAACTTAGGCAGGATCAAGCAGCAGCAATTCGAAACTTGAAGATATAAATAGGTCAAATGGCTAAGATAATCTTTGAGAGACCTCAAGGATCCTTGCCAAGCAATATAGAGACAAATCCAAGGGAGCAAGTCAATGCTATCACTCTAAGAAGTGGTACAAAGCTGAAGGAGCCACATTAGAAGAAAGAGACTGAAGAGCTAACTACAAATAAGGAACCATCAACTAAAATTTGTCAGTCACCAAAACAACCAGCAGATGGATGGTCTCCAGGTATACGATTTGCCGATCCAAATGTGAAGCCCTACATGTCGCCACTACCATTTTCAGAGAGACAAATACAACATCCAGATAAGAAATTCTCTAATTTTTTTAAAATATTAAAAAATTTACATATTAATATTTCTTTTGTAGATGCTATCACTCAAATGCTCAGGTATGCCAAGTTTCTCAAAGAAATCCTAACAAATAAGAAAAAGCTGAAGGAGCATGAGAGAATAAATTTGAATGAAAAATGCTCAGCAATACTTTAAAATAAATTATCACAGAAGCTAAAAGACCCAGAAAGTTTTACTATCTCTTGTATTATTGGTGATTGTAGTTTTGATAAAGTTTTATGTGATTTAGGAGCAAGTATTAATCTCATGCCTTTTTCTATTTTCAGGAAGCTAGGTCTAGGAGAACCAAAGCCTACCACTATTACTCTTCAATTAGCTAACAGATCCATTAAATATCCAAGAGGTATAGTGGAGGATGTCTTGGTAAAGGTAAATAAGTTTATTTTTTCTGTTAATTTTATTATTCTTGATATGGAAGAAGATTATGATGTACCCTTATTTTAGGGAGACCCTTTTTAGCTACTGGAGGAGCTTCAATAGATGTTCAACAAGAAAAATTAATTCTTAGAATCCAAGATGAACAAGTTACTTTTAATATTTTTAAAGATACTAAACATCCTGATGATAATCAAACTTATTTTCTAATTGATATTATTGACAATCCATTATATGAGAATTCTATAGAAAATAGGTTTGAGACTATAAAAGCTAGCAATGTCCAATTGAAAGAGGACTCGATCAAACATGAAAGTATTCTAATTGAAGTGGCATCAGATTGATCCACTTTAGAACTCAAAGAAAGTCAAGCTGAAGACTATAAATCAAAACTACTAGATAGATTATTTCTTTTCTTTTTAGTTTTAATTATTTTTTATTATTTTTTAGTAATTTATTGTTTCTCTTTTACTGCTTTGGTGTATATTTTCAATTTTACAGAGAAAAATCAATGAGAGCTCAAGCAAAATTTTAAAGCTCTAAAGAACCAGACTGAACCAAATCAGGTGTATTCCTTCCTATCCTTTATTGCACTCTTTATTTTTCTTTCTCCTTTAAGACAATATAGAATAAGGTAAAAAAAAAATCATGTGTCAAGAAGAAAATCTTGAGCAAGATAGACTGGACAAGTAATAAAAGATAGAATTATTTGCTAATGAATGTAACGAGTTAAAGAAGTAGATTACTTGATCAACTTTTAGCAACCTACTTAGGTCATTAAAAGACTATTAGTACTTCTAATTGCACATGCACACTAACAAGGCAAAGTAGGTATTGATTATAAGGCCAACTGAGGATTCAATTATCACTGAAAATTGGTAATTGATATACATTCTAATAAAAAAAACTTAAATTTAAGAAAAAAGCTACCTGTCTAAAAATAAAGTGCAAAAGATAGAGTATATGTGGATTGCCCAAAGCCTAGTAACTGGGTCTCTGCACTTAGGTCAAGTATAGAAATTCACGTAAAATGATGAAGAAAATGTCAAGATGCTCAGCACAGTAAAAAAAAAAAAAAAAGGCAGTGTGAAAGCTACCTTAATTCATGAGTATAAAATTGAGAATGTATAGAAAATTAACCAAAATAGATGATAAGAGAGGATACTTTTATTCTTTTAATTTAATACTAAAATGCTAAAGTTAGCCATCACGAACATAAGTACTATAGATCTTTGATGTACTTTAAGAAAGTTTTTAATTATATTGACTGAAAAATTTGCTTTTGAAGCTCAATGCTTAATTAGCAGTATTTTCTAAACTTTTTGACCTTTAGTCCTAGATTTTATCTTTGTGATGGATAATCTTATTGAAACATGGTATTAAATAAAATATTGCTAAGGGACTAGCAATGACTAAGTTGGGGGGTATGATAAGTGGTAAAAATATACTAATAAAAATATTAAATTATAAAATAAATTAATTTATTTTTTTAGAAATTGATACTTTTATTAATTTTATATAGGAAAAAAGGCCACCAATATAAAGATCTTATTTTTCTGATTCAGATGAAATAAATTTCAGGCAAAACGGACTTCAAATGAGCTTAAAATTGAATTTCAAAAAAAAAAAAAAAAAACCCAGTCCGGTTCAAATCGGTTCAGAAAACTGGCTCAGCAGACCGTCTGGTTTGACCGCATCAGCAGACCGATCCACTGATGCAGCGCTGACGGCAGGCTGACGTCAGCATTTTTCGTGGCACACGGTGGACCGACTTGAGGGCATTTCGAAAATTTCACATAAAGGAGCGCGCTCCGATTGGCTGAAGAACGCAGCGGTCCATGTAACACCGGGCTCATGCATCGTCTACAGAGGATAATTTAAAAATTTTGTTTGATCCGATGGGCGTCTTTCACTGAGATTTGATCGGATGGTCGAAAAGCATGTGCTGATGAACGGCATCCATAGCTCCCGATCGAGATCCAACGGCTGAGATTCATCCCGATGTTAAACTAAAGATCAGAAGCCTTCTTTATGCACGATCGGATAGCCCAGATTCAATCTAATGCTTGATTCGATGGCTGGCATAAATTTTGACTTGATCTGGGATATTTTAAAGAGTTTTTAAGTGATTTTTGGATCGTTTGATCAACATCCAATGGTCAGAATTATCCAGATCCTAATTTGAGTTGTTTTGGGAGTCTTAAACCTAATTTCTAAAGGATTTTGGGGAAGAATCAATTTCTTAGCTTATAAAACCTGCTGTTGCCGTAAAGAAAAAAAAGAAGAGAAGTTAGAGAAAAAAAAAAGAAGAGAAGTAAGAGAAAAAAAAGAGAAAAAGGAAGAGAGTCAGAAAAATTTAAAAAAAAAAAGAGAAAAAGGGAGAGAGTCAGAAGAGAAAAGAAAAGAATTTTTTTTCTTCGACAATCAAGACATCAATCAAGGAGCCTCTTCTTCTTCACCAAGTTCTTCACACCAAGAGCAACGGATAATCAATTTCAGCAATCAAACAGTCTAATTTTTTTATGCTTTTTATTTTATTTACTATTTTTAAACTTGTTATCATGAACTAAATTTTCTTTTACTAAGGCTAAGGTGTAGCCACTCTTTTGATGTAATATTCAGTATGATTTATTTTTAATTTTAAATTTTATTCATGAGAAGTATATAAATCTGATCTTAATGCTTTTAGATTACTGGCCATCTTCTAATTGATCTGATGAACATAGATGTTACGGACCAAGTACATCTATGTTAATACTTCTGGATTATATACCTTGTATTATGAATCAAATTAGAATTCATATGCATGCGGAAATTTTAGTGCACTTTGGACACAGCGTATTTTAATTAGAGAATTTCACAAAACTTAATGCCTTAATATTTATTTAAATTACATCTGGACCAAAGAATAATTAATAAATATTGATAGTTTTGCTATGCCTGGACCAAAGGATAGTGAATAAATTAGGAGACTCCACCATCACATGAAATAAAATTAATCTAATAACCTAAATATTGTATTGACTGAGTTGGTGAACCGATTGCCTTAGTAACATATTGCTCTTAAGTTTAAAATCCTAATAATTACACTCTCTCTATTTTCTTAAAATTTTTAATTATTTTTAATTATTTTGTTCTTTAATTTTTTATTCTCATAAATCGATCTTCTAAATAAAGGATAGGAAAGAGTTTTTCAGTACTTATTTTTTAATCCTCTAGGGACGATACTCTACTCATTCACTTTATTACTTGATCGATTGGTGCACTTGCCATAGTTATAGATTAGCATGCATCTTCTAACAATGATCGGAGCGATAGAAAAGTAGCCATATCTGCATAAAGAAAAATCAAAATCTAATTAGTAATTGATTCATTAAACCTAAAGATTTAAACTTTAATCAAAAGATTCTTTTACTATTTTATTCGAATTGATAGCCTCTACCTTCAATTCAAAAAATTATTCTAATTCCTTAGTGGGCACTAGAATCCACATAGACTACACACGAGCTCAACTTTGGTTGGTCAATCCATATACATCTAAAGATAGGTTCATAACTAATTATTTTTTTAAATAATTTTTAGTAATTTAATTTTACCTCAGTCCCTAATCAGTAGATTTTGGCATCTACTGAAAAGATCCAGTTAGGTCCAACCATTAACATGACCTTACTTGGTCCATCAAACCAATGAATGATTAAGCCCAACTTTGGTTGGTCAACCTAACCACCATTTAGAAAGACGCACCTAAAAAGTCATATTATGAATGACAATTCCATCAGCTAATAAGCATCGAGCCTTTGGGCCTCCAATGATTATCCAATTGATGGATCCATTATCATCCACTTAATAAGAGGCTTGATCTAGTTATCATCATAACTATTTTATTTTATGAATCTAATAGTTTTAGAAAATTTAATTAATTTGATTTAAAGAGAGAGGTCAGATCAACTAGCTTGCCATGATCCTTCCACTAGTTTCACCAAGTCAGCTTAAGGAAGACCATTAATAGACTAGTTTAGGAGCACCTAAATTAGTCACACTGATTTACCTAACTGACATGGGTCAGCTCGAATAGTCAAGTGATTTAATCAAAATATAATCTCATCAAGAGACTAGGTAAGTTCAATCGATGGGAGGGTCTGCCAAAGCTTATCTTAGACACCATCAAAAATAATCAGGTAAGCAGGCTGCCAATTAAAGAACCACCAATCTGATTTACCTTAGATACTAACTGATTTAATTAGTTTCAATTAGATCAGCTCAACAGTTCACGCTAGACCACTTAGTCAAGAATTAAGTCCATTTGATTTTTATTAAAAATATGGACTTGACTAACTACAACTATTATAATTGATCTAGAGAATTCTTAACCTAATCTAAGATAACTATTGATTAGATTTAGTTAATTCTCTAATTAAGTCTATTCTTTAATCTAACCTTAGGTCTAATTCAATTAATCGACCTAATTTTTACTAACCCATTAACCCAAATTTTATGATTTATGTCTTAGGATCTTCAATTCATAATCCTAGATCCTAATCAAACAACTTCTTAATTCTTAATTAAGTTTTGGGCTGAGGGTTGGGATTCAATTTTTTGAAAATAATTTTTATATTTATAAAATATTTTTACAACATGATTCTACCAACCAAGTTATATGTTTGATTTATAATCAATATGCAAATAAGCATGAAACTACTTTAGATCTAATCTAAATAGGTTCATGTAATTGAAACAATTTCAACATCAATCAATCATAAATTATCTTAGATCAAATCTAACATATTTATGATGATTAAAATTAAATTAAAATATTTTTTAATCAGATCATAAAATTTTTTAGATCTAATCTAAAAATTTATAATCAACGTTTTAGATCAGCACGTACTAGGACAATCTTTCCACCGTAAGGGATAAACCTTACAGCAGGACAACCTTATAGTAGTCCATGCAATCTAAATTTTTAATTTTAGATTTAATAATTATATTATAAATTAGATCTAATCTAAAAATAATTTAAATATATAAAAATAATTATGTAATAATTAACCTAGGCTCTGATACCAATTTAAGGAACCAGATCTAGGATTTCAGAGCTAGATCTCAAAACTTTTTCAAGATCAGGCAGTAGAAGTCTAAAATAAATCAAAATTTATTTATAAAAAGTAGAAATCCCTAGATCTAAAATTTTATTACATGATTATGGTATTAGATTAAATCAAAAATTAAAACACATAAAGAAAAAGAATATGTTGATCATATCAACATGCATCTACATTACATCTAATGCAGGTATGTAATAACAGATCAGATCTATATTACCTCTACAAGTTAGATGTTCTAACTTACTGATTCAGGCTTAAGGATGATGTTGTGAGCCATACATGCATCCAACCTCTAGGAGTCGTCCATACAAGCCCACGAACCATGATCAATAGTCCGATGTAGGAAATCAGCATAGTATGCTAGTACTATGCTGATCCTTCTTCGATGGTCGATCTAGAATCACCTTCTTCAAATATTGGACTCCTCAATTTTTAGAAGGAAGGAGAAGAGATTTTGAACCTAAGAAACCTCTCAAAAATCTCTAAAGAAGGAGGAAGAGATCAAACAAAAAGCCTAGAAGAAGAGCCCTTCTTCTTCTTCTTTGTTCTCTCACCTAGACACCTAGATTGGTATCTATGAAATCCCTATGCTCCAATACTCTTTCTCCCTAATTTTTACATGCCCCAAAGGTCTCTTAATGTTCTAGAATCTCTTAAAAAATCAGCCCAAAATTTATCCTATATAGAGAGATATCGAGGAGTCTTTGTTGGGTCCAACTCTTAGACTAGGAAAGACCAAAATAGGCAACTAGTTGGGGCGCCCAACATTTGGGTGCCCCCTCCTTTGTTTTTGGCATGGACCACCATATTTATTGCACAAAACACCTCTAATTTTCATAAAAATTTTAGAGAAAAACAAGCGGTATATGCAACAAAAGGGAGGAGGAATTTTGATTGCAACAAACTCTATCAAATAGAGTTTGATTTCAAAACAACTCTCCAAATTTGACTTGGTCCATAACCACTTGCCATATAAGAAAGAAGGGAGGGAGTTCGGCACATGTGAAGGCTTAGGAGAGAGAGTTTTCCATGAACTAAACATTCTAAAGTGGGTGTGAGGGCGTTGGGACTAAGGTGGCGCAAGGAGGGAAGTTTCTAGTCTTACTAGAATTCTTATTTTGACTTGGTCCAACATGGTTTCTCAAACCAAATCAAACAAGAATTAATTCAATCTAATTAAATTAGATTCTAAACTAATTAAAAACTTAATTAAATTAGATTAAATTAGATTTAAATTTGATTTAATTTTTTAATCAAATTAGAAAATTGGGTTGACCCAAGTCCTAGTTGAACTAGGACTAGTTCTTCCTTGCAGTTGGCTTATCTAATAAATCAATTGGACTTAATCCAATTAAGTCTAAACCAAATCTAATCAAATCATATTCAATTAAACTTAATCTCAATCTTTTGGCTTAATCAAATTAAGTCAATTAGCAATCTAATTGCTAATCGATCCTCCTGCAATACTTATACTAGGTTAAACATCAATCATATTGATTGTTTAACCCTCGAACGATTCTTAATCATTGATCAACCATCCGATCAGATCATGAGCTCTAATGTATATGACCTCATAGGTCTGAACTTAAGCCAATAGCATAGAAATAAATTCTTGTACCAATCGAAGTAACCATCTAGCAATAGTATCCGACGATCGGATAGGTCGAATGTGTAGAACAACATCCTTAGAATCCATACGGATATAGTTTTCATATAATTCATCCCCTTGACCAAAATAGTCATAGGATACCTCAGAGTTCAACCATCAACTCTGATAAGATTGTCCACATTATATTTTAAAATATCAAATACATCTCATGGATTATCCTGGCCAAGGTTTTACTATATTAAAATATAGTGATACATTCTTCTCTAACTCTTGGAGTAGTCAAGCCCATCTTGATCACACACCGACTTCGTAAGTACTTGATTATGCCCAGAAATCTTCTGTTACTGAATTAAAAATTTAGTTAGTCTGATACCAAAGCATAGTGAGTTGCTTGCAAGTCACTGAGGTGATCTCAAATCTAAGGGATACTTATACCTATATCCCATCAGAGATATTCTCGACAGTAGAATACTCTGGAGTTGGTCACGTTCAATAATGATGTATCCTTACATCTCATCTGTATGTCATACCAGTATCTTCACACTCCTTGGTTAAGAGAATAACCAACCTATATGATACACAGCGATCTATGCTCGATAGATGCTGTCGTCCTTATTAACAGCCTATCATTTGATCGTGAACAGTTTTAAGGACTAATCGATAAACTCTCTTTTTATCGAAACTAAATAGTCCTAAGGACTTCATCACAACTATGGAGTTCATTAGAAGATGTAAACTTATGATGAAAAATATGCCAAAATATATTTTATTAATTAATAAATTATTATAATTATAATATAGCTCAACCATCAATAGGCTGATGATTGACTTTGGGATACATTTTTCAACACCAAGATAATCCAAAGCACAAGCAGACTTTTTGCTCCATCTGCTTACAATGAATTCTCGACCGACCTGATCTAAATCCACTTCAAATAGTGGTCTCGATCTACTATTTGAAAATAAAGTTTTCAACAAGCTATGGAATCATGAAGATCAGAGGAGATTAAGCTCTGGCAAGATACTATTACTCAATTGCTTTGCAAGAAAATGGACAACTAGATCTTTATCTAGTTGATGGGCTGGATGTCCGTGATGATCTTACTGAGGAATGGGGTGAGCCTATGGACGAACTAATGACTGTACCTTTGAATAATGGAAATGCAGAGCACACTATGTAGATCGACTCCAACTTGAAAGAAAAGGTCAAAAAGCAGCTCATCGCCTTCTTATAGAGAAATGCGGATGTCTTTGCTTGGATCCTAGTAGATATGTCTAAAATTGATGTTGAAGTTATGGAACATCGTCTGGCTATCGATCCCAAGTATCGGCCAGTAAAAAAAAGATGCGGGGCTATGCACCAGAGAGGCAGAAGATAATTATGGAAGTGGTTGACAAGCTCCTTAAAGCGGGGTTCATCCGTGAAGTCAACTATCTGAACTAGATCTCTAATGTTGTCCTCGTCAAGAAGGCAAACGATAAATGGAGGATGTGCATAGACTTCAAGAAGTTGAATAAGGCCTGCCTAAAAGATAGCTACACTTTGCCCAAAATTGATCAACTGGTGGATGCAACCTCAGGCCATGAGCTCCTCACTTTTATGAATGCCTTCTCTGGCTATAATCAAATTCGGATGGCACCTGAAGATGAGGAGAAAACTGCTTTTATTACTGATCGTGGTATCTATTGTTATAGGGATATGCCCTTTGGGCTTAAAGATGCAGGTGCAACCTACCAGCACCTGGTGAATAAAATCTTCAAGGAGTAGAGCAGCTACAACATAGAGGTATACGTAGATGACATGCTTGTCAAGAGCTGAACTTCTGCAAATCATATTGTCGATCTTGAAGAGACCTTCAGTACCCTCCAAAAATATAAAATGAAGTTGAACCCAACTAAGTGTGCCTTTGGAGTGACTTCGGAAAAGTTTCTAGGGTTCATGGTTTTAAGGCATGGAATTGAAGCAAATCTAGAGAAGATTCGGGCCATTCAAAAAATAACTGCTCCAAGATCAATAAAGGAGGTTCAGTACCTGACTGAGAAGGTGTCAGCTCTGAATAGCTTTACCTCAAAGTCAGTCGAGCGATGCATGCCCTTCTTTCAAGTTCTCAAATAGCCAAAGAACTTCTACTAGATCGTCGAATGCGAATAGGCTTTTGAAGAATTGAAAAGCTACCTCAGATTACCTTTCCTACTGGCCAAATCCAAATCTAAAGAAGAATTATTCCTATACCTGACGGTCTCTCCAGCGGCCCTTATAGTAGTCCTAGTTAAAGAAGAGGCAAAAGTGCAACGATCGATCTACTATATAAGTCGAGTTCTGAGGAATACCGAAACCAGGTATACCAAGTTAGAAAAGCTAACTTATGCTTTATTGATTATAGTTCGAAGGCTCCGATCTTATTTTTAGGGGCACTTTATAATGCTCCTCACTGATCAACTAATCAAGATAGTTCTTCATTGAACAGATGCCTCTGAAAGAATAACAAAATGGGCAATCAAGCTTACAGAGTTTGATATCAACTACCAACCTCGATCATCTATCAAAGCCCAAATATTGAAAGATTTTATAGTGGAATGCACCATTCTAGATGAAGCCAAACTTGAGTAGAAAGATGACAGCATTTCTTAGCTGCAGCTGAACTCCCCTGATGAAAGAGTAGAGCTCCCTGAAGGCTTTTGGACCTTGTATGTTGACAGCTCCTCCAATGCTTCTGATGCAGGCGCAAGTTTGGTTTTGGTAAATCCTGAAGGAGTTATTATCGAGTGTGCACTGCATTTTGAGTTTCCCATGATAAACAACGGGATGGAATATGAAGCTCTAATTGCAGAGTTGAAGATAGTTAGAGAGCTGGAAGCAGATCGGCTTCAAGCTTGTAGTGACTCCCAATTGGTAGTAGGATAAGTCAATGGCAGTTATGAAGCTTAGAAAGAAAGCATGATAAAATATCTCAAGATAATAAAGAACTTGACTCCGACCTTCAACAGTTTTAGGATTTAGTAAATTTTGAGAGTAGAAAATGCAAGGGCCGACCTTCTCTCCAAGCTAGCCACACTCGCCCTAAATGATCAACCTAAAGAGGTCTTCTTCGAAGTTCTAAAATGCCCAAGTTTAGAGGAACCCCAAGTTGTGATGCAGGTTGATGCGTGCTAATTTATAGTTATGGCAAGTGCACCAGTCGATCAAGTAATAAAGTAAATGAGTAGAGTATCGTCCCTAGATGATTGAAAAATAAGTACTGAAAAGCTCTTTCCTATGCTTTATTTAGAAGATCGATTTATGAGAATAAAAAATTAAAGAATAAAATAAAAAATAATTAAAATTTTTTTAAGAAAATAGAGAGAGTGTAAATTATTAGGATTTTAAACTCAAGAGTAATAGATTACTAAGGCAATCGGTTCACCAACTCAGTCAATATAATATTTAGATTTTTAGATTAATTTTATTTCATGTGACGGTGGAGTCTCCTAATTTATTCACTATCCTTTGGTCCAGGCATAGCAAAACTATTAATATTTATTAATTATCCTTTGGTCCAGGTGTAATTTAAATAAATATTAATGCATTAAGTTTTGTGAAACCTCTAATTAAAATACGCTGCATCCAAAGCGCACTAAAATTTCTGCATGCATATGAATTCTAATTTGATTCATAATACAAGGTATATAATCAAGAAGCAATAACATAGATGTACTTGGTCCGTAACATCTATGTTCATCAGATCAATTAGAAGATGGCCAGTAATCTAAAAGCATTAAGATCAGATTTATATACTTCTCATGAATAAAATTTAAAAATAAATCACACTGAATATTACATCAAAGGAGTGGCTACACCTTAGCCTTAGTAAAAAAATTTAGTTCATGATAACAAATTCAAAAAATAGTAAATAAAATAAAAAGCATAGAGAAATTAGACTGTCTGATTGCTAAAATTGATTGTCTGCTGCTCTTGATGTGGAGAACTTGGCGAAGAAGAAGAGGCTCCTTGATCGATGTCTTGATTGTTGAAAAAAAATTAAAAATCTCTTTTTTTTTTATTTCTCAAAAATCACTCTTCTCTTTCTATCTCTCTTCTTTCTTTTCCTTTTTATTTTTTTTCTCTCTCTTTCTCTCTCTATCTCTCTCTTTCTCTCCTTGTTTCTCTCTCTATCTCTCTCTGATATTTTTTTCACGACAACAGTGGAATTTTTATAGATAAAGAATTTGATTTCTCCTAAAATCCATCAAAAACTAGGTTTAAGACTTCCAAACTAACTCAAATTAAGATCTGAATAATTCTGCCAGTTGGATGTTGATCAAACGATCCAAAAATCACTCAAAAACTTCTTAAAATAACCCAGATCAAGTCAGATTTAATGCCAGCCATTGGATCAACCGTTGGATCGAATCTGGGCCATCCGATCGCGTAGAAAGAAGCCTTCGAATCTTTTGTTTACCGTCAGGATGAATCTCAGCCATTGGATCTCGATCGAGAGCTGCGGATGCCATCCATCAGCACCTTTGTTTCGTCCGTCCAATCGAGTTTCAGTGAAAACCGCCCCTTGAATCAGCCAAAATTCTCAAATTACCCTCCGTAGACCATGCACAAGCCCGGTATTGCATGGACCGCCGCATTCTTCAGCCAATCAGAGCACACCTCTTGCTGTGAAATTCTCGAATTGCCCTCCTATTGGTCCACCATGCACCGCAAAAAATGCTGACATCATCCTGACGTCAGCATTATGTCGGCGGTTTTTTTGTTTTGAAATTCAATTATGGGCTCGTTTGAAGTCCGTTTTGTCTAAAATTTATTTCATCTGAACTAAAAAAATAAGATCTTTACATTGGTGGCCTTCTTTCCTGCATAAGATTAATAAAAATATGAATTTCTAAAGAAATAGATTAATTTATTTTATAATTTAATATTTTTATTATAATATTTTTACCACTTATCACATCCCCCAACTTAGTCATTGCTAGTCCCTTAGCAATGTTTTATTTAATACCATGTTTCAATAAGATTATCCATCACAAAGATAAAATCTAGGACTTAAAGGTCAAAAAGTTTAGAAAATACTGCTAACTAAGCATTGAGCTTCAGAAGCAAATTTTTCAGTCAATACAATTAAAAACTTTCTTAGAGTACATCAAAGATCTATAGCACTTGTGTTCGTGATGACTAACTTTAGCATTTCAGTATTAAATTAAAAGAACAAAAGTATCCTCTCTTATCACCTATTTTGGTCAATTTTCTATACATTCTCAATTTTATACTCATGAATTAAGGTAGCTTTCACACTGCCTTTTTTTTTTTTTTGTGCTGAGCATCCTGGCCTTTCCTTCATCGTTTTACGTGAATTTTCACACTTGACCTAGGTGCAGAGACCCAGTTACTAGGCTTTGGGCAATCCACATATACTCTATCTTTTGCACTTTATTTTTAGGCAGGTAGCTCTTTCCTTAAATTCAAGTTTCTTTGATTAGAATGTATATTAATTACCAATTTTCAGTGATAATTGAATCCTCAGTTGGCCTTATAATCAATACCTACTTTGCCTTGTTAGTGTGCATGTGCAATTAGAAGTGCTAATAGTCTTTTAATGACCTAAGTAGGCTGCTAAAAGTTGACCAACTAATCTACTTCTTTAACTCGTTACATTCATTAGCAAATAATTCTATCTTTTATCACTTATCCAGTCTATCTTGCTCAAGATTTTCTTCTTGACACATGGTTTTTTTTTTTAACTTATTCTACATTATCTTAAAGGAGAAAGAAAAATAAAGGGTGCAATAAAGGATAGGAAGGAATACACCTGATTTGGTTCAGTCTGGTTCTTTGGAGCTTTGAAATTTTGCTTGAGCTCTCATTGATTTTTCTGCAAAATTGAAAATACACACCAAAGCAGTAAAAGAGCAACAATAAATTACTTAAAAAATAAAATAAAAAAAAATGATCAAAACTAAAAAGAAAAGAAACAACCTATCTAGTAGTTCTGATTTATAGTCTTCAGCTTGACTTTCTTTGAATTCTAAAGTTGAATCAATCTGGTGCCACTTTAATTGGAATACTTTCATGTTTTATCGAGTCCTCTTTCAATTAGACATTGCTAGCTTTCATGCTTTCAAACCTATTTTCTATAGAATTCTCATATAATGAATTATCAATAATATCAATTAGAAAATAAGTTTGATTTTCATCAGGATATTTAGTATCTTTAAAAATATTAAATGTAACTTGTTCATCTTGAACTCGAAGAATTAATTTTTCTTGTTGAACATCTATTAAAGCTCCTCCAGTAGCTAAAAAGGGTCTCCCTAAAATAAGGGGTACATCATAATCTTCTTTCATATCAAGAACAATAAAATCAACAGAAAAAATAAACTTGTTTACCTTTACCAAGACATCCTCCACTATACCTCTTGGATATTTGATGGATCTATCTGCTAATTAAAGAGTAATAGTGGTAGGCTTTGGTTCTCCTAGACCCAGCTTCCTGAAAATAGAAAAAGGCATGAGATTAATACTTGCTCCTAAATCACATAAAACTTTATCAAAACTACAATCACCAATAATGCAGGGGATAGTAAAACTCTCCTGGGTCTTTTAGCTTCTGTGGTAATTTATTTTGAAGTATTGCTGAGCATTCTTCATTCAAATTTATTCTCTCATGCTCCTTCAGCTTTTTCTTATTTGTTAAGATTTCTTTGAGAAACTTGGCATACCTGGGCATTTGAGTAATAGCATCTACAAAAGGAATATTAATATGTAAATTCTTTAGAATTTTTAAAAAAATTAGAAAATTCTTTATCTGGATGCTTGTATTTGTCTCTCTGGGAATGGTAGTGGCAGCACGTAGAGGCTTCACATTTGGATCGACAAATCATATACCTGGAGACCATCCATCTGCTGGTTGTTTTGGTGACTGAACGAATTTTAGTTGATGGTTTCTTATTTGTAGTTGGCTCTTCAGTCTCATTCTTCTGATGTGGCTCCTCCAGCTTTGTACCACTTCTTAGGGTGATAGCATTGACTTGCTCCCTTGGATTTGTCTCCGTATTGCTTGGGCAAGGATCCTTGAGGTCTCTCAGGAGATTATCTTAGCCATTTGACCTATTTGCATCTCCAAGTTTCGAATTGCTGCTGTTTGGTCCTGCCTAAGTTTGGCTTCCAAATTTTTTATAGTTGCTTCTTGGTTTTGCATAAATTTGACCATCAGCTCTTCCATGTTGGACTTCTTTTCAGGTACTTGGAATCTCGGGGGTGGCTGTTGTGCTGCATTTTGATTGCTCCATGAGAAATTTGGGTGCTGCCTCCATCCCTTGATTGTATGTGTTGGAGTAGGGATTGTTTTATTACGGCCTGAAAAAATTACCAATATAATTAGCTGTATCAGTTGTTTTAGCAAAAGGATTACCTGTCTGGCAATTGCTCGTATCGTGTCCTCCTCCACATAGGTCACAAGTAATGCTCTGAATATGCATAGCTGTTCCCTTTAAGTTGTTGACTTCGGCTCTAAGGGCTGCAATTTCAGCTAGTAAGGTTGGCACGCAATCTACTCCCTGCACAGCTTGCTAGTCTTTTTGGCATCATACGTTCTGTCTGCCATTGATAGCTATTTGATGCCATCTCATCGATCAGATCGAAAGGCTTCTTCCTCCATTTTTTGATTAATGGTTCCTCCTGCTGCTGCATCAATCATAGAATGATTAGTAGGAGATAAACCATTATAGAAAGTTTGTACCTGAAGCCATACGGATAGTTGATGATGTGGACATCTCCTCAGCAGTTCCTTGAAATGCTCCCAAGCCTCATATAGTGTCTCCATGTCCATCTGCATAAAAGGAAGTGATATCGTTGCGCATCTTGGCAGTCTTGGAAGGTGGAAAGTACTTGGCTAAGAATTTTTGGGCTAGGACATCCCAAGTTGTGATAGAACCTGCAGGAAGAGAATGAAGCCAATTTTTAGCTTTATCCCATAAAGAGAAAGGAAATAACCTTAATCTAATAGCATCATCCGACACCCCATTAATTTTAAAAGTATCACAAAGTTCAAAAAAATTAGAAATATGGGCATTCGGATCATCATGCACGTGTCCACTGAATTGGACAGTTGATTGAATCATCTGGATCATCGTCGATTTTATTTCGAAGTTGTTTGCTCGCACAGGCGGTCTCCTGATGCTCGAAGCTGCATCAACTACAGATGGTGTGATATAATCATTTAATGGACGATGTACTGGTCGAATAGCTTCATGCTGTCCTTCGGTCGCCATATCCAATCCTAGATTGATGTCGTTAGGATCTTCAGCTGCCATGTTTCTTTCTTGTTGTAGTCTTCTAATGGTCCTTTCAATTTTTGGATCTAGAGGTAGTAAGTTACTATGTCTAGTACGTGTCATGCAATGAAATTTTTTTTTAAAATAATAAAAATTAAAAATAAATTTTTAAAGTAAAGCTAGGATCAAAATTTTAATATTATTTTAGACACAATCCCCGACAACGGTGCCAAAAACTTGATGCGTGCTAATTTATAGCTATGGCAAGTGCACCAGTCGATCAAGTAATAAAGTGAATGAGTAGAGTATCGTCCTTAGAGGATTGAAAAATAAGTACTGAAAAGCTCTTTTCTATGCTTTATTTAGAAGATCGATTTATGAGAATAAAAAATTAAAGAATAAAATAAAAAAATAATTAAAATTTTTTTAAGAAAATAGAGAGAGTGTAAATTATTAGGATTTTAAACTCAAGAGTAATAGATTACTAAGGCAATCGGTTCACCAACTCAGTCAATACAATATTTAGATTTTTAGATTAATTTTATTTCATGTGACGGTGGAGTCTCCTAATTTATTCACTACCCTTTGATCCAGGCATAGCAAAACTATTAATATTTATTAATTATCCTTTGGTCCAGGTATAATTTAAATAAATATTAATGTATTAGGTTTTGTGAAATCCTCTAATTAAAATACGCTGCGTCCAAAGCGCACTAAAATTTTTGCATGCATATGAATTCTAATTTGATTCATAATACAAGGTATATAATCAAGAAGCAATAACATAGATGTACTTAGTCCGTAACATCTATGTTCATCAGATCAATTAGAAGATGGTCAGTAATCTAAAAGCATTAAGATCAGATTTATATACTCCTTATGAATAAAATTTAAAAATAAATCATACTGAATATTGCATCAAAAGAGTGGCTACACCTTAGCCTTAGTAAAAAAATTTAGTTCATGATAACAAATTTAAAAAATAATGAATAAAATAAAAAGCATAGAAAAATTAGACTGTTTGATTGCTGAAATTGATTGTCTGCTGCTCTTGATATGGAGAACTTGGCGAAGAAGAAGAGGCTCCTTGATCGATGTCTTGATTGTCGAAAAAAAATCAAAACCTTCTTTTTTTATTTCTCAAAAATCACTCTTCTCTTTCTATCTCTCTTCTTTCTTTTTCTTTTGATTTTTTTTCTCTCTCTTTCTCTCTTTCTCTCTCTGTCTCTCTCTTTCTTCCCTTATTTCTCTCTCTATCTCTCTCTGATATTTTTTTCACGACAATAGTGGGTTTTTATAGACAAAGAATTTGATTTCTCCTAAAATCCATCAAAAACTAGGTTTAAGACTCCCAAACCAACTCAAATTAAGATCTGAATAATTCTGCCCGTTGGATGTTGATCAAACGGTCCAAAAACCACTCAAAAATCTCTTAAAATAACCCAGATCAAGTCAGATTTAATGCCAGCCGTTGGATCAACCGTTGGATCGAATCTGGGCCGTCTGATCGCATAGAAAGAAGCCTTCGGATCTTTAGTTTACCATTAAGATGAATCTCAGTTGTTGGATCTCGATCGGAAACTACGGATGCCATCCATCAGTGCCTTCATTTCGACCATCTGATCGAGTTTCAGTAAAAACCGTCCCTTGGATCAGCCAAAATTCCTAAATTGCCCTCCGTGGATCATGTGTGAGCCCGGTGTGTGTGAACCACCACGTTCTTCAGCCAATCGGAGCGCGGCTCTTGCTGTAAAATTCTCGAATTGCCCTCCTATTGGTCCATCGTGCACCACGAAAAATGCTGACATCATCCTGACGTCAGCATTGCATCGACGATTTTTTTTTTGAAATTCAATTCTGGGCTCGTTTGAAGTCCATTTTGTCTAAAATTTATTTCATCTAAACCAAAAAAATAAGATCTTTATATTGGTGGCCTTCTTTCCTATATAAGATTAATAAAAATATTAATTTTTAAAGAAATAAATTAATTTATTTTATAATTTAGTATTTTTATTAGTATATTTTTACCACTTATCATAGGTCAACCATGAGCCCAGTTAGATCAACCCGCTTATTACTTATCTTAAAGATGGAGTCCATCCTTATAACCCTAAAGAAGCTCGAAAATTAAGAAATCAGGCCTTCCATTTTGTCTTATACGAAAATAAGTTGTATAAGAAATCATACTCTCTGCCACTCTTGAAATGTCTCTAAACTTCTGAGATTGATTTTGCATTATAGGAGATGCATGAAGGAATATGTGAAAACCATTTGAGAGCCCGAGCTTTATCTCACAAACTACTTCGGTAGAATTACTATTGGTCAACCATACATCAGGATTTCATAGAGTATGTCAAAAAATATGATTGATGTCAAAAAATACAAACATTCAAAAATAACCGGCCTCAGAACTTACACCACCGAGCACCCCATGGCTATTTACATAATGGGGGATGGAGATACTCGGACCCTTTTCTATGGCATCTGGACAGTAAAAGTTTCTACTGGTGGTAATAGATTATTTCATAAAATGGGTCGAGGCCGAACCTCTAGCAAAGATTACTGAAGTTAAAGTATAAAACTTCGTCTGAAAGTGAATTATTTGCATATTTGGCTTGCCTCGGATGGGCTACTGATATAAAATTATGGAAGATATTCAATACCTTGCAATAGGGTTCGATGCTGAGAACCTTGTTCTAACAAGAGCAAAAATGAAGACCTCTGATCATTTAAACCAAGAGGAGGGGAGAGGCCCTTCCAACGGTCCTTTTGTTTCCCTATGATTTTGATAGAAATAGGAGAAGAACCTCATCCTAACAAGAGCAAAAATGAAGACCTCCGATCATTTAAGCCAAGAGGAGGGAAGAGGTCCTTCCAATGGTCATTTTGTGCCTCTACGGTCCTGTTAGGAATATGAGGAGAACCTCATTCTAACAAGAGCAAAAACTAACCGTATTCAGAACAGAAGAAGAACCTCATCTTGACATGAATAAAAGGAGAGAGACCTCTCTCAACGACCCATCTATGCCCCGACGATCTCGTCTTAACGAGGATGAAGACCTTAGGTTATTCAAAATAGGAGGAGAACCTCGTCCTAACAAGAGTAGAGATCAGTCGTGTCAGAAATAGAAGGAGAACTTCATCTTGACACAGGAGAAGACCTCTAACTAAGCATCTCCAATGACCATGTCATCAAAAGATGAAATAAGGAAGATAGAGCAATCGACGAACATCAAACTCATGCAAAGCAAAAACATTGGGAGGAAACCATCGTTTCATTGAAGCCGAAGTTCATTACAAATAAAGCCCTATAGGACCATGTACAGGAAGGAGTACAAAATAAAAAGAAGTCAAAATTCTAAGAAGGATTAGATTTCTCAGACTTCGGACTGTTAACCATCACTAAAGATTCTTTCAAGCTGACGATCTCTTCCTCGAGTTTTTTTCTTCTTATCAAGTTATCACGGAACATCCTATCAGCCCTTTGATAGTTTTTCTCAAATTTTCACAGTCTCTTTCTTAGGACCTCCAACTCAACTTCTGCATCCTTAATAGCTTACTGCTCGCAAGTTAGCTAGATCTTCAGCCATTGAACTTTGGCCTTCTACTTCCTGATTGATTCTGAGAGCTCAGACATGGTCCTCCTTAAGGAGGTAATCTGTTCTGACTTTTTGCTCGTGCTAGATTGATAACTACCGATGAGCTGCTTTTGAAGTCGGGCCACCTCGCTATCAGCGGCACGAAGCTTTTGCTCGAGTTTGGATATTCTCTCACTCTAATCCAACCGATAGATTTCGTAAGTGAGCTCAGCATCATGCAACTACTTCTAAAGCATGGAGAACTTCTTTGACCAATCCCATTTGTACCGCACCTTATCAGAAGACCATGGCGAACTTCCTTCCAATAGCTGAATCTTCTTCTTTGCTGTGTTGAGCTCAACTTCAAGGAAGCTAACCTTAGACCTCAAGGTCCAAACCTTCTCGCTATTGAGCTTCTGTGCCCGTTCCAGTTCTTCGGTCAAATGCCGCTTTCTCTCAATGAAATCTATAAGTTCTTTCTTATGTACTTTACGAAGGCGGGTGATCTTAATCGTCGCCTCTGAAGTATTCTTCTTAGATTTTTGAAGTTCATCTTCAGTCTTCTTCAATTTTTTTTTTCAACTGATGAATTTCTTTCTTTAAATGTTTAAGATGGACCTTCAAGGGGATACCCTAAGGCAGTGGATCGGCATCAACAGGGGACTGCATCCAATGTACAAAAAATACTCAAAGGTATTGACAAAAAGAAGTTTACTTTCATTAATTAAAGTTTTTTAAGTACAGAGTAAAGTAGAAGAAAAAAGAAAAAATACAACCATAAAAAACCTCCGACCTTGGGAGGAGAAGCAGCAGAGGAGCTCAGCATTCCTGGGGCAGCTACGGACTCAAGAGCTGGTTCGGTAGGTGCAAAAGGAGAACCGGCAGGGGAGTCCAGCACTCCAGGGACAACCTCGGGCTCTCATGCAGGTTCGGATGCCTCAGCAGTAGGTTCAGAGGGCTCGAGGGTGGCTTTGGCTGAAGAAAGGTCAGCCGTAGTTGTGGACGATTTTGCCTCTTCATCAAAAATAACTTTCTCGTCCAGGAAGCTGAGATCAAGCTTGGAGAACTTAAGAGCCACTCTATCTTCATAGAGTTTGAACCCCTTGATGAAAGCCTCCTGGCCGAACTCAACATTCAATTTCCTTATTTTGGAAGAAACTTTGAATTCTTCCATTGGCCAAATCTTTGCTTCTGAGATCTGCCTCGTAATTTAGTTCTTCAGCTCAGCAACCCTAATCTCGACCTTCTTCCTCCTCTCCTCCTCCAAGGCCAAAGCAGCCTTTAACCCTGCAGAAGCGAGCTCCTCCTTCCTGAGCGCCTCCTAGAGATCTCCGACTTCGACCACCTTCTCCTTTTGTCAAGCGGTCAACCTCGGTAGCATTCTCCACCTGAAGGCGGGTAACTTCGGCCTGAAGGTCTTCCTGAACCTTTAGGGCTTCTGCCCTCAGACGATCGACCATTCTAATGTGGGCAAGTATTTGATGATCCAACTACAACAAACGAATAATGTCATGCGCTAAAAAAAAAAGAAATAAAGAAGAAATAAAGAAAAGAGAAGTAGCAAGGTGAGTACCTTAAGGAAAGTCCCAAGAGAATCCCAAATAAGCTTCACATGATCAAGGTCGGCCATCCAATCTACAACCTCGGGCATGGAGAACTTGTCGGTCAGGTGTCGAATGATCTTTCGATTGTTGAAGGGATCTTCGCTCAAATCATCGCTATCATCGTTGGACTCATCAGGATGAGCCTTGTAGAACATCTTCACGATGGTAGCTTTCTTCTTCTTCTTTTCCTCTCCCTTCTCTCTTTCTGCAGGAGGCTCAAGAACTTGATCTCCAGCGGGAGGACTCGAAGATGTGGGGGGCATGGATCCTCCCTCGACGGCGCCAACCTCGATAGCGGGAATGACCTCGACGGCCTCAGCAACCTCGGAGGCAGTGGCAACATTGGTGGGAGTCACGAAACTCAGAGCATCGACCTTGGCCCGCTTCGAGCTCTCGCCCAATGCTTTTTCTTTTTCCTTCCAAGCATAAAGCCCCTTGGTGAGCATTTCGACTGCCTGAGCATCCATCTCTGTGATAAAGAAGAGGTCACAATTAGCATCATATGCAAATAAAGCCTCATGAAAGTTTATGAAGTACAGAAGTATACTAGTAGGGTCGAGAGCATATTGAACAGAGTCTGGTCTTTCAGAAGTTCAAAAAGAAGAGGAGCTCGATAATTTCTAAGTTTATTGGTAGAATCAAGGTCTGTCCTATCTAAACTGGAAGCTCGACGGACAGATTTCTAAGAAGACCCCAAGGAGGAAGCCCTAGTGCTAAAGTTGAACAATACACAAAGAAGAACTTCTCCTTCCAGTTGTGGATGGAAGAAAGAGCATCTTTCAGTAACCCCTTCTTACCGAATTGGGGTAAAAAATACCATCAGTCCTTCGCAGAAGGATGGCATTTGAAGGTATAGTAGTTCTTAAAGAGAGAAATGATCGAAAGAACTTCAGCTAAATGGCAAAGGGAGAAAAATCCAATCAGAAACTTAAAGGAGTTCGATGCTACGGAGGCAAGTGAGATGTTCAAAAAATGAAAAAATGCGACTACGAAAGGTAGAAGAGAAAGTCTTAATCCAGCATGAAAAGCTTCTAGGAACAGACAAAATCGGTCGGATGGGGGAGAACAAGTCACTTGGTCCAGGGAGCTCTAGTTCGTATTCCGAAGGGACCCCACCCCATAGTGAATCCTAATCAATGAAAGGTCGTCTGAGGTCAAAGCACAGGGGATTGTACCTGATGCGAAGGTCGGATGGGGTATACTTTTAAAAATGATCTCTTCTATGGGATTTGGATTTCGGAAGGTCGGATCAGATGGACTCCAAGAACCGATGAATTGAGAGATTTTCGAGGACATTTGGATCAAACTAAACTAAGAAAAATCCCTAAAAATTAAAGAAAATAAGGCACAAAATCTCTATGAAGAAATCGAAAGAACGAGAAGCAAAAGACACAGAAACAATCAGAAGAGAGGTTTCAAAACTAACCTAGTTTGGTCGTGAAGGGCAATAAGATGACTGGCGCGGTGAAAATCGAGCAAAAAGGCACCCTGGAATGGGGGAAATGGAAGAAGAAGTCAAAAAACTCTCGAATGGGAAGAAGAAAATCAAAGGAAGGAGATAAAGAACTCAGAGAGGATTGAGGCCTCAGGAAAAGGCACCGACCTTAAATATCCCGCGGAGTCTGAGATAGTTATGATGGCAGATCTTCTCCAATCGATCTTCAATCGACGCGTGTCCCACTCGTTGTGATAGAAGACTGATGGCTGATGGAATCCTTAATTGTGCCATACCTGGGGCAGTATTTCGATGAGAGTTTCAAAAAATTATCTTTTCGGATTACTTCGTATTTAAGAAACTTCAGTGCTAGCATAATAAATGCCAAAACTTTCCATCCGACTGGCACAGAACCCAGAAAGAAACTTCGGCAGTCATCTTTTTTGTACTCCCTTCCTTTAAATTTCAAACTCAGAAGTAGGAGACTATTATTGGGGATAAACCTTGCTCCTGCAGAAGTTCAGCCTGATGTCCGATCGTAAAGTATTTTCGATTGCAGAAGAGCTTCAACCATGGTTTCAATTGTCCCTAAGATAACCGACCCTCAACCTGCCCGTCGATCTTCTGGACTACTTGAATAAACTCTTGTAGAACTCCTTTCGAACTCCTTTAAGTCGGATCCTGCCAGTCGAACTCCTTCCAGACTTCTCAGCCAGTCGAACTCCTTCCAGACTTCTCCGCCAGTCGAACTCCTTTCGGTCTTCTCTGTCAGTCGAACTCCTTTCGGATTTCTTCCACGATCGAACTCCTTCCGGACTTCTCCTATAGTCGAACTTTTTTTTGTTGCTAGAAGGACCTTGACATCAATATTCAATACAGCAAATATCAGTCAACACACAGACTATCTCGGAGACATCTGAACTTTCCTGGAATTGTTGTGATGCAAAGTTCTTCACTGCCTACAACAATTTCATCTGAACTTCAACTACTAAATCCCAATAAACCAGCACGTCACGATAACGGATACTATCCTCTGTAACAAACTCTACATGGTCCCGAACGGCCCACTACCAGATAGTTACGACTGTCACCATCAGTTTGTTACAGGCTCCGCCTATAAAAGGAACCCTCCAGATATGTTTTCTTTCTAAGCTCTAAACTTTACTTTAAAATTCTCTGAGTGCTCCATTTCTGTTGGATAGAAAAGCTGACTTGATCATCGAAGGATTCTGCCGAAGCAACCACCCCCGACTCCAGACAGAATTTTATTTTGCAGATTACCGACGGCAACCTTGTCTTCTCCTGCTCCAGTTTCGTTCCGACGTTAACCAAATTCTACACCAACATATCGGTTTATAGTCATCTATTAGAGACTTTCGAGAGGGTATTGCTAAGCCGATCCGTTGTTAGCTTCAAAACCATGACAGATCAACCTTTTCCATGACTTGATAGTTTATCAAATAACTAGATAGTTTATTAAGATATATATGAGGTTTTAGTTCAAGGGCTGAGATCGAAAGTAGAAGACTATTGGCACCTCCTTTTTAGCTTAAGGTACAAATTAAAACTAGCCTCAAAATATAGATAGATGGATATCCATCTTTTTGATCTCATATGATATAGGTAGCGTATTTTTTACCCAATCAATTGATGAAGGATTCGTAAAGAAACTGTAAGTTTATTTCTATTTGTATAGCATTCAAATCTAAAATAATATTCAAACTTGAAATAAATTCAAGATCCCTTTTTCTATACAATTTTTGATGAAAATCTTCAAGTATGCTGATCGGAAAACCCAAGTCTCCCTCCAATGCATACATCTTCTTGCTCTGGTGCTGCTGCAGCGACCGCCCAGTTGACGTCCAACGTCCGTGCAACATACAAGCCGGCGCAGCACAACTGGGATCTGAATGCAATCAGCAAAGTGTTCCTGGTAAAAAGCTCTCTAGCTAGGATTTATGTTAAACTTGGGTTGGGCTTATGTTGGCAAAGTGTAATCTAATCAGGTTAGGTTGCTTACTGTATATTGAGAGGTTAGATAAAGAGTGGGTTAAAAGAAAGAATCCCAACTGGATATGGATGTTAGCTCCTGTAGGCCTAGTTAGTAATACTAATCAAACGTATACATGTGTGTGTAGGGGTTAATCTCCATCTTTCTGTTGTGTGTGGTTGTGTAAATATATATAGGGATTAATCTCCATCTTTCTATTTTATATCCATCCCATTTTTCACTAGAATCAAACCGTCCCTCTGCCACTGAGAGGAGACGGAGTACTAATTTTCAATTTCACCAGCTGATGTCTCTTGAAAAGAAAACAGGGGGGCTTGATTTTTTACTACTATAACATGCCGTGATTAAAATTTCTATTGCTGAGGAAAAGAAAGGGACAAGTGTATGGAAAAAAAAAAAAAATGTTGATATTTAGGTCTAGAAAGGATGAGTTAAGAAAATGAACATCACTTGTTAACACTCGTCACTTTGGTCTAAATATCAAATGTCATGATGCAAAAGTTAGGATGTCCGTACTATGGAATGCATGTATACACTAAATGTTAAATATAAGGATACAAAAGTTAGCCTGCATATGCTAGCAAAAAAGATGTTAGGTTGTATAATCTTAACACGCTTTGCCCGGGCAAGAGTGTGCATTCTATGAGGTGAAACCAAGTTTTTTTATTATTTTGCATACATTTTTGCTTTCCTCAAATCACCTCTCATGGTGAAAACAGATTCAAGCCATCTTGTAGCTGAATGAAATCTGTCAGCAACATAAGTTTATTGGCAATTTTGATTTACTTGATGCATTTGAACCTGGGTTTGTAGGATTCAGTTGATACAATAAATTTCTTTTTATTAAATAAATAAAGTCTTGTAGAAAATCAGTCATATTCTTTTCTCCATCTGAAGGTGCCATGTACTATCGCTCAAATGCCTAATTATTTTCCACAAATAAATAAATTTCCTTTGGTTTTCTCTAAATAAAAAAGCAAAGGAAAGGTAAAAGAAAAGGATCCACCAACCTCGTAGGTAAGTGAAAATACGTTTGTTTTAGATCATGGTGTGTTCTCTCAACTAGACATTAATGGGCAAGGCTATGCCCAAGGCCATCTAATCGTCAACTGTCAAATTTTAAACTATTAATTAATATGACAATTAATGTTGTATTACCATCCTTTGTGGCCATCTAGAGAAGTATGCAAAAAGGATGACATCTTGTCTATTATTAATAAAACTAATATGTGCGAAGAAAGTGTGACATGTAAATCCAGAAACAAAGATTTTGTGTTGATTAAAGGTGCCTAGCCAAAACAACCAACTGTCATATATTGCAGGTTGTACATTTGTTTGATGACTATATTTAGGAGTATGCAAATATAAAACTGAACCATCACAAAATCGAGCTAAACTGATAATTTTAATTTGGTTTGAGTATGGTTTCTTCACACTTGGTCTATTTTTGATTTTATAATTTTCAAAGAAAAAAATTAGTAAATATCGATTTGGTTTCATTTTAATACTAATTACTGGTTTATCCAGTACAGCGACTTCAACCTTCAGCAGTTCAACTCAGTAGCCCTAGCTGGCCCAAATCATTTCATGCTCTCCTATATCACCACCCATAGCTCTCGTGCGGACCTCTGCAACTTTGAAAGAGGAGCAGAGTTGAGATCCACCAACTCTCTCTTACCTTCCTCCTTCAATAACTCATAAGGAGTGGTTCAGTAATCCCATCATCTTTGCCCCTAGATCCTCTTTGACCGCCAACACAGCCCTTGCTGCCTCCATCTGCTTAGTGATAAACCTTTGAAAACCTACCATCCTATGAGGCCCGGTCCATTGACCCAGCTTAAAAGCGTAGCCATACTGGATGTATGCAAACACTCTTGATAGGAGTCGAACTTCTCAATTAATGGACTATGGATGATACTCTTATTTCTTCAACAACTCCTAATGGGAATTGAAGATCTAAGAGAGCTCAGAGGCTAGGAAACTCTTGCCTTCCATCTCTATTTAGAGATCCCGATTGTTCCTTTGAACTCCACCACCAAACCATCATAGGAATTTCTTTTTTTTTACCTATTCAGAAGACCAACATTATGCCAGCCATGAAATCTTACTAGGTATGAGATCTCTAAACTCATATCTTTCCTCTTCTTTATTTATTCCCTACTTGAGGTTGCTATGATCAGCTAGATCTCCATCAAGAACGGCCAGATTCAATGGATTGAACATTGCTGCCCCTATCCATTTTTGGACAATAACTGCCTTTGCCCTTGCTTTTATTGATTCTTCTTTCTCTGACTACCATCATTGTTGTCTCTGATTGATGGACCTCCAGCCAAGTTCCTTTGGTCATCCTTACAATCCTGATGGTGAAAATCATGACCACCACTGCATGGACAAGTAAATCCTCTATTTTTTATGATCCGAGAAATCTCTATTATAACTTTTTTTAGCCTTCTCCACTATCGCAATTATTGTCGAAGATGGAGACTTATCCCCTGTACCACTCTCTACCGTCATTGGAGCCCCTTTCTAGAGACCATGAAGATTAAGAAAAAAAGGTGGGGGCAGAAACTTCTTTTTTTATTTAGCTATTTCTTCTCTTTTATTGTTGCTCCACCCTATCACTATTGTCAATGATCCCTTGGTGCCGATCCTCTAGCTATTGGCTATGAACACATGAATATAGGCCACAAGCCCTTTCCCTAGCTATTTTGCCAATGAGAAGAAGAAGAAAAAAGGAAAGAAAGAAAAGAAATGAAAAGAAAGAAAGGAAAAGAAAAATAAAGTGAGAGATTTTCTTCCTATCTTTCATCTTGTCTCTTTCCTCTCATCCCTTATTTTCTCTCTTTTTTCTCTCTAGCCTCTCTCTCTTATTTGTCTTGTTTGATCTTTCTGTCTCTTCTCAAACCTCTTTTCTCCATCTAGAGGGCAGGTGACCATAAAGTCTCTCTCTTGCAACTTGTATTATTTTCAGTAAAGAGGTTCTAACTGATAACCACCGGATAGTGCACTGACCTGTACCGAAGTCTATGTTAGATCCCACTAGATTTGGACATCCTTAATCACTATGTGCCACCTATATTTTGGTAAGATTCTTAATCAAGTGTAACTAGTTTAGTTGGACCAATCAAGTTGTGTGATCATAATGCCCGATCAACCTTCTTCTTTCTCATTTTTGTTGGGCATGAGCCATATTCCTAACAATACCTTAATCCTATCCATCTAGGTTCTTCAAAATTTCTTAGCTTGTTAAGACTTTTAAGTTATTGATAATAAAATTAATTATTTGTTGATGACATTAAATAGGTGAAGCCAACCTGTCTAACTAAATCCAAATTTTAAAGCATGACGAGATAAGTAACCTAATATGCTTCAAGTTTGCTTGTGAGTCATCTTTAGAAAATTATAATTAGTTATTTAATTTGATTTATATTTTCTATTTTTCTATTTGATAAAATAATTTATTTTTGATATATGATTTGCTTTGAGAAATAGACTTAAAAATTTTGATTGGAGAGTTCATGAAATTGCTTTTATATATGTTCTCAACATGGCTATGACGTGGTCCCACCAATAGGGATTATATACTGGACCTATTAACTTATAATCCAAGAAATTAGTTTCGACACCGAGCTATAGATAATTAGAATAATGGTATTTATTATCTGACACTTTATACAATATATTTCTATTATCAAACCCATGCCACTAGATTACGTAGCCATAGCTTGATGTTGAGTTCATTATCAATTTATGAAAAATAAATATTTTTAAAAATATATATTATTTAAGATTTGTTCCTTCTTGTCAATATTATATGATTTAATTGCTTAGTATGCTTAGATCTCATTTTGATATATTATGTTGCTATTGGACTACTATAATTCATTATTCTCTCTTTTTATATTTTTTAGATCATGAATTATCCAGGTTTCTAGCTTAGTTCAGTTTAGCATGGTTCAATTTAGTTTAAATATTTATTTCAAATGAAACATTATGATTTATGTTATGTAAAATTATTTGTTATAGAAAATAATTTAATTATATTTTTAGTAAATTGACTTTCAAGATTTGAAGGTTTATTATCATTATTATCATTTTAAAAAATTTATGATTTGATGTATAGCCTTTATGATTGTAGGGATTGCCCTATAGATAAGCAGTATATGTTATACGCTCGGTTCCGCATGTGACACTCTCTTTATTGTAGATCATCTTTATCTCTTTTCTTTGCCTAAGCTATTGATGCTAGTATTCATGCTGACATGTCACCTTCCCCTTCCTTTTTAATCATTGCTCCTTTTGCCTTGACCATGCTACCAGTTGAAGGCCTCGGTGACCACATCTTGAAGTTGAGCCTCCATTTGTTCTACCTTATCCATTACCGCTGGTATTTATCTAAAAATCCTCATCTACTCCTTCCTCCTCAAGCATTGCATTCTTCGCTTTTATCACACCACATTGGGAGCCTCCATGGCCATGTCTGAAAGTCGGGTCTCCATTTAGACATCATCGTTCAAAATGCCATGGTCTATATAGAATTGACTTATGGGTTTCTCAATTTTCTGTGGAGTTTGTTGACGAAATGCACTAGAGCTATCTCTTGAAACTCAATTCTAATAGAGAATTTTAGGTGTAGAGAGCTCGAGCTAGCAGTTTTTCGATGAAATACAATAGAGATGTGTGAGCTTATCAATTCTAGCTCTTTGTTATCCTTAGGAAGCATACTTAGACTAGCTAGGGGTTGGTTCCATAGAATTGATATGGGCTCTAACCATAATAATTTAGCCTTGCTTGAGTTGGAGATTGTTTGATGAAATGCCCCATAAACTAATAGGCTAATCAATTCTAGCTCTTTGTTATCTTTGGGAAGTCCATTTAAACTAGCTAGGGGTGGGTTCTATAGAGTCCATATGGGCTCTAACCATAATATTTTAGCCCAACTCTTTATTATCCTTGGAAAGGTCGTTTAGCCTATCTCTATTCAACCTAATAAACCATATTGAATTGAACTAAATTTTTTAGGTCATTTTGAATTGGATTTCATGTAAGGTTAGCTCGATTTTAGTTTTAGTTATAGGAAATAAATTAAGTCAATTTAATTTCAAGAATACCTATAAATCGATCCAATCTAAACTATGCACATGCCTAGCTATATGTATCATTTTAATATTTAGAATCTTGGCTATCCATTGGATATTTTTTTTATAGATGGTCAACATATTTTGAAAGGTTTGAATGTGGATAAAAATTATATTACAATTTTCAAAGAAACGATTTATGATATCCACAAAATAAGCCATAGACAACAACTTATGAATCTGAGTCATGCAAGCAGAGAGAATAACTTCAACAAAAATTACTAGAATAATTTTGTAAGGCTTAGCTCGACCTATTAATAGGCTAGCCTAGCCAAGCTTAATCCTTTGGCCCAAGCTGGTGTAAGAGGAAGGCTCACGGGCATTTTTAAGAAAATGAAGGGAACCTCTATTTCAATTCAAGGAGGAAATAGACAACTCCTAGATCTCTGATAGAGGTTAGAAGACGTAATTTCTATTGGCTATTTAATCTCATCCATAGCTCCATAAGAAACACCACATGGGAAGCCCCTCTTTCTATCTTCCTCTTTTGTTCTTTCTCTATTTCCTTGTTTGTTGCATCCTATTATTGGGCTCATTATTCCATCACCAATCCTCACCAAAGATGAGGTATGAAGCATCTCCACTCTCTATATTGTCTTTGTTGGTCTTTCCCCTTTCTGCATTGAGCCACTATTAATTGGATAGTTATCAGATTCCACCAATCGAGATATCCTCTATTTTATTTGCTTAGCCTTATGTTTCATGATGAAAGCTTCTTCCTCCTCTTAGCTAGACCACTATTAGACTTTCAATACTTCAAAGGTCCTTAGGGACCAATGTTGAAGCTTAGTAGCTGGCGAGCAAGCTAAGCCATGATAGACCCATACCCTACATATTCATGCGATGAGCCTTTTTTCCATCCCCTATTCTATTGATCTATGGGCTTCATTCCCTATTTCTAATGACCATAATACTTATTTACATCCTTGGATAAGTCCATCTTGACCCTCAGTGGCCATATGGCAAAGCTCAACCATTAGCGCATAGCTGAGCCTTGATTAATTAATGCTCAAACTCTATGGTCCTGTCTTTTTTCCATCCTTTTCTTCAATTTTTTAGTTTTCTACTGCTATCACCCACCACCTATTAGCCAATTATGACCATTGGCAATATAGTTATCCACCATGATCCTCTTTTCCCTTTCAATTAGAGATGAAAAAGTCCTATTCCACCTCTCTTCCACATCTTCTCTCTCTCTTTTTCTCTTTACTCTCTTTCTCTCTCGTATTTACTCTCTATTTTTCTCTCATTGTATCTTTGTGGACTCTAATAGAAGGGTCACATACTTCTCCTTATTGGATCCCTAATCAACTCATGGTGAAGGGATCTTGAACTACTCTAGTGTCTAGGCAGTGTGTCGACCTTCAAGTAAGTATTTATAGGTGTCACATAATAACATCATCTTTGCCTTGGGTTGTATTTTCATAATTCAACTCAGTCCATAGGATGTTCCCCTTTGATAAAACTTGTTTTCAATTGTTAGGCTCAACATGGCATTACAAAGTTGAAATTTAGGATTCTTAACTTTAGGATTTATCATGATTAAATTCTAATAGATATAAAGTTTTAAATACTAGGTACTAAAGATAATTTCTAAAGTTAGTTAATATAGTTACTGATCGTCTTATAGGCTAAGTAATGCAACACCTTGTTCTAGATTTTTCAGCAAATTATCTAATATTTAATAGATTTTGAGTTATAATATGTTTGATTTGTGAATTTGGTAATTTACCTTTTTATTATTGAATAATATGTCTCGTATGACTCATAATTAGAAATTATATTTTTGTTATGGATTATGCTTATTATTTATTGATTGATTTTGATCATATTACATGATATATATATCTTTCGATATGGAACTTAAAATATGTTTTTTATAGAAAAGAATTTTGATTCAAAATGATTTTAGACTCTCAACCAGACTATACTAAGGACCCTACTAATGGGGGCTTAAATGTTGATATTTTATTTGTTCTTAAGGATTACACTGCAAAAGGGTATATCACTATATAAAAAAAGGGTGGCATAAGGACTCCACTAATGGAGGTTAAACATTAGCACAAAGATCTTGCCAATGAAGATTAAACGCTAGCATGTTATTTATCCTGAAGGATTAACATACAACCAAAAAAGCCTATAAAACTTTCGGCAAAATGTGTTAGTATAAATATTTTCTAGTAATGATTTTAGGAGATATCATAAAAGATATATAATATTACAATGATTTATTAGGAGTATTACTAAAAGTTATTATATAGCAATAATATCTTATAACCACCACAAAAAAATTGTATTCTATAGTAACAATTTTAAAAATCATCATGAAAGTATATAACATTGTAACGGTTATTTAAAGATGCTGCTAAAATTTTTTATGTTGTCATGATATATTGTGAGGATAGCATTTTCTAGTTGAATAGAACTTTATTGGTAGTCTATATATTTTTATTATAAAATACTAACTGTTTGTTGATGAAATAAATTTTGTTACCTATACATCATTATATAACCAATAATTTCCATTGTTAATTATTCATATTTATTTTATTTGTATACCAAATTAGTATCACTACAAGCTAATTTAGATATCTGTGATGATAATATTTCATCACTAAATATGTACATAAATTTTTTAAAAATATGTACTTCATATATCTAATAAATATTAGAGGTAATGAGGTTTCAACTATATATATTGACTAGTATACATTCTATTTATACTTGACAACTTTTAATGGATTAAACATGCTATTTTCAGCTTCATTTAACTAGATCTATTTACTAAATAGGTTATATATAATCAGTCATGTCAATTAAATAGGTGAAGAAATATAGGTTGATTTTGATTTGGGATTTTTATTCTATTTCATAATAGTTTGGTAAAGGTTAGTAACTATTAATTAATTAAAAGTGTGTTACAAATAATTTATTATTCTCCTACTCTCATGAAATAGGAATCTTAGTGCTTATTGCTTATCAGAGGGATTATAAATTTAATCAAAATGATTATATATTATATTTTTACCTAGAACTTTTTGATGGTTAAATATATTATTTTCAACTTCATTTGATCCAATCTATTTAATAAACAAGTTAAATGAGTTTAGTTAATTTGAAAATTATATAGATAAAAGTCATTTCCAACATAAAATTCTCTATAAATATTGCACGCAATGCACTATAATTAAGTAATAGTCTAAGATATAATTATTAAAATCTTGCATGGAGATTGATGTAACTAACAATTTAGATCACTGATCCAACTTACTTTTTATTAAAAGTATATGAAAATTTTAAAATTACTTAAATAAAATATATAATATAAAATACTAAAAATATTCTATATTATAAGTATATGGCAGTTGCCACTTTCTTAGCTCATGAATTTGGGTTGGAGCATGACAAATTGATGATATCATAAAAAGGAGTGGAAGAGTTTGTGAAAAATGATGTTATATAAGCAGTATAGATAATCAGAAGGATATTTGTGACATAAACAATTAAGAAACAACATTTGTAATAAAATAACTTCCTTCACATAAGTAAAGCGAAGCATGTACATGAATAAAAGTAATTGGTTTAGAGTTTCTTCATTGAATTTTTATTTATAGTATATTTTATATAAGTTGAGTATCAAACTTTCAAATTAGAGAAGGGTGAAATAGGCTATTACGGTGTTTACCAATTCATTTTTTATGGAAGATAACTTGTAGTGTTTTATATGTTCTAGAAGAACAACAATATAAGTTGGAGACTAGCCTCATTTAGAATTGGATGGCCAAAAAGCATTTTTCAAATTAAGTGCCAGAAGCTCTCTTGAGTTATTTTGAATATTTGGTAAAAATTTTTAAAGTGCTCCCTAACTTTTCAAAAAGTTAAGAAAGGTCTTACAGGAAAAGCTTTAATTTTTAGCTTTTAGATAAAAGATCTACTAAAAATACTATATAATATTCCATGGCACTTTGGAAATATAGTCGGCAAATAGTAAACAACATTTTGTTAAAAGCTTGACTAGTTAAAGCTTTATATCCAAGCCTTACAGACAAACGCTCTATTATTTATAGTAATATCAAATGAGATAGATTTTATTCTACCATACTCCACTTCCAAATATAGCCTTATTTATGTTCTTTATTCCTACTTTGTCCTCTAATTTGTACAAGAGAGGACAAATATATCTAGGATGGGTTTGGTTTAGGATTGGAATCAAAATCGAAATTAGAATCAGAATGAATTAAAATCAAAATCGGAATAGTCATATCCTCTGGTTCATAATCAGAATTAAAATCAAAATCGAAATGGGATTTGATCACTAGAGGATAGGAATTAGATTTGAGATTAGGACAATCTATTTTCTCATGGAATCAGAATGCGAATAGAACTTCTCCTAATTAGATGACTGGAATGATGGTCATTTATTCCCATTCCCGTTCCAAAGTCCCACCTCCCAACCAAACATGCCCTTATTGTATAATGTTCATAAAGAAGTTTACTACAAAAATCATCATATTTTTCTTGGATAACCTTTTGTATACTAGGTATAGTAGATCAAAAAAAAATTCAGCTTGTATTAAAACTAATTTTTAATGCTTTCTCTAAGAAGGCAAGTCTCTACATAACGTGTGTATGCATGTGTGCGTGTGCACGTCGGTGTGCGTATGTATATGTACATGTAAGTATATATGCATTTATGTAGGCACATATGTATATGTATGTTTGCATAAAGTGACACTTCTACATATGAAAAAGAACAAACTGCAACCAACATGGGCAAAACTTGAGGCAAATGTTATAGTAGATGTTGGGGATAAATCCCGCTCCTGCCGAAGCCTGGCCCGACGCTCGGCCCAATGTACCCAGTAGCCGCTGAAGAGCTTTAGCGCCGGGCGCCAGGCCGAGTCCCTACCACGGCCGAACTGCCTAGAGGCCGAACTCCCCTTCGCCAAGGTCCGGGCCGAACTACCTAGCTGCCGAATTCCCCAGCGCCAGGCTCCGGGCCGAACTCCCACCGCCAGCCGAACTTCCTGACGGCCGAGCTCCTTGGACTCCAAGCGGCAGGACTCCTCCCAGACGCCCGTTCGGCCACCCGAACTCCTCCCGGGTTTCCCCTTCGGCCGAACTCCTTCGGACTCCCCACGGCCGAACTCCTTCGAACCGACTCCAAGCGGCCGAGCTTCAATGAAGTCCTCTCAGCGGCCGAACTCCTCAGCGGACGGGCTTTAGTGGAATCCCCAAGCAGTCGTCACTTAGGAGCCCGAACTCCTCAGCAGTCGTCACTGGGCCGAACTCCTCAGCGGTCGCCCTCATCAAACTTCGGCCGACCGAGCTCCTACCGAACTCTCAAGTGTCCAAGCCTCAGCCGAAGTCCAACAGCCGGCCGAACCCCAAACGGCCGGGCTTCGGATTCTCAGCAGCCGAACTCTTCTGCGGACGAGCCTTAGCTGCATACCTCTAGCCAGACGCCTATGGGAGCCGAACTCCCTCCTATCTTCCTCTTCAGGAGCCCGAACTCCTCCGAAATGGGCACACAACGAAGGCCTTCAACCCTTCGTTCGGCAAGCTCTGCAACCATCGCCATCAGTCAGTCCGCCGCACCATCAGTCAGTCCACCGCGGGCGATAGCGACCCACTGTCAGGCGGCGATGGCTGTCACCCTCAATCCGCCGCACGCGGCACCAGTGAGACTGACTCCGCCGAACCTCGAGCGGCCCGCCAGCACGCGGCTGCAGTTGTCACCATCAAGCTCCACTATATAAAGGACCCTCCCGACACACTAAGGCTAAGCTCTCTGAACTCTCGACTCCCTAAGCTCTCCTCCACATCTCTAAGCTCCGGAACTCATTCCGAGCACTCCATTACTGTTGGTCGGAAACTAACTTGACCGTCGGAGGGTCCTGCCGGAGCCACCACCCCACCGGTTCCGGACGGGACTTCGTTTTGCAGGTCCCCGGCGGCGCTCAGCGGCCACTCGATTTCGGCGACCTCCGGCGGCGACGGATTTCTGCACCAACAGATTGGCGCTGGAAGAAGGGACTTGAACCTTCGAGGTTCCCTTGTTCTTAAAGGAGTGCTCGGCGACGATTTCCTTCCCCTGCTCCGGATCTCTCTTCTCCCTCTTCAGTATTCCTTTTCTGAAAAGAAAAATGCCTCCCAGAAGAGCCTCGACCCGGAGGTCGGCAGCCTCCGCGGCCCGATCCCGTTCGGGTCCGTCCGCTCCCACTCCGGCCCCGGCAACACGGGCCCGCTCCGTACTCGCGGTAGATGCGGAGCGGTTCGACCTGCTTGCCCAGCAGGTCCGCGATCTTACGGAGGTGGTGCAGGTAGTGCAAGCCACGCATTCGCGAGGTCCGGCGCCCACTCGACCGGCGCGGGGTTCCCCGGAGCCCGAGAATCCAGTCCAGGAGCGACCGATGTGGGCTACCCAACCTCCGACCCTCGGGAGAGAAGGGCAGCCGACAAAGAGCCCCTGCTCGGACCGCGGCTCGACCCAGGGAGAGGCTTCACACCCCTTCCGCGAGAAGACCTTGGGGATTAAGGATCGCGAAGATTTCCTGGATCAAAGGCTCATGGAGATGGGACGACGCATAGAAGAACTTCGTCATACTCCTTCCTCCCGCGGTAACGATATTTGCACTGATCCTCCCTTCTCACAAAAAATTATGCAGGAACAGGTACCGCCGAACTTCAAGCTCCCGCATTTTGAAAGCTACGATGGGACCACTGACCCGGTCGACCATTTGGAGGCCTTCAGGACGACGATGTTACTCCATGGCGCGCCTGATGCCATTTTGTGTCGGGCTTTCCCTTCTACCCTCAAGGGAGCAGCTAGGAATTGGTACTCGGCGCTTAAGCCGGGCACCATCCTATCGTTTGACCAAATGAGTCAACAATTCGCGGCCCACTTCGTCAGCAGCAAACGGCCGCGCAGAGGCTCGGATTCCTTGTTGGCCATCAGGCAAAAAGAGGGGGAACCCATCCGGGCTTACGTCACCCGGTTCAACGCTGCCGCGCTGGAAGTCCGGAACCTGGACCAATCAGTTGCTATGGCCGCCCTCAAGGGCGGCCTTCAGAAGAACGACCTGTTGTTCTCCCTGGAAAAGAAATATCCCAGGGATTTTGCTGACATGCTAGCTCGGGCCGAAAGCTATGCCCGGGCAGAAGAGGCTTTTGAGGCCAAGGATAATGAAGCTCGCGACAAGCGACGAGTAGGCAGAGCGGGAAGGCCTGCCGAGGAAAGAAAGCGCACCGAAGCTTGGCCGCGCTCCCGAACTCCCCCTGGTCGCGGGCGAGCCCGGACTCCACCTCAGGCTCGGGGGCGGGAAGCCACCGACGGAAGGGCACGCCGAAGTTCCCCCCGGCGCCGAGGTTCTCCCCCGCGACGAGGTTCCTCTCCGCGCCAAGGTTCTCCCCTCCGACGGCGTTTTCACAGCTACGCCCCCCTCAACGCCCCGAAGGCTCAAGTGCTGCTGGAGATCAAGGGACGACTTCCGGAGCCGGAGAGGATGCGTTCCCATCCCAGAAAATGCAACCCCAACAAGTTCTGCCTTTACCACCGTGACCACGGTCACGATACCGAGGAGTGCATCCAGCTCCAGGATGAAATCGAGGAGCTGGTCCGGCGGGGCAGGCTTGGCCGATTCCTGCAAAGACAACCTAAAGAGCGGGAAGATCGGTCGAGAATGTTGCCGCCGAATGGGGAAGATCGGCAGGAGGATCGGCCGTCTCTCGACGTCATTAACACCATCTCGGGAGGACCGCAGCGGGGAAAGACCGACGAATCCGAGGGACCGGCGAAGAGGCAGAGGACCTCGGAGCCCATGACCTTCACCGAGGCAGACGCCCAGGGGATCCGATTTCCACATAACGACGCGGTTGTAATCTCTTTAAACGTCGCTGATTATGATGTACGCCGCATTTTGGTGGATAATGGAAGTTCGGCGGACATATTGTTTTACGATGCCTTCTTAAAAATGTCCCTACCTGACACCCGCTTAGGACCTGTAAATTCCCCCCTGGTGGGATTTGCCGGACACGCCGTTCCGGTCGAAGGCATGGTGACTTTGGCGGTGACGGCGGGCCAATCCCCAAAATTGGCCAAGGCGCGGATCGACTTTCTGGTCGTGAGGACCCCGTCCGCCTATAATGCAATCCTTGGGCGACCCGGCCTAAACGCACTACGGGCGGTAGTGTCAACCTACTACTTAAAGATGAAATTTCCGACGAGCCACGGAGTCGGCGAGGTCAGAGGAGACCAAGCCCTGGCAAAGTACTGCTACTCAATCGCCCTGCGCGGGGGAGACCGGCCCGACCCTTGCCTTGTTGATGGACTGGACGTCCGCGACGACCTCACTGAAGAACGGGGCGAACCTGCGGAAGACCTCGTCCCTGTGTCCTTACACGACGGAGACCCGGGGCATGAGGTGCGGATCGGCTCCAACTTAGCGGCCGAGGTTAGGGGACAGCTCGTCGCTTTCCTCAGAAGGAATGCGGACGTCTTCGCCTGGGCCCCAGCGGATGTACCAGGGATCGACGCCGATGTTATAGAACATCGGCTGGCCATCGACCCAAGGCACCGACCCATCAGAGAAAAATTACGCCACCAAGCCCCAGAGAGACAGAAGGCGGTAGCCGAAGAAGTGGATAAGCTCCTCGAAGCTGAACTCATCCGGGAGGTCAACTATCCGACCTGGGTCTCGAACGTGGTCCTCGTCAAAAAAGCAAACAACAAATGGAGGATGTGCGTCGACTTCAAGAAGCTGAACAAAGCCTGCCCAAAGGACAGCTACCCCCTGCCGAGGATCGATCAGCTGGTGGACGCAACCTCGGGCCACGAGCTCCTCACTTTTATGGATGCATTTTCTGGTTATAACCAGATACGCATGGCGCCCGAGGATGAAGAAAAGACCACCTTTATTACTGACCGAGGTCTCTATTGTTACAGGGTCATGCCTTTCGGACTCAAGAATGCAGGAGCCACCTACCAGCGCTTGGTCAATAAGGTCTTCAAGGGGCAGATCGGCCGCAACATGGAGGTGTACGTGGACGACATGCTGGTCAAAAGCCGAGCCTCGACAGACCACCTCGCCGACCTTGAAGAAACTTTCGGTGCGCTTAGGAGGCACAAGATGAAGTTGAACCCGACCAAATGCGCCTTCGGCGTGACCTCCGAAAAATTTTTAGGATTCATGGTGTCGAGACGCGGAATCGAGGCAAATCCTGAGAAAATCCGAGCCATTCAGGAGATGACTGCCCCAAAAATAATTAAGGAAGTTCAGCGCCTGGCTGGGAAGGTAGCATCCCTGAACCGCTTTGTCTCGAGGTCGGCCGAGCGGTGCCTGCCCTTCTTCCAGGTCCTCAGGCGATCGAAGGATTTTTGCTGGACAGCGGAGTGCAAACAGGCATTCGAGGAGCTCAAAAACTACCTCGGCGCGCCCCCGCTGCTGGCAAAGCCCGAACCTGGAGAAGGGCTGTTCCTGTACCTAGCTGTCTCTCCAATGGCCCTGGCGGCTGTCCTGGTCAGGGAAGATGCGAAGGCGCAACAACCAATCTACTACGTGAGCCGGGCCTTGAGGGATGCGGAGACCAGGTACTCCAAGTTAGAAAAATTAATTTACTGTCTTCTAGTCGCTGCCAGGAGGCTCCGACCTTACTTTCAGGAGCATACCATAACGGTCCTCACGGACCAACCAATAAGAGCCGTCCTCCACCGAGCAGACGCTTCAGGAAGAATCGCCAAATGGGCGATCGAGCTCACGGAGTTCGACATCAATTACCGGCCCAGGCCATCGATCAAGGCTCAGATACTGGCGGACTTCGTGCTGGAATGCACCGCACCAGTTGAAGCCGAACTTGAATCAAGCGAGATTATCATCGGTGGGAGACCAAGCCTCAACGAGGCCGAGCTGTGGCGGTCGAGCTTTCCTGAAGAAAGGGCCGACCTTCTTGAGGGCGCCTGGGTTCTGCACGTGGATGGCTCATCCAACTCTAGCGGGGCCGGCGTAGGGCTGGTCCTGGTTAGCCCCGAGGGGATCGTCACCGAGTACGCACTGCGCTTCGAGTTTCCCACAACCAACAATGGGGCCGAGTATGAAGCGCTGATAGCCGGGCTGCAGATAGCCAGGGAATTGAAGGTGGGTCGGCTTCAAGTCTATAGCGACTCCCAGTTGGTGGTCGGTCAGGTCGGCGGCAGCTACGAGGCGCGGGAGGAAGGCATGGTGATGTACCTCAGGAAGGTGAAGAACTTAATACCAGCCTTCGACAGCTTCGACATTCGGCACATCCCAAGGACCGAGAATACAAGGGCCGACCTTCTCTCCAAGTTGGCCATTTCTGCCCCGGCCGAACTACCAAAAGAGGTGTTTCTGGAAACTCTGAAGTGCCCGACCACCGAAGAACCTCAGGCCATCCTGCGGACGGACTTCGAGCCCAGCTGGATCGACCCGCTGATCGCCTACCTCGAAGAAGGGGTCCTCCCTCACGACCGGAGAGAAGCTCGGAAGCTCAGGAGTCAAGCCTCCCGCTACGTCTTGTACGAAGGCAGGTTATATAAAAGGTCGTACTCCCTCCCGTTGCTGAGGTGCCTCCGACCCTCTGAGGCCTACATCGCGCTACAGGATGTCCACGAAGGACTCTGCGGGAGTCACGCAGGAGCCAGATCCCTATCGCAAAGACTACTTCGGCAAGGGTACTACTGGCCAACCCTATTTCGTGATTCCATGGAATACGTGAAGAAATGTGACCGCTGCCAGAAGAACGCCAGCGTGCAAAGGCAGCCGGCGTCCGAACTCACTCCGCTCACTGCACCCTGGCCCTTCGCGCAATGGGGGATGGACATCCTCGGCCCCTTCCCAACGACGTCCGGACAACGGAAGTTCCTCCTGGTCGCGATTGACTACTTTACCAAGTGGGTCGAGGCGGAACCACTAGCGAAGATCACCGAGGCCAAGGTGCAGGACTTCGTCTGGAAGACGCTGATCTGCCGGTTCGGTCTGCCCCGAGCCCTCATAACCGATAATGGGCGACAGTTCGCTGGAGCCCGGTTTGCCGAGTTCTGCGAAGGACTAAACGTCTCCCACCACTTCACATCGGTGGCTCATCCGCAAGCCAATGGGGAAGCCGAAGTGACCAATCGGACCCTGCTGCAAGGCCTCAAAATGAGGCTCGACAGGGCAAAAGGGGCCTGGGCAGACGAACTCTACCACGTCCTCTGGGCATACCGAACAACGCAGAGGGTACCGACCGGCGAGACACCCTTCGCCTTGGCCTTCGGCACCGAGGCAGTCATCCCGATCGAGCTCAAACTCCCGTCTGCTCGAATCGTGGGCTTCAACGAGCAACTCAACTCCCAGGACCTCAGAGCCAACCTCGACCTTCTAGAAGAAAAGAGGGAGGCAGCCCGCATCCGGATGGCCGCCTACCAACGGAAGGTGGCTCGGTATTACAATTCCAGAGTCAAAAGCAAGGCGTTCAGAGTTGGGGACTTAGTGCTCCGACGAGCAGCCGTCTCTCAGCCCCAGAGTCAAGGGAAGCTCGTCCCAAATTGGGAAGGTCCGTACGAAGTGGTAGAGGTCATCCGACCTGGAACCTATCGCCTAAAGGAGCTCGGAGGACTAGCGCTTCCCCGACCTTGGAACTCAGAAAACCTGAGAATGTACTACCAGTAGTTTCCCTCAATAAAACCTTGTTGCTCGACACTATCGTTTCAGGGTCGCTGGGAAAAAAGCGAGCGGAAATGTCCCCACAGCCGGCTAGGAACAGGAGGAGAACCTCGTCCTGGCGCGAGCAAAGTCGAAGGCCCCGTCCACAAAGGACGGGATGGGGGGAGAAGCGAGGACGACGGTCCTCATGTGCCCCCACAGTCGGCTAGGAACAGGAGGAGAACCTCGTCCTAGCGTGAGCAAAGTCGAAGGCCCCGTCCACAAAGGACGGGATGGGGGGAGAAGCGAGGACGACGGTCCTCATGTGCCCCCACAGCCGGCTAGGAAACAGGAGGAGAACCTCGTCCTAGCGTGAGCAAAGTCGAAGGCCCCGTCCACAAAGGACGGGATGGGGGGAGAAGCGAGGACGACGGTCCTCATGTGCCCCCACAGCCGGCTAGGAACAGGAGGAGAACCTCGTCCTAGCGTGAGCAAAGTCGAAGGCCCCGTCCACAAAGGAACGGGATGGGGGGAGAAGCGAGGACGACGGTCCTCATGTGCCCCCACAGCCGGCTAGGAACAGGAGGAGAACCTCGTCCTAGCGTGAGCAAAGTCGAAGGCCCCGTCCACAAAGGACGGGATGGGGGGAGAAGCGAGGACGACGGTCCTCATGTGCCCCCACAGCCGGCTAGGAACAGGAGGAGAACCTCGTCCTAGCGTGAGCAAAGTCGAAGGCCCCATCCACCAAGGACGGGATGGGGGGAGAGGCGAGGACGACGGTCCCCATGTGCCCCCACAGCCCGTTGGGAACAGGAGGAGAACCTCGTCCTAACGAGAGCAAAGTCGAAGACCCCATCCACCAAGGATGGGATGGGGGGAGAAGCTCGGACGACGGTCCGGATGTGCCCCCACAGCCCGCTAGGAACAAGAGGAGAACCTCGTCCTAACGTGAGCAAGGTCCAAGGCCGAGCCCCAGAGTCTACGGCAAGCTTCACTGCAGAAGACGAGGTCTCCTTCGGACCTCAGCCTCAACTTCAGCGTCAATATTGGCTGGAGATGAGACCTCCCCCGAGCTTCAGCTGCGACAAATGCGGAGCCCGGAAGAAGACTTCGGCAGTCGCCTGTTTTGGTACTCCCTCCCTTCAATCTTTGAACTCGGGAGTGGGGGGCTACTGTTGGGGATAAATCCCGCTCCTGCCGAAGCCTGGCCCGACGCTCGGCCCAATGTACCCAGTAGCCGCTGAAGAGCTTTAGCGCCGGGCGCCAGGCCGAGCCCCTACCACGGCCGAACTGCCTAGAGGCCGAACTCCCCTTCGCCAAGGTCCGGGCCGAACTACCTAGCTGCCGAATTCCCCAGCGCCAGGCTCCGGGCCGAACTCCCACCGCCAGCCGAACTTCCTGACGGCCGAGCTCCTTGGACTCCAAGCGGCAGGACTCCTCCCAGACGCCCGTTCGGCCACCCGAACTCCTCCCGGGTTTCCCCTTCGGTCGAACTCCTTCGGACTCCCCACGGCCGAACTCCTTCGAACCGACTCCAAGCGGCCGAGCTTCAATGAAGTCCTCTCAGCGGTCGAACTCCTCAGCGGACGGGCTTTAGTGGAATCCCCAAGCAGTCGTCACTTAGGAGCCCGAACTCCTCAGCAGTCGTCACTAGGCCGAACTCCTCAGCGGTCGCCCTCATCAAACTTCGGCCGACCGAGCTCCTACCGAACTCTCAAGTGTCCAAGCCTCAGCCGAAGTCCAACAGCCGGCCGAACCCCAAACGGCCGGGCTTCGGATTCTCAGCAGTCGAACTCTTCTACGGACGAGCCTTAGCTGCATACCTCTAGCCAGATGCCTATGGGAGCCGAACTCCCTCCTATCTTCCTCTTCAGGAGCCCGAACTCCTTCGAAATGGGCACACAACGAAGGCCTTCAACCCTTCGTTCGGCAAGCTCTGCAACCATCGCCATCAGTCAGTCCGCCGCACCATCAGTCAGTCCGCCGCGGGCGATAGCGACCCACTGTCAGGCGGCGATGGCTGTCACCCTCAATCCGTCGCACGCGGCACCAGTGAGACTGACTCCGCCGAACCTCGAGCGGCCCGCCAGCACGCGGCTGCAGTTGTCACCATCAAGCTCCGCTATATAAAGGACCCTCCCGACACACTAAGGCTAAGCTCTCTGAACTCTCGACTCCCTAAGCTCTCCTCCACATCTCTAAGCTCCGGAACTCATTCCGAGCACTCCATTACTGTTGGCCGGAAACTAACTTAACCGTCGGAGGGTCCTGCCGGAGCCACCACCCCACCGGTTCCGGACGGGACTTCGTTTTGCAGGTCCCCGGCGGCGTTCAGCGGCCACGATTTCGGTGACCTCCGGCGGCGACGGATTTCTGCACCAACAGTAGCAATTAGAGCAAAAATATAACCATACAACTTGTAGGTAGTAAACCACAAAAATAGCACTCAAAAATCATAATGATTTTTGCACTTAAAAGTAGAATTTCTAAATTATGATGTTTGGTGGTACAGGTTCATAACACCCCTTATCCAACATGCTTTAACCATGCTTGAACTAGAAATTTAGTACTTTTTTCCTTTCTCCAAATTAGTCCTCAGTTTGATTGGAAATGGTGATCGCGCATTCTTTTCACAAAAAATTCATGAAATAACAAGTAGTCTACTTTATTTTTGGGTTGTCATTTAATTAAATCATTTAGAAATTGGTTCAGCTTGTGGGAAAGACAACATATATAATTTTTTTTAAAGTGCAACGAAAGGGAAGATATAAATGCACTGTAGTAATCCAAGGTCAAGCAGGAGAGAAAACGTGATCAAGATGCATTTTTGATTGCCTTCTAGTTGGTCAAATTTTACCATGAGGCACCTCATTAATAAAATCTAGATAGACGATTGGTAGAATGATACATAAGGAGAGCATCTTATCTAAGCTATTGGGATTTGTATCTGAAATTTACTCACACAAGTCATACCAAGATCATTATCCACAAAGTAAAACTCTCATCCTCAATTTCCTTGTCTTCGAGGAAAAACTCTCATCCTCCTGTTTTGACCTACCAAACACGGACGTGAAGTATACCGGCCAAGGCGGCCGACCACGTGGTGCAACAATGTCAAATAATACGTCTGCTATGAAATTTTCCAACGCCATCAGCTCGACGTGACATCCTGACGCAGCGACTAATAATCAAATCTTTTCCGAGTGTTCCACGTCCTCCCCTCAACGCGATATTTCTCTCTTCTACAAGAGGAATATGCATGCCATACTCTTACTATTCAAAAGTTTGATCACATAATCCAATGACCAACGGCATGAAAACTTTATGACTGCTACATTTGACGTAGCAGCTATATCCGGAGAATTGATACTTGTACTCCACTTCTATTTGATGGTGTCCTTGCAGCTTTGCGGTCATGGGTCTCTTTCTAGCTTACAAAGGGGTACGACATCAAAATATGGGAGTGTGTTCATAGTCCCAACTCCCAACCGGTTTTTTTGGCATCATTTCAAGTTAGCAATCTACGTTACCAAACCTCGTTGGCATACTAGTAGTCAGAAAGCTTGCCTAACAACATCTATAAATAGAGGCGTCCAGGCTCCTCCTCTCCATCCAAACCAGAGGCAAGATGATGGAGAGTGTGAGTCTCTCCGTGGCATTGTTGCTGTGCATCGCCGCTGTGGCGAGCGCGCAGTTGGCATCCAATGTACGTGCGACGTACAATGACTACAACGCGGCGCAGCACAATTAGGATCTAAATGCAGTCAGTGCCTACTGTGCTACATGGGATGCCGATAAGCCGCTCTCATGGCGGCAGAAGTATGGGTGGACCGCATTCTGCGGTCCGGTCGGCCCGACCGGCGAAGCTGCCTGTGGAAAGTGTTTGCTGGTAAGAAATGGAGCAAAACCTAGCTATATTTCTTCCTTTCCAAATTTCTGTTTGTTTTTGTTCGGATAAATGTTTTTCCTCGTAAGGATCAAGCCAGAATTTATGTTCAACTACAATTGGGCTGCGCCCAGCAAAGTCGAATCTACTCTGGTTGGGTTGGATTTGATCTCCGGCCCAACTGTATATTCTACGCTCTCGGACACAAAACAAGGATTAGCATAAAATGGCCAGTAAATTTAGAGGTCCGATATAAACTTTTCAATTGATAGGGATTAAGAGGCCCACTTCAACCATCCAACACGACACATGCTACATTTCTACTGCAATACATCACTTGATCAAGTTTTCTATTCTTTGAAAAACAAATTAATAAAAGAGGACTTAATGATAAAAATAAGAATATATTTATGAAAATAATTAGTTAAGAAATTAATGAAATGGGACCACATCCAACATTGCGTGTGCCCAATATTATTCATCTTTTGTCTGAATGTCACATGCCATGATGTAGAAGTTGGATGTGTATGGTAAAAAATTTATGTACCTGGCTTTTACCAGGATTAAAGAGTACGTGCTCAATACTAGTCATCTTTGATCTGAATGTCAAATTCATTGTGCAGGAATTAGGAGTCATGTGATGATGATAGCTTGCTATCTTGGTGAAAATTACACCGGATAGCTCAGAGGATTAGTTTGATCTATGTTCTATTTATGCAGAACAGTTGGAACATCTAAATTACAATTATTGGATCCTATGCTTCTAACAAACTGAGCTTAAAGTCCAACCAGTTGGCAAAATCTCTTGTTCTGACACTAGAGATAAATTTCGCTCTACCCTCTGATTTGTGTCAGCCTTCCATTTGTCCTTGTTCTCCAATGTAAACCCTGTGCTCAAGTAAGAGAGTGCATCCTTAATTCGCAACCCCCTTTGCATTAGATGTGATCAAATCAGGACTTTATTATTAGTAATATTTTGTGTAATAATAAGGAAAGTAAGGAAGATGATGCTGATTGTGGAGTGATGCTGACAAAATATAAATATTGAGGACCAACATTAAGAGCTCAGACACATGAGGCGCCATGAGGGTTCTATTTGCTAGCAAAATCTCAGCAAATCCTAGTCTCTGAATCGGTCTGACCTGGCTAGTGTAAATCCAAAATTGGCAAACCAAGTTCAAAGCCAATTTATTTCAGTGAATCGCTTAAGCGATTTTAGCCAAACCAAGTTCGAAGAGAGAAAAGAGAGTCAACAAATTGGCAATTCTGCTTTAGCCCTTTGAATAGGGGAATTAAATGTTTACTTGATCTTGATCATGAGGGCTCATTTCTAGAAAAAATAAAATAAAGAAAGAAAGGAAGGAAGAAAGAAAAGGATGGTGGAAAGGCTCCCTCATCATGATGGCTAATAGAAACCTATTAACACAACCGATGTGATCCGTATAGTAAATGAACCTTGAATTAAATTTGTGCCATATCTTTTTCTCCCTTTGAACAACAAAAGCACCTACCCGATATATACGTGCATAAGCACATGTTTGTTCTAATGTAGTTTCTTGGTACCATGTAGGTGACGAACACCGCTACAGGAGCACAAGTCACTGTGAGGATTGTGGATCAATGCTCGAATGGAGGGCTTGATTTGGACCATGCTGTGTTCTCTCAGCTAGACACAAATGGGAAAGGAATTGCTCAAGGCCATCTGATCGTGAACTACCAGTTTGTAGACTGTGGTGATTAATTATATCGCAATATCATGGGATCATCTTATGTAAACATCCACAAAAATTAAATAATATGCAATAAGGATGTATTTTTTTTCTACTTTTAATAAAAACATCGTAGCTCATTAGCCAGGTGCTATTTCTATTGGGGAAACAAAGTGCGATCTAGAAATCCACCAAATAATGTTCCATGACGCCCTGACCTACTAGTACGAGCCAAGCATCTGACGGGCAGCCGTGCATTATATAAGGTTTGCCTCAAAGCATATGCAAGATTTGCCTGAGTCACTAAATTTACTGTCACTACCCGTACCCAATATTTGGTTCAGCCACGGTCACATGAATCTTAGAATATCATTCTAAGATCATGTAAGACCTTAAATTTAGATAAAATTTAATATTTTTAGAATTAATAAATAAAAACTAAATATCTTAATTAAAATATTTCATCAAGATAAATAGTAAATTTATTCAAGTATAATTATTTCAAATATTCTATGGTATCGAAAATTTAACTAGCTAATAAACTAGCAATTCTACTATTCAAACTTCATGTCCAACCTGACCAGCTACGCATCCTGAAATTCTGAAAAAAAAAAAAATCGAGGGGAGAGGGTGAGCTTTATAGCCAAGTAAAAAATCTCGAACACTTACACCAGTATGATATGATGATTCAAAAATAATTATTATATAGTAGCATAACGAAATCACAATATACAAAATCTCATACCAAGTATCATGTCAAATATCTAATACAATTCAATGTTAACTTATTTAAACAGGCACCAAATAACATTCATCTTTTCAACTGATATATCACACAAATATCATTAAGTAAAACTCTTTTTCTATTTAATTATAATTTCATATCCTATCAACCATATCTCACTAACATGATCCTCATCAATCAATGGTTGTTTTTAGGATTTTGGATTAATTATGGCCGGCGGTGGCAAATCATACTAGCTGCGCTCCGACCCGTGGTGGCAATCTTAGAATATCCATGATTTAGTCTATGGTGGCAAATTATACTAATCACACTTCAGCCCATGGTGGCAATATCAGAATATCCATGATCTAACCCATGTTGGTAACCTCAAGTACCATGTTCCTATCCATGGTAGAACTATTCTCAGTTTAATGTGGCTAGTCTAAATACTCTTTATTGATCATCAATTTATTAAGTCTTAATTATATAAAAAAAAAATATTATATCATATTATGTTTCTTTCAAAATTCTCAATAGCCAGTGTCATAATCCAAACCATCAGAATCATCATTATTTGATATAAACATATGATACATAATATATAAACGATCAAACCAGTAAATATAAAATAAATATCAACCACAAAAAATCAAATCATGCAGCACAAAAATAAATATATATACTAGTGTTTGTGTCCAAGAACTATTACCCTATTAACGATGAATTTAACCTCCTAATCTTAATCCACACCTCGATTTATGAAATCAGATACTAAGGAACTTGCTCGAAGGTCTCCTATCCGGAAGATTATTTTCCTCAATCCAGTGACACCTTCGAGAGAGATCCTAGCGACCTTTTCGGTGAACTCCCTAGAAAAAGAACTCAGTGGGAAGCTTGAATTGATGATGACTTTTTAGGAATTTTGTGGTAGGAATCAAAAAGGATCGGGGGATCTATATTTATAGGCTTAAACCCCATGCAATTTAGGCAATACCCAAGCTGTTTCTCCATTGCTATCGGAGAAGAGGAAGACTCGTATCTAGTCTTCCATTCTTGCCTCACGCGCACCACACACATGAGGATTTTTTTTCTTTTGTTTTGCTTTGAGATTTTGAGCTAGAGGGTTTTAAGATTTTGGGTCCCCATATTCTCCCCTCAAAATAATTTCATCCACAAAATTAACGTACCTAAAATGTCAAAGAGCTGTAGGTACTTGACTCTTATTTCTGCTTCGAGTTATCAAGTAGCTTCTCTTTCACTGTGGTTGCTCTATTGTACCTTCACATAAGGTATGGTTCGATGTTATAACACTTGATCCTTCTTGTCGATAATCCAAATTGGTCACTCCTCATAGATCAGATTCTCATGAAGATGTAACTGCTCATATTCTACCATATGATTTGGATCCGGAATATATTTTCTCGACATCGACACTACATGAAATACATTATGCATGCCTGATAGAACTGGTGGTAAGGCTAATCAATATGCAACCTCTCCAACTTTATACAAAATTTCAAATGGACCAACATATCTAGGGCTCAATTTGCCATGGACCCCAAACCTCATCATGCCTTTGGTAGGAGATATTCTCGAGAAAACATGATCATCCACCTAAAATTCTAACTCTCTTCTCCTATTATCGACATAATTACTCTTTTTCCTGAGCAGTACAAAGCCATTCCCTAATTACTTGCACCATGTCCATGGTCTGCTATGCTATTTATGGGCCTATTAATTTTCTCTCTCCTACATCATCCCAACAAATAGGGATCCACACTTTTCTGCCATACAATGCCTCGAAAGGAGCTATCTTAATGCTTGGTAACTATTGTTGTAAGCAAACTCAACTAATGATAAATGACTATCCCAAGCACCATCAAAGTTTATGACACAGGCCCTTAATATATCCTCTAGAATTTGAATGGTCAATTCTGACTGTCCATCAGTTTGGGGATGAAAGGCTATACTGAAATTTAATTTGGTACCCAAAGCTTTGTGAAGATTCCTCCAAAACTGTGAAATAAATTTGCTATCCCAATCTGACACAATGGTGACCAGAATCCCATGCAGCCTTATAATTTGTTCTATATACAAGCTTGCCAATCTTTCCAAGGGGAGACCAACTTAAAATGGTAAGAAGTGCGCTGATTTTGTTAATCGATCAATAATCACCCATACCACATTATTACTTTAAGGTGTTTTAGGCAAACCAATTACAAAGTCCATACTAATATGCTCCCACTTTCATGAGGAATAAGAAGAGACTACAATGGTCCAGCAGATCTCTAATGCTCAGCTTTTACCTATTGACTACTAGGCACTGAGCAACATATTGTATAATATCCTTTTTCATACCTAGCCATCAAAAATTTTTTCTCAAATCCATGTACATCTTAGTGCCTCTTGTGTTCATTGTATAAGCTGAACTATGAGCCTCCTTTAAAATCTTATTCTTTAATTCTGGAATCTTAGGAACACTCAACTTGTTACCAAATCTTAAAAAACCATCCACATATACACAAAACTTAGATTGAGCACCGAACTCTACATTTCTCCAATCTTCTATAATTATGTATCTTCCTTTTGAGATGCCTTAATTCTTTCGATCAAAGTCAGTTACACCATAAGATTAGCAAGTCGAATTTCTAGACTATACAATTGTACCTCAATCTCCAATCTTTCTAAATCCAACAAACTTTGCTTTTGTGTAGTGATTGAAGCTGCTAATGCACCTGAAAATTTTTTGCTCAAAGCATTTGCTATAACATTTGCTTTTTCTGGATGATAATTAATAGTCAGGTCAATCTTTTAGTAACTCCAACCATCTTCCTTGCCTCAAGTTCAACTCCCTTTGAATAAAGAGGTACTTTAAACTCTTATGATCTATGAAAACTTCGCAAGGTTCACTATACAAGTAATTCCTCCATATTTTTAGAGCAAAAACCATAGCTGCCAGCTCTAAATCATGTGTAGGATAGTTCAATTCATATGGCTTTTACTGTCTAGAGGCATAAGCTATTACCTTCCTATTCTACATCAAAACACAACCAAGTCCTTTATGTGAGGCATCACTATAAATAGTAAAACCTCCTATCCAGATGGAATTGTTAATACTTGAGCTATCACTAACTATCACTTCAACTCCTAAAAACTCTACTTGCATTCATCTATCCATTCAAACTTTACTTACTTCTGGGTCAGGTGACATAGGGGCATGGCAATTTGGGAGAATCCTTCAATGAATATCCTATAATAACCAGCCATCCCCAGGAAGCTACGCACCTCGAACACATTGGAAGGTCGGTTCCACTCAACTACTACCTTTACTTTCTTTGGATCGATAGAAACTCTATCCTTAGAGATGAGATGTCCAAGAAAAATGATACTATCCAACCATAACTCATATTTCTACAACTTAGCATACACTCTCTTTTCTTTAAGAATTTGTAATAATATCATTAATTGTTCCTTATGCTCTTATGGATTTTTTGAGTAGACCAGGATATCATCAATGAATAGTACCATAAAACTATCCAAATAGGGTTTGAACACCCAATTCATAAGATCCATAAAGGTTGCGGGTGAATTTGTTAAACCAAAAGGCATGACTAGAAATTCATAATATCCATATCGAGTCCTGAAAGCTATCTTAAGCACATCATTGGGTTTATCTTTAATTGATGGTAGCCAGAACAAAGATTAATTTTTGAGAAGACTTGTGCCCCTTGTAACTAATCAAATAAATCATCAATCCTCGGTAAAGGATATTTATTCCATGCTGTCATCTTATTTAACTTTCAATAATCTATGCAAAGCCGAAGACTGCCATTCTTCTTTTTCATAAACAATATTGAAGCATCCTAAGAAGATACACTCGGTCTGATAAATCCCTTATCAAGCAACTCTTGCGGTTGTTCCTTGAGCTCCTTCAGTTCTACTAGACCCATTCTATATGGAGCTTTGGAGATAGGACCAGTACTAGGTATTAGATCAATGGAGAACTCAATCTCTCTATCAAGGGGTAATCCTGACAAGTCACCTGGAAAGACATCAGGAAAATCCTTCACAATAGAAATATTATCTAAATTAAGCTCCTTTTGTTGAGCATCTACCATAGTAGCCAAAAATCCTTCATAATCCTTTTTAAGGAGTTGCTTAGCAAGAAAGCCTGAGATTACCTTTTGATGAGAGGATGATTTGTTGTCCATAAAATTAAACTCTAACTAGTTAGGGATTTGAAACTTCACTAGTTTCTCAAAGCAGCCTATGGAGGTATGATATGCTGCTAACCAATCTATCCCAAGGATCAAATCAAAAACTCTTAGCTCTAAAACTAATAAGTCATCTTATCTCTCCATCCTCAATACCCAAAATATAATTTTTCTAGATGGAATTAACTAATATGACCTCTGCACTTGGTGTAGAAATATAAATATTAGTATCTAATGGCACAGGTGATATGACATTATTCTTTATAACAAAGCTAGCTAATATAAAGGAGTGGATAGCATCAAGATCAAATAGAACGTAAACATTACTGGATGATATTTTAATTAATCATACCTATCACCGTTTAATTGGAAGCATTGGCATCCTACTATGTGAGTGCATACACCAACCCTTGGGTTCTAGGCTTCTGCCGTCCTCCTCCATGTTGTTATCTATCCTGAGGTGCTCGATTCATAGTGGCTCCTTATGAAGTTTAAGGCATCTGATAGCTCTGTAACTTTTTTCCACTCTGACATACTATGGCTTTGTGACCGTCTTAACCATAGTTATAACACTTTCCTCCTGGCTATGTGCAGTCTCGCTGATAGTGAGGCTCTTCATATTTATAGCACTTAACATCTGCAGACCGTGCCTTACTTTCAATAGCTAGTAGCTTGATTCGATCTTGGAGCCTTTATCTTGAAGGGTGTATTATTTTGATTCTAGGAGTCATTAGATCTAGTCCTTTTCTTCAGACTTCTCTCTTTTGCAGCTTGTGCATCATTCAGTTCTTTTTCTATCACTAGAGCTTTATTAACAACTTGCTAATAAGTGGGGAGCTCAAATGCAGTTACCAACTATTGAATTCGACCTTTAAGTTTATTTTTAAATTTTTGGTCCGAACATTCTCTTCAGCTATTAGTGTTGGAGCATATCCGGACAGTTCTTCAAATTTTGTCACATATTGGCCAACCATCATGCTACCTTATTCCAGTCCGTAGAACTCTTGAATATTTTGAAATACATCGGATGCTCTGCAGAAATTAGTATCACTCATAAAAGGCCTTTTTAAATTCTTCCCTGCATCATTCGGTCCTAACTTTCCAATTTCTACCTCCTACCAATCAGCTACCTCACCTTGTAATATGAAGGTGGCAAAAATGACTTTCTCTTCAATAGGACATCGTAGTGCCTAAAATACCTTTTCTATTGCTTTTGACCAACTTTTAGCTTTTATGGGATCAAAAGTTCCTGTGAATATTGGTGGAGCATACTTCTTAAAGTTTGTCAAGTTGATTTGATGCTTTGGCTAATTTTTAGCTCCTTGCTATTGCTGAGGCTATCGCTCTTGCATTAATTATTTTAAGATTTACTGTTATTGTTCTCACTATGCCTCCAATATCTTTCTCATATCTTTTCTAGTAGTAGTTTATTGTTGAACCAATAACTGCATTAATTGAAAGGCTGTAACACATTCTCCGAGCTTAATTTCGGGCTCACTCAGGATCTCTGTCTCTGAAGTATTTTCAGTAGGCTCATTGGGATGCTTTTATTGTGTATCACTAACGGGTGAGGGTAGGGCATCTTTTTGTTGCCTAAAGGATTTTCAAGCACTAGAGCCATCAGTAAATTAAGTAGACCTCCTATTACACCCACAGTCACTCCCTCACATCATAACAATCTACACAAGTTATTTTTAGCATCCCCAAATGAATTTAGTCTAAAATTGATATATATATATATATATATATGCCTCATATTAATTTTACTCAATCTAAAGGTCTACCCATGTATACTCTCCTTGAATTAAATCCTAGGATTCTAAAATCTAAGCTCTAATACCACTCTGTCACGTCCCAAATCCAACACTTGGTTCGCCATGTAACATGGCCCCATAAATCTTAGAGTATCACCCTAGAGATCATTATGGCCTTAAATTTAGATAAAATTCAATATTTTCAAAATTAATAAATAAAATCTAAACATCCTAATTAAATAATTCTATCAAGGCAAATAGCAAACTTGTTCAAGTATAATTATTTCAAAAGTTCCATGGCATTAAAAATTTAACTAACTAGTAAACTAGCAATTCCAACACTCGAACATCACATCCAATCCAACCAGCTATACATTCTAGAACTCTGAAAGAAAAGAGAATCAAAAGGAGAGGTGAGCTTTATAGCCCAGTAAGAAATCTCAAACATCTACACCAGTATGATATAATGATTCAAAATAATTATTATACAGTAGCATAACAAAACCATAATCTATAAAATCTCATACCAAGTATCATGTTAAATATCCAATGCAATTCAATGTTGACTTATTTAAACAGGCATCAAATACTATCAAACGCTCATCTTTTCAACTGATATATCACACATATGTCAATAAGTAAAACTCATTTTTTCTACTTAATTATAATTTTATATCTTGTCAAGCATATCTTACTAACATGATCTTCATCAATAAACAACGGCCTTTAGGGTTTTGGACTAATCATGGTCACATTCTAGTCTGTGACTGGCAAACCATGATATCCATGCTCTAGCTCGCGGTGGCAAACCATAATAACCATGCTCCAGTCCATGGTGGCAAGCCATACTAGTCACGCTTCAACTTATGGTAGCAATCTCATAATATCTACAATCTAGCTCGTGGTGGCAAACTATACTGGCCACACTCTAGCCTGTGGTGGCAATCTCAGAATATCCATAATTCAAGTTGCGATGGCAATCTTAAGTACTACATTTTTGCCCGTGGTGGGGCTATTCTTAATTTAACATGGCTAGTCCAAATACCTCTTTCTTAATCATCAATTTATTAAGTCTAAATTATACAAGAAAAAAATACTGTATCACATTATATTTCTTTCAAAATTCTCAATAGCTAGTATCATAATCCAAATCATCAAAAAATTATCGTTATTTGATACAAACATATGATACATAATATATAGATAATCATACCAGTCAATATAAAATAAATATCAACTATAAGAATCTAAATCATACAGTGCAAAAATAAATATATATACCAGTATTTGTATCCAAGAACCCTTACCTTTATTGACGATGAATTTAACCTCCTAATCTCAATCCATACATCGATTTATGAAATCAGATACTACGGGACTTGCCCAAAGATCTCCTATCCAGAAGATTGTTCCCCTTAGTCTGGCGATGCCTTTGAGAGAGATCCTGACAAGTTCTCCAGTGAACTCCCTAGAAAAAGAACTCGATGGGAAGCTCGAATTGGCGGTGATTTTTGAGAAATTTTGTGGTGGAAATCAAAGAGGATTGGGGGATCTCTATTTATAGGCTTAAACCCCATGCAATTTAGACAATACCCAAGCCTTTTCTCCATCAGTGTCGAAGAAGAGGAAGACTCATATCAGGAGTATTTTGTTCTTGCCTCACTCACACCGCATGCCTAAGGATTTTTCTCTTTTTTTTTCTTTTCTTTTGCTTTGAGATTTGTGGTGAAGGGTTTTAAGATTCTGGGTCTTCACATTTACAAATAAATATGAATCAAAGCAAACACTAGTGGATGATGAAGCACCTTGAAAATTTCAATTAAATAGAGTCTTTTCCTCTAATTATATAATTTTTTGATATAAATTTAGTCATGAGGGACGATGAGCTAAATGATAATCCTTCAATGCTCAGCCCATTACCCCATTCGAGCTACTCCTCTCTATCTCGTAAAAAGGGAAGAAAGAGAATAGTGAGCTAGCTAATAGCCTTAGCAAGTAATCTTTACCTCTAGTTGGATCCAATATATAATGTACAAGATGTTATTTTACAAATCAATGATTCTAAACAATAATAGTAATTTTGCCAATTTATGGAGAGGATTTCATAAAAGCCAAACTTATAAACGTAATATTTTAATTTTCAAAATATTTAGTGTATCCAATAAAGAAAACCCTTGTCTTATAATTTCCAATTAAGAGCATTCGAAAATCTGCTTCTTCTCATCCTATAGCCATAATCTGACTTGTGACAAGGCATCAAAGACACTAGCTCCTAAGAATAGAATATACTATCCATTAGCATGTGCCAGCAATCTATCTTGACTAACTAGGCTTGGAAGGAGCTAACACTAATTCACACGGCCACGATTAGCCTCATGACTAGGTTATTGTATTTAGCCCTAGCTAGAAAACATAATACACTTGTGATCATTATATGCTAGTTATAAACATACTGCCTAGGCCCAAAAAGAATTAGTTTATGCATGTGTAGCCAACAATCAAACATGTTGGTTAGACTTAATTATAGTCAACCTAAATTAGGAGTAATCATTAAATTCATTTTGAAACACATTCCCTCAAATATTTCTTTGATCATTCCATATTGCCTACTTCTTGGAATTGAACTTTTATCACTCTGCTACCTAAGGTTTCCAATCCACAAGTTGCTACAGATTTTTGGCCAATAAGTTTGTCCAATACTTTTTATAAGCTTGTTACCAAAATTCTTCCTAATAGGTTAAAATCTATGTTGCCATTGATCATTTCCAAAAAATAAGGAGCCTTTATGCAGACTCGGCATATCATAGATAATATTATGATCAGTCAGGAGTTAATGCATCCTCTCAATAAAGCACCTAAGTTTAAAGCTTGATGATGCTGAAATTGGACATGGAAAAGGTCTGTAACAAAGTGTACTGGGATTTTTTATCATATATTTTGAGACAGTTTGGTTTTCATAACACCTTTATTCAATGGATATACACTTTTGTTTCTAGGGCTCAGTTAGCTATATTGATTAGTGGCTCACCCTCTCTGTGGTTCTCTTCTTCTCAAGGGTTGCAATACGGTTGTCCATTATCACCATGCCTTTTTATTTTGTGCTTGGAGGTTTTATCTCAGCTCCCGCATTATGCTGTGCAGTCCGATCTCTTGAGAGCCTATAGACCAAGAATTGGCTGATTATCTTGCACATTCTCTTTGTTGATGATTGTCTTATTTTGACTTGGGCAACAGTTAAAGATGCTATGTATTTAGATGCCATTTTGGATGCCTATTGTTCACTATCAGGCTGGTCTATCAATTATTATAAGTTCCATATATTTAGTTTGTTAGTCTTGTCAGATGTCAAGCATCAAATTAGAAGTTTGTTTCTGATTTCTCAGTCAACATCTCCTTAGAAATACCTGGGTGTTCAACTGGCTTAAACAGCTCTTCGGCCCATGGATTGTTCTTTCTTTTGAACAAAGTTGTTTCTCATATTGCTACATAGAAGTGGTGGTTGCTGTCTCTTTCTAGGCAATCTATTTTGCTTCAATATGTTCTTTCTTCACTCCTATTTTATACACTTTCTGTTATCCATGTGCCTATTAGTATCTTAAATCAGATTGAAAAGGAGTTTTATACATTCTTGTGAGGCTACTCAGCTGGTTCCAGGGCTCTTCATCTTCTTGCTTGAGGCCTAGAATCAATGTGCCTTCCTAAATCATAAGGTGGGCTGGGCTTCTTTTCTCTCTTATCGAGAAGACAAGCCTCTCTTTCTAAGTTGGAAATTCATGTAGTTTTGAGACCACGACTAATTCTTTCTACACTACACGCGGTGTAGAAAATTTGAGTTATCCTATACCGTCATTTTTTATTGGTCTACGTGGATTCGAGTTGGCACGATGGGACGACACATGACCTATCTTCGAATAGTGGAGGAGTGGTGCTTATTATCAACATGACGTGCATTAATATCTGGTCAGACTTTTTTTTAAAAATCTTGAGGTGACAAAAATGCCATTTTCCTCCAAAATATTTAGAGAGCATGTTATTGCTCATTCTAAAACATTTGAAAGCTACTTCTAGCGATATTCTTCCTCGCTCTAAAAAGTGCTACCATATGCTTTGGTCTGAGGTTGAAGCAAGCAACTGAAGTGGGGGCCTTCTATTATTTCAAGATAAAATGTCATCCCCAACAGGAAGAAGAAAACCCTTCCTAGATTGTTTTTTATAATTTTTTGTATAGATCCTTTATTACATTAACTATTTTGGTAGTTAAAGAAATTTAATGCATAAGGAAACCACGTAATATCCCAAGATGTTATAAATTATTTAACTCAGTCACATCTTGAATATCAAAAGTGTTAACTTTCTTTAATTAGTCATATTTTAGGCAATGGATAGTGAAAAAGTTTTGGTACGGAAGATCAAAATATTTACTTTTCAGTTTTGTGCCAGGATATCATAATTTTTATGAATGGGAGTCATAATTCTGTGAAGAGGTATCATAAGTCTAATTCTCATATTTTTAGATTAAGTTGCCACCGTGCCATATTATGATATACTGAGAGTTATATTTTAGCCAACAGATGATCGGAAGTCCTGATAGAAGAATGAAAATCTTTAGTTTTTCATTTCGTGCTGGGGTGTCATAAATTTCTTGAGATATGTCATAATTTTATGAATGGGTGTCATTAGTTCCAATCTCATATTTTCTAAAATTTTTATCTCTTAACCACATTATTACTCTCTGGATGTTATATTTATGTCAATGGACAGTTGAATAGTCCTGATACGGAGGATCAACACCTTCATTTTTTTTATTTTGTGCTGAGATATTAATATTTCTCATATTTTCAGCTCATTATTACACTTTGGATGTTATATTTTAGCCAATGGATAGTTAAAAAGTTATGATATGGAGGATTAAAATTGATAGTTTTCCATTTTATTCTAGAGTGTCATAATTTTCTAAAGTTTTTAGTCCAATTATCATATTTTCAAGTCAAGTTATTGCTGTTTCGTATCATGACATCCTGCGAGTTATATTTTAGCAAATGGATGATGGAAAGTCCTGATAGGAGAACCAAAACCTTCAGTTTTTTATTTTGTGCTTGGGTATCATAAATTTCTAAAAGGGTGTCATGATTATGTGAAGGGAAGTCATAAGTTCAAATTTCATATTTTTAAAAATTTTTTATATCCTAACTATTAGATGGGTGTCCTAGAAGCCAGATTGGCTGACACTTGTAATACACTTCTAGGGATAATTTTATAATTTTAACTATAAATTAATAAAAAAAATATTTTCTATCATAATATATATTTAAAGTATCTGTGATACATCCTTTGAGTCAATGGTAATGATAATTCATATTTTCAAGAGTTAAAAATTTAAGATATGAATTTTCATAATTAACTCACAAACTGCTTTTGATCGTAGGATTATCATGAGAATGATGATTGATCCAAAAGATTGGTGTATGATCGCTTCCTTAGAATAGATGAGTCTTGAGTCTACGATGTGGAGACATCGAAGTGAAAGTATAGGTACTCGTTAAAGAATGAGGGCACTGAGCATGACCACCTCGAGCAGTCATAAGAAAGTCTACCTACCCGTCGATGATTGGTTTGATGCTGCAGTGGTGTGTTTGATTCTTTGATCTGAGGTGCATCAGACAATTCATCTTGAGGATGTTATAGTTTGACTGCACCATAACTCAGTCTCCTAGCCATTCGAAATCCTAAGGTGTATGTTGACTATAGCACATTCATTATAGAAATTGGACTGCACCAATAGAGGATCTATCTACCTCGATAGATGAGGAGTAGCCCTATGATGATCATGAGAATCGAGTCCATAAGCCCATGGCCATGACAATGTAAAGATGATAGAAAGAATTTTTATTAGGATTTCACATTAGACTCGAATCGAATGATTAATTCATATGACGAATGTTGGGTTTGCCAAGTTCACCATAACCCTAATCCTATTAGGGCTCAAGACAGAAGAACCCAATCATACATGTAGCTGCACCGAGAGGTTCGCTTTCAGTTCTGATGGATTGCCACCATATACTTTTAGGTGTCACTGATGAATTTTGAAAGCAATTAGAATGATTTTGATGATCTATCATTCTAATTGTATGAATCAGAAAAGTTCTAGTCCATCGAAAGATGTTTCGATGATATCGATGATGGAGATCGTGACATATCTCATTACAATATGAAACTAAATCTAACTGGATCATACAAATAAGGGTTTTAGTTTGGATATCATCAATTTAGCTAATCCAGTTCGATTGATTTGGATTAGATCCAATCAGGTTCAAAGTAATTGAGCTAGCACACGATAGAGCCTGACTTTCTTCTTATATAATATTTCTAATTTTTTGCAACTAAGTCAAATTTGATTTGACTCATTCCTATATCTTGAATGAATTTATTTTTATCTAATTAAAATCTATTTAGATTAGATTAATTATAAAAATTAAATTCATTCCTGGTGCAATTGGACTATCAGGATAATCCTGGTGCAGTTGGATGTAAATGGATCTACAAGAGAAAAATAGGTGCAGATAGGAATGTGGAGACATTCAAGACTAGGTTAGTGGCGAAAAGATATAATCAGCATTAAGGCATTGACTATCAGGATACTTTCTCATCAGTAGCTATGCTAAAATTCATTCTCATATTGCTTGCTGTTGCAACCTATTTCGATTATGAAATATGACAGATGGATGTAAAAATGGTATTCTTAAATGGATATCTTAAGAAAGATATCTATATGGAACACCTACTAGGTTTCACATTCAGTGATGTTAATCATAAGGTTTACAAGCTGCAAAGATCCATATATGGACTTAAGCAAGTATTTCGGAGCTGAAATGCTTATTTCAATGATGTGATCAAATCATTTAGATTCATCAAGAATGAGGAGAAATCATGTGTGTTCAAAAAGATCAGTGGGAGCACTATTGTCTTCCTCGTACTATACATGGATGACATTCTCTTAATTAGGAATGATATTCCGATGTTAACTATAGTGAAAATGCGGTTGTCTAAAAAATTCTCTATGAAAGACCTAGGAGAGGCATTATTTATTCTGAAAATTAAGGTCTATAGGAATGGACCGAATAGGATGCTGGGTCTCTCATAGAAGATGTATATAGAGGAGGTGCTAAAGAGGTTTAGCATGAAAAACTCTAAGAGGGGGTTAGTACCCTTCAGACATGGCATTCATCTCTCCAAAAAGATGCATCCCAATACACCTGAGGAGATTGAATGCATGAGCAAGATCCCTTATGCTTCGATAATAGGGAGACTTATGTATGCCATGCTATGTACATGACCTGATATAGCCCATGCTATGAGAGTCATGAGTAGGTATCAGTCGAATTCAGGTGAAGAGCACTGGACTTCTGTAAAATATATCCTTAAATACTTAAGAAGGACTAAGGATATATTCTTGATTTTTGGTAATGGAGAGCTTCAGGTCCAACGTTATACAGACTCACTTCATGTTTGATATAGATGATCAAAAATCAACATCTGAAAGTTTGTTTGTATACAATGGTGGTGCTGTCAGCTGGAAGAGTTCCAAGCAGACAGTGATAGCAGATTCCACCATGGAAGCAGAGTACATCACTACATCGAAAGCTATGAAGGAGACGTTCTGGTACAAGAAGTTCATTGTAGAGCTCGGAGTAATGCCATCGGATGCCGTACCTCTATACTGCGATAACAATGGTGCCATAGTCTTAGCTAAGGAGTAGAGATCTCACCAAAAATCTAAGCACATCGAGCAGTGATTCTACCTCATCCGTGATTACCTCGAGAAGGGTTATGTCGAGGTCAAGAGAGTCAACTCTGCAGAAAATGCGATAGATCCACTAACAAAGCCTTTAGGCCAGCAGAAGATCAAAGCCCACCTTGAGAAGATGGGACTTAGATTTGTAGCTAATTAGCTTTAGGTCAAGTGGAAGTTTGTTAGATGTATGTCCTAGAAACCATATTAACTGATACTTGTAATACACTTCTAGGGGCAATTTTATAATTTTAACTATAAATTAATAAAAGAATCATTTTTTATCATAGTGTATATTTAAAGTATCTATGATACATTCTTTGAGTTAATGGTAATGATAATTCATATTTTCAAGAGTTAAAAATTTAAGACATGAATTTTCATAATTAACTCATAAATTACTTTCAAATATAGGATCATCATGAGGATGGTGATCAATTCGGAAGGTTAGTATACGATCGCTTTCTTAGGATAGATGAATCTTGAATCTATAATATGAAGATACCAGAGCGAAAGTGTAGGTACTTGTTAGAGAACAAGGGCACTGGGTGTGACCACCTCGAGTAGTCATAAGAAAGTCTACCTACTCATCGACGACTGGCTCGAGGCTGTAATGGTGTATCTGGTTCTTTGACCTGAGATGTATTAGATAATTTACCTTGAGGGTGTTATAGTTCGACTATACCATAACTTGGTCTCCTAGCCATTCGAAATCCTAGGGTGTATGTTGGCTATAGCACGTTCATTGTAGAAATTGGACTGTACCAATAGAGGATCTATCTACCTCGATAGATGAGGAGTAGTCCTATGATGATCATGAGAATTGAGTCTATAAGCCCATGGCCATGGTAGTGTGAAGATGATAGAAAGAGTTTCTATTAGGGTTTCATATTAGACTCAAATCGAATGATTAATTCATATGACCGATGTTGAGTTCAATATGTTCACCATAACCTTAATCCTATTGGGGCTCAAGATAGAAGAATCCATTCACACATGTAGCTATACCGAGAGGTTTGCTTTCGATTATGATGGATTGCCACCATATACTGCTAGATGTCACTAGTAGATTTTGAGAGCAATTAGAATGATTTTGATGATTGATTATTCTAATTGTATGAATTAAAAAAGTTTTAGTCCATTGAAAGTTATTTCAATGATGTTGATGATGGAGATCATGATATGTCTCATTACCATACGAAACTAAACCTAACTAGATCATACAAATAAGAGTTTGGTTTTGGATATTATCAATTGAGCTAATCTAATTTGATTAATTTGGATTAGATCCAATCAGGTTCAAGATAATCGTGCTAGCACATGATTGAGCCTGACTTTCTCCTTGTATTATCTTTTATTCATCATAACTGAGTCAAATTTAATTTAACTTATTTTTATATCTTAAATAAATTTATTTTTATCTAATTGGAATCTCTCTAGATCAGATTAATTATAGAAATTAAATCCATTTCTAGTGTAATTGGACTAAGGTCAAAAGTTGACCTAATTAAGAGAATTGAGGGTTACCTGATCAGATACTTCTAGAAAATTTTATGAAAATCATTTTGCTCTAATTTTTGGATATGTGATAGTACTCGAGTCATACTTTGGGTGTACCAAATTTCATAATTTTTGAAGATGTCTAGACTAAGTTATGATAAAGTTTGATTTGGATCAAACTCTTGATGGAAGAGTCATAGGCGCAATGGACTCTTCATTATCTACTCATGCTGCTCCCTTTTTGATGGATTTTTAGTGTGAAAACTAGATAAGATTTGGTACTCTATGTGGGGAATAAGACCTAGGATCCCAATGATAAAAATAAATTAGTTATTTTGGTCAAAAGGGACTCTATGTGGTGTTGGGTTATGATATAAATTCCTCCATGCCAAAGCTTCCTTACGTGATTTTTTTTCTCACACCCAAAAATTGCTATCCTTGATATCCCACACCCCCTCTATCCTTTCTCTCTCTCTCTTCTACACGCCTAAAAATTTAGGCACAAATTAGAGAAGAAGGTCCAAGTATTTTGGTGCAAGATTCAAATTCTATGCGACGGTGTTCGTGAGACGGATACGCTGCCTTCAGAAGTTATTTTGAAGGTTCTTCAGAGCAGATCCAGATCTGATCTTTGGAGCATTTATTCAAAAGTAGAAGACCTCTAGATCCTGCCTGAGTGGACTCTAGTAGAGGCTAGAGATGTGCATGGCTTGATCCAGAATTTTAAGAGCATCAGGATCATCATCAGGGTAATCAGATTACCCTAATCAGGTGCATCAAATGTTCCAAATTTTAGATTTAATTTTTTATTTTAATATCAGATCACCTCGATCATATCTAAGAACTCTTAGATCTGATCAAATCATAAAAAATTTTTTTTAAAAAAATTATCCCAAATCTGATTAGATCTATACGATCCTATGGTGGAAAATTAGATTTTTCTTCACTAACTGTATTATTACTCTTTGGGTGTCATATTTTAGCCAATGCATAGTGCAATCCTTAATATCCTCTAAAGCAAAGGTCACCTAATACTATTGATATCGATGTTATTGATCTTGTATAGAGATTTCTACATATAATGTTGAAATTATAGATCCGAAAAATATCCAACATGATCAGTTTGATGAGACTGCTGGTGTTGTTCAAAAGAATACACCTCCTCCTAATACTTTAAATGTGGACAATAATTATATTAATTCTCACATTGGAATGGAGTTCAATTCAGCAAATAATTTGTACAATTTCTATAATGGATATGCAAGAAGAGTTGGTTTTGGAATTACAACTATGTATAGTAGGTCTAACGATAAGAAAGAAATATGCTTTAAGCACCTAGCATATTGGAGGCAAGAAAAATCTAGGAAAATAGGTAATCCCATGAATCCTACGGACACTACCAAAATTGATTGTAAGGCATCGATAAAAGCAAGACTAAATTCCAAGGATGGTAAGTGGATATTGGATGATGTTTTTTTTTTAACATAATCATAAGCTGTTCATGTCAACCGTCGGTTATCTACGGTCCCATCGAAGGATTAGCACACCAGAAAAGATAGAAATTAGCAATATGCATATCGTGAATATACCCATAACTTAAATATACTCCATCATGGCAAGAAGAAAATGGGATAGAAGGTAGTTAAATTTCACAGAGAAGGATGCTTATAATTTCATCTATCAGGAATGTCAAAGTAAGCTAAAAGGAGATGCACAGTCAATAATAATCCACTTCAAATAGATGCAAGTTAAAAATGTAAATTTCTTTTATGCTTTGGACCTAAATGATAATGGATAGCTCAAGACTGTCTTCTAGATTCATCCAAGGTTAAGAATGTCAAGCATTTACTTTGGTGAGGTATTGACCTTCGACTCAATTTATCTAACAAACACATATCAAATATTGTTCTATCTATTTGTTGGAGTTAACCATCATGGATAGTCCACCTTGCTTGGTTGTGCATTGTTATCAAATAAGAGGACTGAGATATGTAAATGGGTATTCCAATCATGGCAGGATCAAAATGAGGGTCAACCATCCAATGCCATCATAACTGATTACACTACAAGAAAATAGGATTTTAGTGATCGAAAAATCAGCCACTAACAAAAATCGATTTGGCGATCAAAAATTTTTGGTCACAAACAGGCTGGTTGAAAATATTTTTCGACCAATTTTTTTGATCACAAAATCTAGCAACCAATTTATCGATCGAAAAAAATATTAAAATTATTAAAATTTAAAAATTTAAAACTTACGATCGATTTTCCAACCAAAAAATTGGTTGCTAATTTCCAAAAAAATATAAAAAAATAAAAAATATAATTTCTAAAAATTAAAATTTATAAAAAAATTAGCTTCTAATTTTTAAAACGAAAAATTTATAAAAAAAATTATAATTTTTTTAATTTTCAAATCGATCAAAAATTTGGTTGCAATTTTTTTAAAAAAAATATATTTTTTTAAAAAATCAATCGCTAAATTAATTAAAAATATTAAACTAAAATTTAAATAAGAATCGATTGGAAATTTAGCTACAAATTTTTTGAAAAATATTTTTTTAAAAAAGATTGGTCGTAAAATTGATAGCTAAATTAATAAAAAATATTAAACTAAAAATTTAAATAATAATTGATTGGAAATTTGGTCGCAAATTTTTTAAAAAATACTTTTTAAAAAAATATCGATTGCAAAATTAGTCTCTAATTTTTATTTTATATTTTAAATTTATATTATTTTTATTTTTTATATATTTTATTTTATATAAAATAATAAATTATTAATATTTTTAGGTAATTTTTTAATATTTTATTTTTAATATTTTATTTATTATTTTTTTCCATCATCCTCCCATGCGCCTTCAGTAGAATCCTCCATCACTGCCCTCATCTGCTAGCACCGTCGCCCTCCGATCCCCCATACCCCACTCCCATGCTGCCCCTTGGCCACCCACCAGCCGCTTGTGCTGCCCCTAGGCCACCCGCACTGCCCCCTGGCCACCTGCTGGCCGCCTGTGCTGCCCCCAGTCCAACCGCACCACCCCTCGACCGCCCGCCTACCCCCTGGTCACCCGCACCACTCGCACTGCCCCCTGGCCACCTGCACTGCCCTTGGCTGCCCTCCCTACCCTCGACCACCCGCACTGCCCGCACTGCCCTCTAGCCGCTACTCCGCACCTCTAGCACTGCACCCCCTCGGCTGTTGTGAAATATCCTCTCACACATGGACCGACGTGGCTGTTGGTGATTAGCCAAGCAATAAGAAATAATCTCCTAGGATTAACGTGGAAGCAAAAGAATAAATTCAACATCATGTACAATCTTGACCTATTTTCAGTATACATAATTTACAAAAGGATCAAGTCATAGCTCATAGAAAAACTTTTCAAAACCCAAACAACCCACGTACATAAAATAAAATCCGCAAAATCTGAGCCGGTCTAGTTTCAAACTGAGCCGGCTAACCTGCGACTAGGTCGGCTCAGTCTGAGATTGAGCCGACTTAGTTGTGTATCGTGCCAACAGCCAAAAATGCTACTTTCTATCTGAATTTTTTTTGAGACATAGCCAATTCAGCCTGAGACTGAGTCGGCCCAGTTTCCAACTTAACAGATTGAGTCAGCCCAGTTTCCAACTTAGCCGACCCAGTCTCAGGGTGAGCCGGCTAAGTTCCTAAACTTTGCTATTTAGACTGATTCTTCTTCTGACTTGCTCTCATCTTTCCATGATCTGTCTTCTCATATTCTCAAGACTTGGGAGCGCCACTTCTGAGCTCACATTCTCCACCTTGGTGCTTTCAAGTCCTTATAAACTCATCTCTTTTCAGCAGACCTATTCGTGCTACATACATCTGAAAGCCATCTCTAGGGAGTATCTTCATGAGTGCATCAGACTGATTCTCCTTGGTAAGGACCTTCATCAGTTCTACTTTACCTTCCTCCACCAGCTCTCTGATCCTGTGGTACCTCACATCTATATGCTTTGTGCATGTATAATAGACTAGGTTCTGTGCCAACAGTAGAGCACTTTGACTATCACTGAATATTATAACCTTGCTCTGCTTCACCTCCAACTCAACAATCAGCCTCCTAAGCCAAAGAACTTTCTTTGCAGCCTTCGTTATTCCAATATACTTAGCCTCTATGGTAGATAAGGCCATAATTGGCTAAAGGATTGATCTCCAAGACACCAGTCCACCATATATGCAGAAGAAATATCTAATGGTAGACCTTCTTGTATTAAGATTTTCTGCATAATTTGCATCTACAAATCCTTTCAGAGGACCCGAACCTCCATCTTCAAATCCTCCCGGCTGCCCCCAAATACCAAACCATAATCCCTTATTCCATGTAGATATCTCAATATCCATTTCAATTCTTTCCAGTGTTTCTTCCCAAGGTTAGCCATGTATCTAGTAACCGTGCTCACTACATGTGCTATATCTGATCTACAATATATGATAGTGTACATCATACTACCTACAGCATTTGCATAAAGAATTTTTTTCATGTACTCTCTCTCCTCTTCTGACTAGGGGCTTTATAACTTTGAGAGAGATATATGGCTCGGTAATGACGTCTCTACTGGTTTGGCCTTCTCCATCCCAAACCTCTCCAAAACTTTTCGGACATATCTTCCTTGTGACAAATGGAGCACTTCTTTGCACCTATCTCTGCAAATCTCCATTCCAAGGATTTTCTCAGCTGGACATAGATCCTTCATCTCAAACTCAGATGATAATATCATTTTCAGCCTTTTCACAGCTTCCATTCTTCTACTAGCTATAAGCATATCATTTATATATAGGTACAGAGCATCCTCCTCATCTACATCTTTGACGTAGACACATCAATCATGTTCACATCTACTGAAATTCAGGCTCAAAATAAAACTATCAAATCTTTGATACCACTGATGAAGAGATTGTTTCAGACCATACAGTGATCTCCTCAGTAAACATACCTTTTCCTCCTGTCCAATCTCTATGAAATCATTTAGTTGCTTCATGTAGATCCTTTCCTCCAAAGTCCCATGAAGAAAGGTCATTTTCACATCCATCTGTTCTAACCCATGTTGTACTATGCCACTAGTGACAGCAAAATCCAAATAGATGTATGACGCATCATAGGAGAAAAAATTTCTATGTAGTCAATCCCTTCTCTTTATGAATATACCTTTGCTACCAGTCTTGCTTTGAATCTGACTCCACCTTGTTCTGAAGGTGCCTCTTTCTTTATGAACATCCACTTTGAGCCAATAGGTCGAGCACCTTCTGGAAGATCCACCAGCTACCATGTCTGATTTTTTTCAAGTGATTCCATCTTCTTTATCATGGCCTGCATCAATGAATCATGATGCTCACTCTCCATAGCCTCTGCATAATTCTCTAGATCTCCATTAGCAGTGATGAGTGTATAGAAGATAACCTCATCAATGTTATATCTGACCGGCTTCCTAATAGTATGCTGGGGCTTATGCAAGCCACTCCCACTGGTACATCTCTGCCTGATGTCTATGGCTGCTCCTGCACATCTGTCTGAACTACTGGCCCTCCATACTGATTTTCAATCTGAGATAAAACTTTTCTGCCTAGCTCCACCTCAATAGGAACACTCCTTTAAGTGGATGTAACGTGCATGCCATTATTCTCTGACTGGCCACCGCTATTTGGCTTTGTTTTCCCAGTTGCTCCATACTCCTAGGCCACTCCAAGATGCTCTTCTCATAAAAAAATGACGTACCTGCTGATCACTATCTTCTGTGCTTCAGAATCTCACAATAGGTATCCCTTGACTCCTTATGGATACCCTATAAATGTCATCTTTTGAGATTTCGGATCCAACTTACTCCTCTCGGTTGCTTCTACATGTGCATAGACTATGCAACCAAAGACTTTCAGATGGCCAAGCTCCACCTTCTTCCCACTCTAGACCTCCTATGAAATTCCTCCATTCAGCTTACGATGAAGGGATCTGTTTACAAGAAAATAAGAAAAAGTTAAAGCATCACCCCAAAATAATTTTGGGAGTAATGTCTACAGTCTTAAACTCCATGCCTTCTTAGTCAATGTTCGGTTCATCCTTTCCATGATACCATTCTATTGGGGAGTCATCTTCACCGTGTAATGGTATTTGATGCCATTTTTCTCACAGTACCTTCAAACTTCAGGCTTGTATACTCTCCTCCATTGTCCGACCTCAGATACTTCACTTGTCTTCCAGACTCCTTTTCTACTTCAGCTCCCCAGGCTCTGAATTGGGCAAACACCTCTGATTTTTTTTTGATCAGATAAATCCACACCTTCCTTAAAAAATCATCAATAAAAGTGATAAAATATCTTGCCCCACCTCTAGCTGATACAGGAGCTGGTCCCCATACATCCGAGTGCACTAAATCTAGCACTCCTTCATTGTGCTTGGTACTTCTGGCAAACTTTATCCTATGCTGCTTGCTAAATATGCATGGCTCACATAAATTTGTGCCTTCCTTTTTCAGGACTAGGATCACACCTCTTCTGCTATGTTCAGTGAGCCCACGGTCACTCATATGATCCATCCGATAGTGCCACAGTCGATATAAAATCTGCTCCTCCTATGCCACTACTAGCACCTCTGTACTATCGTTCACCACTAAGCCTTCTATTCTATAAAGATTATTGCTCAGTCTTCTACCTTTCATCACCATCAGAGCTTTCTTGGAAATTTTTAGACATCCACTCCCAACCTGGCTACTAAAAGCATAACCTTGCTCCTCCAAGTAACCCAAAGAGATCAAATTCTTTTTCAGCTCTAGTACATGCCCGATATTTGATAATGTACAAATGATCCCATCGTACATCCTCATCTTGATAGAGCCAACTCTAGCTACTTTGCATGAATGATCATCTCCAAGGCTAACACTTTCACCATCGACCTTCTGGTAGGTAGCAAACCACTCTCGATGAGAAGTATAGTAGTGCGAGCATACTGAATCTAATATCTATATAGTATCATACTCTATGGACCCATCTGATACAACTAGCAGGTCTTCTCCACTACTAACAGAAGTTGTATTATCTTTCTTGTTGGTCTTTTCTTTTTTTGACCTCAAAAGGGGACAATCTCTCCTCAGATATCCAGGCTGATGACATTTATAATATTTCAATATCTTTCTCTGATTTCAAGACTTCGACCTATCCTTGAATTTTTCTCTTATCTTCTTCTTTGATCTTCTCTATCTTTCATTCATAGCCAAGATCTTAGACTTAGGGTCTCTCTTGTAGATCTTCTTTCTTTGCTTATTTGATCTAAGCACACTAACAACCTCTTCATAGTTTAGGATCTTCTTCTCATAAACTAAAGTTATTATGAGACCATCATATGAACCAGGGAGAGAACATAATAGTAGCAATGCCTGATCCTCCTCGTCGATCTTCACATCCAAACTCATCACCTCAGAACATACCTGACTGAACCTTTGGATGTACGCAACAAGATCTCCGCCTTCGGGCATCCTCAGACTACATAGCTATTTTCTTCAACCATAGCTTGTTCGTCATATTCTTTTTCATATATGTGTTCTTCAGTCTCGTCCAAAGCTCCTTTGCCATAGTCTTTATGCAAACCTCGGGCAACACCTGATTGGCAAAGCACATTTAGATTGTGCTAAAAGCAATTTTTTTCAACTCTTTCCAATCCTCAGCACTGATCTTTTTTGATCTTTCTCTTATCAAAATCTTGTAGATCCTCTGCTGAACCAACAAGTCCTTTACCCTTTGCTACCATAGGGTAATGTTCTTCTTGCCATCAAACTTCTCAAAATCCTCCTTGAATTCACTTGATCCTATGACTTCAGACAAGTCAAGAACAGATCCCTAACCCCCTTCTTCGATCACACACTAACAAAACTACCCACCAAAGAAGATCTAAATACCCTAGATCCTCTTTCCAACCTTCTATATCACTGTTCCTTCATGTAACAAATCTCCACCTCAATCTAGAGATAACCATGAAGCAAATAAGAAGTTTTTTTAGGATAAAATCTGGTGCAACAGATCCTAGATATAGAAACCTTAGGTGTCTTCCTTTCTTCCATGCAACACCGCTCTGATACCAATTGTTATGAAATTATCCTCGTACACATGGACCGGCATGGCCGCTGGTGATTATCTAAGCAACAAGGAACAATCTCTTAGGATTAACGTAGAAGCAAAATAATGAATTCAACATCATCTACAATCTTGACCTATTTTCAGTATATATACTTTACAAAAGGGTCAAGCCCAAGATCATAGAAAAACTTCTCAAAATCCAAATAACCCACGTACACAAAACAAAACCTATGAAAACTGAGCTGGCCTAATTTCAGATTGAGCCAGCTAACCTATGACTAGATCGGTAGGTCGGCTCAGTCTGAGACTGAGTCGATCCAGTTATGTACCGTGCCAACAGTCCAAAAATACTGTTTTTTATCTGAATTTTTCTCTAAGACATAGCCGACCCAGTTTGAGACAGAGTTGGCCCAATTTCCAACTTAGCCAACCCAGCCTCAGGGTGAGCCGACTAAGTTCCTAAACTTTGCTATTTAGGTTGATTCCTCTTCTGACTTGCTCCCGTCTTTCCATGACCTATCTTCTCATGTTCTCAAGACTTGGGAGCACCACTTCTGAGCTCACACCGGCCACTGCTCTGCACCTCCGGCATCACAACCCCCCCTCGGTCACTGCTCCATGCCTTCAACACCACACCTTGGTCCCTCGACTGCCCGTGCAGCCTCCGTTCCCTCGACGGTGGAGATCGATTTTAGGTGGCAGCAAGGAGAAGGGAAAGGGGGGCCATCGCAGGGGGCGGCAAGGGGAGGCCGAAGGGAGGGGGCATTGTAGGCCGAGGAAGGGAGGGGGTTGTCGCGGCGGTCGATGAGGGAAGGCTATCACGGGCGATCGCCGAGGAGGGTGAAGGGGGCAGTCGCGACGGGCAGGCGAGGGGAGGCCATCGCGAGCAGTAATCGGGGAGAGGAGGGGGGCCGTCGTGGTGGGCTGGCGAGGGGCGGCCATCACGGGTAGTCTCCAAGGAGGGGAGGAGGCCCACTTGTGAGCGATCGCAGGGGAGGGGAGGCCGGGCCGGGGAGGGGAAGATGGGGGTTGGGAGCGACTGGGATAGGGTTGGGGGTGGGGCACCGGGCTTATAAAGTTTTTTTTTCCAAAAAAATAATCGAATAAATCACTAAAAAAGGATGCCAATTAAAATTTTTTTAAAATTTAAATTTGTGACTAATTTTTTGGTTGCAAAAAATTAAGAAAAATTTCAACCAAAAAATTGGTCGAAAAATGCCAAAATTATTTTTTTAATTTAAAATAATTTAAAATTTTTTTTCATCAATTTTTTGATTGAAAAATATTAATTTTTTGACCAAATTTTTGGTCATAAATTTTTTAACCAAAAAATTGATAAAAAATGCTAATTTTTTTTTAAATTTAAAATAATTAAAAAATATAATTTTTTTGATCAAATTTTAGGTCATAAATTTGTTGACCAAAAAAATGATTGAAAAATGTCAAAACTATTTTTTTAATTTAAAATAATTTAAAAATTTTATTGAATAATTTTTCAATCAAAAATTAATTTTTTTGATCAAATTTTTGGTCATAAATTTTTTGACCAAGAAATCAATTGAAAAACACCAAAATTATTTTTTCAATTTAAAATAAATTAAAATTTTTTTTGATCAATTTTTTGGTCAAAAAATTAATTTTTTTAACCAAAATTTTGGTTGTAAATTTTTTGATCAAAAAATTGATGAAAAAATACCAAAATTATTTTTTTAATTCAAAATAATTTAAAAATTTTTTTGATCAATTTTTTAATTAAAAAGTTAATTTTTTTATCAAAGTTTTGATCATAAATTTTTTGATCAAAAAATGACAAAATTATGTTTTTAATTTAAAATAATTTAAAAATTTTTTAACTAATTTTTTATCAAAAAATTAATTTTTTCCAACCAAATTTTCAATCATAAATATATTTTCAACCAAATATAGTTTTTTTTAAATTTTTTTCTAAATATGGTATAATTTTAGAATTTAAAGTTCATCTTCATCATTTATTATCTAAATAATTATTGTTAGAGTATTGTCACAAAAGACCGACATGATCTGATAGCCCTAGCTATGTCGATCAATAAAATTTGATTTCGATGGCCACGAATGACTATATGATGATCTGATAGATAAAGATCACCGATGAATTTAAAAACTTACAACGATGATCTTAGTGATATTTATAGCATACTAGAAAAAATTTACTTCAATCGAATATTATTATCATAGTTAATTTATCATGGGATGATTCAGATCATTAAATAAAAAATGAGTGATCAAAAGACCAAACAGCATTTGATTGTAAGATAATTTTTTAGATAAATGATCTTTGCAACGACTTTGATAGTTTGTATGATGGTGATCATAAAATTTAAATTATATTAAACTAAAAAAAATAATTTTATTATTTTTTAATTAATTTTTTGATTGAAAAATTTGCTACCAAAAATTTGGTTGAAAAAATTAATTTTTCTACCAAAAAATTGGTTAGAAAAATTTTTAAATTAGTTTAAATTAAAAAAAAATTGGTATTTTTTTATCAATTTTTTGGTCAAAAAATTTGCGATCAAAAATTTGATCGAAAAAAAATAATTTTTCAACCTAAAAATTGATCAAAAAAATTTTCAAATTATTCTATATTTTAAAAAAATTAGTATTTTTTTATCAATTTTTTGATAAAAAAATTTGCAATCAAAAATTTGATAAAAAAAATTAATTTTTTAACCAAAAATTTAGTAAAAATTTTTTTAAAATTATTTTAAATAAAAAATAATATGTCATTTTTTGACTAATTTTTTAGTTGAAAAGTTTATGATCAAAATTTTATTTAAAAAAAATTAATTTTTTGAATAAAAAATCTATCAAAATTTTTTTAAAATTATTTAAAATTAAAAAATAATTTTGGTATTTTTTGATTGATTTTTTGGTCAAAAAATTTATGACCTAAATTTTGATGGGAAAAAATTTATTTTTTGACCAAAAAAATCAATCAAAAAATTTTTCAAATTATTTTAAATTAGAAAAATAATTTTGATATTTTTTGATCAATTTTTTGGTCAAAAAATTTATGACCAAAAATTCTATCAAAAAATTGATTGTAAAATTTTATAAAATTAATATTTTATAAATTTATTTTTATATTCAAATTTTTGTTTGCAAAATTGGTTGTAAAATTAGAATTTTGCATCCAATTTTGCAATCAATATTTTTTGGTCTGTATATTCATTTTTTTTAATAATCGATCATAAAATTGATCGCAAAAATCTCGATCGCAAAATCAGTCAAAAATTTTAATAAAAAAATTCAATCACAAAATTGATTGCAAAATTACTATTTTCTTGTAGTATCAAGATAAGACAATCGAGGCTGCTGTCAGGAAGGTTTTTCCTAAAGTCTGGCATCGATTTTGTCTATTCCATATATTGAAGAAGATTCCTAAAAAGATCGGCCACATATGCATAGCCAATCTCAAATTTATGTTTGAATTTGATGAGGCTGTTGCTCCATGATTTGATTTTGATGATTACAAAATATTTAAAAGGATACTAATGATTTTGGCTTGGAAATAGATTAATTGTGTTTCAGGTTCAATAAGAAATTTTAGATTTACTAAAGAAAGATGATAAGGGACAAAATCATAAATTTTATAAAATTAAAAAATATATATTTCAAAAGCCTCAACAACAATCCTAGAAAATTTTTGATCTATTAGAGGCAGTTTTATAAATTTTGAATGCATAATTTGAAAGAAAATTTAGAAGAAAGATGATGAGGGGCAAAATCATAAATTTTATAAAGTTGGAGAAAATCTATTTTGAAAGATTCAAAAATAAGCCTAGAAGATTTTTAATCTATTGGAGATAGTTTCATAAATTTTGGATGCATATTTTGGAAAAAAATCAGATTTTAGCAAAAGGGTCAACCCTTGGGTCGACTCCTGTCAAAAGGGGTTGAATGGCATGCTTTTCTTTGGCTGGCACACCAAAGGGGTTGACCCCTAGGTCGTCTTCTATGTCAGGGGTTGACCTCTGCTATTCTAAAGGCCAGAAATGTAGAAACGAGGGTTTTTTCTATTTTCTATCACAGAGGTCGACTTGGGGGTCGACCCCTGCGATGGAAAAACTCTGCAATGATTATTTTTTAGTCCATTTTGACCATATTTAATATGCATTTAAAGTCCTCCAATGGCTCTAATCCTATCCAGATTTCTCTCTAACACTTATTGAAGTTATAAAGGCTTAAAAAGAAGAAAAGAAAAGAAAAGATTGAAGCATTCATTTCAGTCCTAAGCAAAAAGCCCTCTTCAAGTAAGGAAGCTTTCATTTCAAGCTCACCAACTCCTTAAAAGCTTCTTCAAGTCTTTAACAATTCTGAGAAAAATCAGAAAAGCTTCCTCTTTATTGTGTAAAGTGTTCTTAAAATTTTTATTTGCTCATTTAAGGAGCTTGAGTTGTATTTATTGATATTAACTTTTTTTCTCTACTCTTTGAGTTATTTTAAGTTTTGGAAGGATTCCAAAACTTGAAAAGGTTTATCTGAATCTTGAATCGGATTGTATTGGATTAGGTTGTATCTGAAAAATAAGTATTCTAGCTTAGGATAGCTAGGGTTGGAGGTTTTCAATAGTGTATTCAGTTTGAATATGATTAGTGAATTTAAATTTTCAAGTAGGAGCTTGAAAAGTGGATATAGGTGCAAGGTGAGCACCGAACCACTATAAATCTTGCTTGTTTGTAATGTACTTGCTATCTTTCTCTTCTTATTTTATTAAATATTTGCTCTCTAATATTTATCCTTTCACCTAACTTAAATCACTCACCATATACATCTTGCATATCATCACTCAATCTTGATAACTCTAAATTAGTTTTAAAATCTTAAAAATCCAATTCACCCTCCCTCCTCTTGGGTTGCACAGCTAGACAACAAGTGGTATCAGAGTTTGGTGCTCTAGCTCTACTTTGATTTAACCATCAAAGAGCTAAAGATCTATGGCAACTTAAGTTGGTGCTTTACTAGCGGAGGGACAGCCCACAAACCAACCTTCACTTTTCAATAAGTCAAACTATACCTATTGAAAAGCTTGGATGAAAATTTTTATCCAAGCACTTGACTATGATATGTAGAGTATCATAGTTAATAGACTTCACACACCCACTAAGATAATAGATGGTGTTGAATCAACCAAACCCAAAAGAGAATGGGATGAGGTTGATAAAAAAATGGCTTAACTCAATACTAAAGCCATGGATGTTTTATATTGTGCTTTAGATGCTAATGAATTTAATCATATTTCAACATGCATGTCAGCTAAGAAAATATGGGATAGGCTAGAAGTAACACATGAAGGCACAAATTAAGTTAAGAAATAAAAAATAAATATACTGATGTATAAATATGAACTCTTTAAAATGGAGCATGATGAATCAATAACTAAACTGTTTACTCATTTTATAGATATTATCAATGGTCTAAAAAGTCTTGATAAGTTTTATTCTAACAGTGATCTTATGAGAAAGATTTTTAGGTCTTTACCAAGAACTTGAGAGGCTAAAGTGACCGCAATCCAAGAAGCCAAAGATTTGAATGTCTTGCCTTTGGAGGAGCTTCTAGGATTGCTTATGACATACAAGTTGAGCATGAAGCAACATCAAGAGGAAGATGTTAAGAAGAAGACAATTGCCCTCAAATCCACCACTCAACTCGATAAGGAATCAGATGAAACAAAAAATGAAGAACAAGATGAAAAATTGGCTCTCATCACTAGGAAGTTCAAAAGATTTTTAAAGAAAATAAAACAAGAGATGAGGAAGAGGCCACCTACAAAAGGAGAGCATAGCAAGGAGAAAGATAAGGAGTAGTCTTTAATATGCTATGAGTGCAAGAAGCTGAGGCACTTTAGGTTCGAATGTCCATAACTCAAGAAGGATCCCAAGAAGTACAAGAAAAAGGCTATGGTGGCTACTTGGAGTGATAGTGATGATTCGAGCTTCGAAGAAGAAGAGTCATATGAACAAACCAACTTGTGCCTTACGGCACATAAAAATGAAGTAAATGCTGAAACTTCAAATGAATTTACTTTTGAAGAACTTCAAGAAGCTTTTTATGATTTAGTAGATGACTTAAAGAAGTTCAGAGCTAAAAATAAAGAACTAAAGTTAAAGAATCAATCCTTACTAAAAGAAAATGAAAGTATCTCAAGTGAAAAACTAGCTTTAACTCAAAAGAATCTAAATTTGAAAAATAAAATTGACAAACTAAAACCAATAGTAGAAAAATTTACTTTAAGCTCAAATAAACTATAAATGATACTTGAAAATTAAAAGGCCATTTATGATAAGGCCGGTCTTGGCTATAATCCCTTAAAGAAATAAAAATTTCTAAAAAATATTTTTATAAATTTATCAAGCAATAAGTTTTCAAATATTACTTACTTTAAATATAGTAAAGTAGGACATAAATTCTATACTTGCTTCTCTAGCAAATCTAAAAATTCAAATGTGAACAAAATATGGATTCCAAAAGGAACCATTGTGACTAACCTTAAAGGATCCAAGAAAATTTGGGTACCTAAAGTTAAGACTTGATTTTGTATGTAGGTATATCTTGCATCCAAAGAAGAAAATCGAAGATAGTATCTTGATAGCAGATGCTCATGACACATGACCGGTGATGAGTCTCAATTTATCATACTTGATGCTAAAAATGGAGGGATGATCACCTTTGGAGACAATGGTAAAGGAAAGATCATCGATATAGGTAACATTAGCATCACTTCCTCCAAATATATTAAAAATATTTTATTGATAGATGGTCTTAAGCATAATCTTTTGAGCATTAGTCAATTATATGACAAAGGTTATAAAGTTATTTTTGAATGTTCTTTGTGTATTGTAACTAGTTCCAATGATGATGGTATTAAATTTGTTGGACATAAGTATGGTAATGTTTATATGGTAGACTTGAATGATCTTTTCATGATAAACATGCAATGCCTAGTAGCTATGAATGCCAAAATTAATGAGACTAGTTGGCTTTGACACTGTAGGCTTGCACATATTAGCATGCATTCACTTTCAAAACTTATTAACAAGAAATTAGTTACCGGTTTATCTAAGTTGAATTTTGAAAAAGATAAGATTTGTGATGCATGCCAACTAGGCAAGCAAACTAGAGTTTCATTCAAATCTAAAAATATAGTTTCAACTTTTAGGCCATTGAAACTATTGCACATGAATTTATTTGGTCCTACAAGAACAACAAGCTTAGGTGAAAAATGTTATGGTTTTATAATTATCGATGACTATTCACGTTTTATTTGATTTTTTTTTGGCACACAAAAATGAAACTTTTCAAATTTTCTCAAAGTTTTACTGGAAAGTTATAAATGAAAAAGGATTTTTAATTCAAAGTATTTGAAGTGATCATGAAATTGAATTTGAAAATCAAGACTTCAAAAAAATTTGTGATGAAAAAGGTATAGACCATAATTTTTCAACACCTAGGACATCTCAATAAAATGAGATAGTAGAAAGAAAAATTAGGACTCTAGAAGAAATGACCCATACCATGCTATGTGAAAGCAACCTTCGAAGATACTTTTGGGTAGAAGTAATTAACACGACATGTTATATTTTAAACCATGCCCTAATTAGACCAATTCTAAAGAAAATACCTTATGAGTTTTGGAAAGAAAGAAAATCAAATATTGCACACTTTCATATTTTTGGTTATCGATATTTTATTTTGAATAATGATAAAAAAAATAAAAAAATTTGATGCAAGATCTAATGAAGCTATTTTTCTTGGTTACTCCTCTTCTAGTAAAGCTTTTAGAATTTTCAACAAAAGATTTTAGTAGTAGAGGAGTCAATACATGTTGTCTTTGATGAGACTAATGATCTTCCATCAAGAAAGAGTGAAGGTATTGATGATGCAGATCCTCTTATAGAAGGGATGAAGGAGCTCACCCTAAAGGACTCAACAATTCAAAATGAAGAGGATCATAAGGATAAACAAGAAGATGAGGGTGAAGAACAATCTTAAGGTACAAATAATCTTCTAAAAGAATGGAGGTATGTTCACAATCATCCTAAAGAACTCATTATTAGTAATCCTACACATGTGGTAAGAACTCGTTCTTCACTTATAGATGCATATAATTATTTTGCATTTATTGCTCATTTTGAACCTAAAATCATAGATGAAGCCGAAAAGGATTATAATTGGATAAATGTAATGCAAGAGGAACTTAATCAATTTGAAAAAAATAATGTATGGACTTTAATATCAAGACCTAAAAATCATCCAATAATTGGCACAAAATGGGTATATAGAAATAAGTTTAATAAAAATGAAAATATAGTTAGGAATAAAGTAAGATTGATTGCAAAGAATTATAATCAGGAAGAGAAAATTGATTTTGATAAAATCCTTACTAGATTAGAAGCCATTAGACTTTTACTTGCTTATGCTTGCTTTATGAACTTCAAGTTATTTCAAATGGATGTTAAAAATACTTTTATAAATGGATATATTACTGAAGAAGTTTATGTAGAATAACCTCCTGATTTTGAAAATCATATTTTTTTTAATTATATTTTTAAATTAAATAAAGCATTATATGGTTTAAAACAAGCACCTAGGGCTTGGTATGAAAGGTTAAGTAAATTCTTGCTTACTAATGATTTTTCTAGAGAGAATGTAGGTACAACCCTTTTTATTAAAAAAAATCTTAATAATATCTTAGTTATACAAATTTATATTGATGATATTATATTTGGGTCTACTAATGAAACTTTATGTCAAGATTTTGCTAAGCTCATGTAGGGGAAGTTCGAGATGAGTATGATGGATGAACTAACATTCTTTCTTAAACTTCAAATCAAATAAACAAAGGAAGGGATCTCCATCATCCAAAGCAAGTACATAAAAGAGCTACTCAAAAGATTTGGTATGGAGAGCTCCAAAGCCATTGGTATCCGTATGAGTCCATCATGTAAGCTTGACAAGGATGAAGGAGGTAAAAGTATTGATACAAAACTTTATAGAAGCATGATAAGTTCTTTATTATATTTAACTACTAGTAGACCAGATATCATGTTTAGTATTTATTTGTGTACTCGTTTTCAATCTAATCCAAAAGAATCATATTTGAATGCTGTTAAAAAAATACTTAAATACCTAAAAGAAACTCAAATCCTATGTCAAAATATATTGAAATAAGACATTATTTCATAAGAGAGCATATTCAAAATAATGACATAATTCTTGATTATGTTTGTACTGAAAAATAATTAGCTGATATTTTTACTAAGACTTTAAGTGGGGATAGATTTTGTGAGAATAGAAGAGAATTAGAAATTCTTGATCTATCAACTTAAGTATCTTTTTGATTTCTAGTTCACTCTTGTCAAAATTTTCTTGAACTAAATGTTGTGCTCACCTCTTATTTTTTAATCATTAAAAGCTCAAAGAAACAAACAAAAACTTCTTTCAAATAGTGCAATTTCTCAAAAAAAAAATATCATAATTGGCATCATAATTTGTATCAAATAGTATATTTTTGCCTTGAATTTTATTATATAATCTTTTGACAAAAGAATAGTTGCTTTGTTTCAAATTTGAATTTTCATGGCTATATTCTTGCTATTATAATGTTTAGGATAAATTCTTGTGATAAATTTTTTGAATGATTTACTTTAATATCAAAGTGAAGAGAAGTATTTTCAAGACTGTATTATTTAAATTTTTAAAGCCTAAAATTTTTATTAATTAAAATTGAGAAGTATATTTATATGGCATACTTTTAAACTTTTAGATGTTTGTTATCATTGTAAACATCTTTTAAAGTAAATGAATTAAAAAATTTAGTATCTACATGTGTGAATACTATGATCATTTGAATTGAATGCATAATTTAATACTTAATTCATTTAATTGATGTTTATTCTCTTAAAATTTTGTTTAATTTTAAAATAGCTTTATTTACAAGGGTAAGAGGGAGAAAATACCAAAGATAAAATGATTACTAACTTGGTATCTATCAAATTTAAAATTCTAAAATTAAAAGTTAAATTTCTATTAATTAAAATTATTATGGTTATTAAATTTGATTTACTTGATTTAAAGTGCTATTAATTTAAAGTAGTATCAGATAAATAAATTATTCTCAAATGTTGAAACTTGCTTAAAGTGGCATTATTCATATATTGATTTCATAATTTAATTTACCTGAATATTCTTGATATTCTTGGAGTTGAATTAAATTGAAAACTCTTTTTACTCCTAGAAATAAATTTTTAAAATTTTTAATGTACAATGTAAGATCTTTATAAAATTATTTTTAGCTTTGATACTATCTTTCATACTCTTTCGATACATATATTTTCAAAGTTTAATTGACTAAAACTTTTTTAAAAAAATAAAGAATAAATATTAAAATTGATGTCAATTTTTTTCACATTATACTTATTTTATTTAAAAAAAATTATTTTTTAAAATTAAATTAAAAATATAAATTGATGGTATTAAATAAAAATTTAATATCAAACATACTTTTCTTGGTATCAAATGTGCTAAAATATCTTGAAAAGCTCTATCCCTCAATATTGACTTGAAAAATCTGAATTAAAATTTTTTAGAAAGGGGAAGAGTGATATAATACAAATTTGATATCAAACATACTTATTTTCATATTAAATATCTCATAAAATTTAAATTTAATATTCTCTTGAAATTAAATCAAAATTTTTTGAATTTGATATGTATATTTTGAATTTTAATTGATTTTGATGATATATTTCAATAATTTATTTGATGCATAAAAAAAAAAGTGTTATGCTTGATTTCTTTGTTCAAAACTTTGAAAAACTTTATTCCTCTTAAAGCTTAAAATATATATATATTTAAAAACCTAATTATAAAAGTTATAATTATTTAATAAGGTGGAGAGCCTTTGATATTTGAATTCAAGCAAATTTCTGAAAGAAAACGATGTTTTAAGCATATTTTAAATCCAAAGATAAGTTTTCAAAAGGAAGATGATTTATTACTTTATTTTTTAAATTTGATACATCTCTCATTTAATACACTCCTATATCTTATTGATTTTGATGGTTTTCTTAATCCTTTCCATAAGCTTTTTAATGATTATCAAAAATGGAGAGAGGAATGTTGAGTATATGCTTAATAAATTGATGCTTAAAATATTCAATAATTTGATGTTTGAAATCTTAAAACTCATTGATTTGAATTGAGATATTATAGTATAATGAGTATATAAAAAATATATAATGAACTAAAGATAAATTAAGAATATTCATGAAGTATGCATTCATATATTTAAATTAATTACTTCATGATATGTTGGCCAATTTGACTGTATATGGTGCTTATTTTGTATGGCTAACTATTTATACTTTTGATATATAATATAAACTTCTTATCACATCTTTATATATTTTGGCTAAAACTATTTACTTGATGTGTGACCCTTATATATTTTGAATGTTGGCATCTTATTTTGTCATGAATATGGTATAATATCAATTATATTATAAATCATCTTTTAAGGAGCAGATTCGTTCTTCTTATTAAAAAAAGAAAGTAAATTTTATTCAAAATAGGAGAAGAATAATTTTTTTTCTTAATTGATGATGTCAAAAAGGGGAAGTAAAGAAATAAAAATGGGCAATAAGCAAAATTATGAAAAATTATCAAAGGCAATTGGACAATAGGCAAATGTGTCAAGAGAAATTGTCAAAAGAAATAATCTTATAAGCAATCTTCAAACTTCAAACTACTTATGATAAACTTTATTCAAATGATTGGCTATAATGTTCAAGTGATGTATCTTTGTAAATTTAAAATTTTTAATCAATACTTCATATATGTTATATTTTTGCTTATGCTCAAGTATTTTATTATCATCAAAAAGAAAAAGATTGTTGTTTCAAGAATTAATTTTGATGATTATAAAATATTTAAGGGAATACTAATGATTTTGGCTTAAAAATAGATCAATTGTGTTTCAGGTTCAATAAGAAATTTCAAGTTTAATAAAAAAAGATGATGAGGGACAAAATTATAAATTTTATAAAGTTGGAGAAAATATGTTTCGAAAGCCTCAACAACAAGCTTAGAAGATTTCTGATCTATTAGAAATAATTTTATAAATTTTAGATGCATAATTTGAAAGAAAATCAGGAAGAAAGATGATGAGGGATAAAATCATAAATTTTATAAAGTTGGAGAAAATCTATTTTGGAAGCCTCAAGAATAAGTCTAAAAAATTTTTGATCTACTAGAGATAGTTTCATGAATTTTGGATGCATATTATGGGAGAAAATTAGGTATTAGCAAAAGGATCAACCCTTGGGTCGACCCCTAGGTCGACTCCTATCAAAAGGGGCTAAATGGCACGCTTTTCTTTGGCTTGCGCACCAAAGGGGTTGACCCCTAGGTCGTCCCCTATGCCAGGGGTTGACCTTTGCTGTTTCAAAGGCTAGAAATGTAGAAAATTTTTTTTTTTCTATTTTCTATCACAGAGGTCGTCCCCTACAAATGCAAAAAAGAAGTTTTTTTTTCTGTTTTCTATCACAGAGGTCGACCCCGATGCAGGGGATGACCTAGGAGTTGACCCCTGCGATGGAACAGGGGACGATTTAGAGGTCGACCTCTACTGTTCCAAAGGCCAAAAATGTAGAAATTTTTTTTTTCTATTTTCTATCATAGAGATCATCCCCTGCAAATGTAGAAAAGGGTTTTTTTTTTGATTTTCTATCATAGAGGTCGACCCCTGTGTAGGGGACGACCTAGGGGTCGACCCCTATGATGGAAAAACTTCATAATAGCTATTTTTTAGTCTATTTTGATCATATTTAATATTCATTTAAAGCCCTCCAACGATTCTAATCCTGTCTAGATTTTTCTTTAACACTTATTGAAGTTATAAAAGCTCAAAAAGGAGGGAAGAAAAGAAGAGATTGAAGAATTCATTCCAGCCCTAAGCAAAATGCCCTCTTCAAGCAAGGAAGCTTTTATTTTAAGCTCACCAACCCCTCAAAAGCTCATTCAAGTCTTCAATAACCTTGAGAAAAATCAGAAAAGCTTTCTCTTTATTGTGTAAAGTGTTCTTAAAGCTTTCATTTGCTCATTTAAGAAGCTTGAGTTGTATTTATTGACAATAACTTTTTTCTTTGCTCTTTGAGTTATTTTAAGTTTTAGAAGGGTTCCAAAACTTGAGAAGGTTTATCCAAATCTTAAATCAAATTATATTAGATTGGCTTGTATCTAGAAAATAAGTATTCTAGCTTAGGATAGCTAGGGTTGGAGGTTTTCAATGGTATATTTAGTTTAAATATGGTTAGTGGATTTAAATTCTCAAGTAGGAGCTTAGAGAGTAGATGTTGGTGTAAGATGAGCACCAAATCACTATAAGTCTTGCTTGTTTATGTTGTGCTTGCTATATTTCTCTCCTGATTTTGTTAAATATTTGCTCTCTAACTATTTATCCTTTCACCTAACTTAAATCACTCACCACATATATCTTGCATATCATCACTCAATCTTGATAACTCTAAATTAGTTTTAAAATTTTAAAATCCTAATCCCCCCCCTCTTGGGTTGCATAGCTGGGCAACAGAGGTGATATATGACACAGTTACGACACAGGCTTTCAAGGAAAGGTGGTCACAACTCATGAAGAAATATGAAGAATACAAGAAAGTAGATTGGTTAAATGACCTCTATGAATGTTGGGATAAATGAGTTCCAGTTTACCTTAAGGACACATTCTTTGCAGATTTTTATAACATTATGTTTGATTTATATGGATGGTTGCAAATTTCTAGCATATGGGGATATTTAATGGTTCTCTCTTTTTTTTATAATCCTATACAGGTATGTCATCTTCATAGAGAAGCGAGAGCATCAATCACTTCTTTGATGGATTCGTAAATTCAAAGACTACACTCAAAGAATTCATCGATAGATATGAAGTTGTCTTAGAGAAAAGATATGAAGTTACAAACAAATGCTTTTTTAAAGACGTCCTTACCTTTTGAGAGGCAAGCAACAACCAAATATACAAGGCGCATATTCAAAAAATCTCAAAATGAGATCCTTGAAATGGCTGCATCAAATGCAAAATTAATTGAAGAAGTTGACAACTGTGCTGTATATCTATAAAGTCATTTGAGAAGATTGAAGTTGATGGAATAAGCAAGGAGATTATAAAAAATTATGTCATTTCATATGACAACCATTTGGAGGATGTCAAATGCTAGTGCCGATCCTTTAAGTTCAATGGATACTTATGTAGGTATGTTTTATTAGTCCTTCATCAAAGCAAAGTATTTTGTATTCTAGATAAGTACTTCTTGAAGAGATGGTGTAAGGATATAAAATATCAATTCGATGATTTCAATTGCAATATTCAGTTTTGTGATAAAAGTATCAAAAAATCACAGTATGCACTCACATTATGTAGATTAAGATGTTCTAATATATTTTTATTAAATCCTATTATATTTCATAAAATTCTATTACAAATGTGACATCCTATTGATTGTAGATATGCTTTGATGAGTCATCGAATAATGAAGTTTGCAGAGGTAGTCTCCATGTCCAAAGATGCATTTAATTTAGTGATGAATGATCTAACACCATTATTCAGAAGAATAGTGGATGCCAATTATACTGCTCAGCTAAGTACACAACTTCTTATCCAAGATCCCAAATAAATTACCATAAAAGATCACCCAAGAGACAACAGAATTAAGAGCGAACTCGAGAAGAAGTCAAAAAAAAATATGAACAAGATTTCTGTTGATAAATTTTTCGAACAAAACCAAAAAAGGAACATAAAAAGACAAGAACACTTTCCATAGGTAGCAGAAGTAGTTCAACAAACAATTAAAAGCACTAAACCATCTGTCGATCTATTTTTGGATGAATTTGATGTTTATGTATGTAGTCAACTAACACAAGAGAGAGTATCATTAGTTTAAATTCTATGCAGTCTTGCATAATTTTATGATGTCTGCAAAAATTTATAGCATCATGTATCCAACATATGATTTATTATGGTAAAATAATGAAACTATCTCATAATTAGAAAACCAACTGCAATATAAAAAAAATAGAAATATCACATTATGTAAAGAAATTTTTATAAATAGAACTATGATAACCATTTACAAAAATTATCAATAGAACCATGACACCCCTTCACAAAATTATGATACCCCTATATAAAATTTATGACACTCCTGCAAGAAATGCTAAACTAAAGCTTTTAACTCTTCCTTCTAGATCTTTCTATAATTCTTTGCCTATATTATGACTCAAGGATGTTATAATAAGGCATGGAGGAAAAAAGATAGTAAAAATATATGAAAATAGTATTATGATACCCCTTCACAAAAATTATGACACCCTATACAAAATTTATGATACCATTATAAGAAATACTAAAATGAAGCTTTTAACCCCTCATTCCAGACTTCCTATAATATTTTGTCTATATTATGACTTATAGGATGTTATAATACAACATAGAGAAAAAAATATAATGAATATATATGAAAATAATATTATGACATTCCTTCATGAAAATTATGAACCCGTACACAAAATTTATAATAACACTACAAGAAATGCTAAACTAAAGCTTTTATCCCCTTCTTTCAGGTCTTTTTATAATTCTTGGCCTATATTATAACTCATAGGATCTCATAATACAGCATAGATAAAAAAAGATAATGAATATATGTGGAAATAGTATTATGACATTTCTTCACAAAAATTATGACACTCCTGTATAAAATTTATGACATTTCTGTAAGAAATGCTAAACTGAAGCATTTAACCCCTTCTTCTAGGTCTTCGTATAATTCTTTGCCTATATTGTGACTCACAGGATTTAATAATACGGCATGGAGGAAAAAAGATAGCGTATATATGCAGATTCAATATTATGACACCCCTATATAAAATTTATGACATCCTAGTGAAAAATGCTAAACTAAAGCTTTTAACCCCTTCTTCTAGATCTTTCTATAATCCTTTGCCTACATTGTGACTCACCAGATGTCATAATAAGGCATGGAGGAAATAAAATAATGAAAATATGTGGAAACAGTATCATGACACCCCTTCAAAAAAATTATGACATCTCTATACAAAATTTATGACATCTCTGCAAGAAATGCTAAACTAAAGCTTTTAACCCCTCATTCTAGATTTTTCTATAATTCTTTGCTCATATTGTGACTCATAGGATGTCATAAGAGGACATGGAGGAAAAAAGATAGTGAAAATATGAGGAAACAATATTATCACATCCCATTGCAAAAATTATGACATCTCTATACAAAATTTATGACACTCCTACAAGAAATGCTAAACTAAAGCTTTTAACCCCTCTTTCCTGATCTTCCTATAATTCTTTATCTATATTGTGACTCATAAGATATCATAATAGGGCACGGAGGAAAAAAAGACAGTGAAAATATATGAAAATAATATTATGATACTTCTTCACAAAAATTATGACACCCCTTCACAAAAACTATGACACCCCTATATAAAATTTATGACATCCCTACAAGAAATGCTAAACTGAAGATTTTAACCCCTCCTTCTAGATCTTTCTATAATCCTTTGCCTATATTATGACTCACAGGATCTTATAATAGGGTATGGAGGAAAAAAGATAATGAATATGTGTGGAAAAAATATTATGACATTCTTTCACAAAAATTGTGATACTCCATAAAATTTATGATACCCCTATAAGAAATACTAAACTTAAGCTTTTAACCCCTCCTTATAGGCCTTTCTATATTCCATTGTATATATTATGACTCATAAGATGTCATAATATGGCATGGAGGAAAAATGATAACGAATATGCGAAAACAGTATTATGACACCCCTTCACAAAAAGTACGACACCCCTACACAAAATTTATGACTCACAGGATATCATAATATGACATGAAGGAAAAATGATCATAAATTTGAAAATATTACATAGATATTGTATATTTTTTTTTCTTTTTGTTGTTCTCCATTTTTTTTTCTTTCGAATGTTGAAGGGGTGTCACCATCTCCGTGTAAAGAATAAGTACTGTGCTGCCTTCCTCCATCTGCACTTTCTCCTTGCATTGCCATTGTGTTTGCTGTGTCCATTTGAATATGTAATCCTTAAAATCCATCTTTAGAGAAAATTGGGAACCCTAAATCTTCATCTCCGTCTTAGTTGTCGCACGGATATAGAAATGTCCAGACGACTACCAAGATAAAAATGTGGATAATGATGAGATTGAAGAACTACAAAAACAATGGAGTACCAATTCCAGGATAGAGTAAAATTGTTGGCTAGCTCTGAATTTTTTTTTGCTTTTGCAGCTGAATTGCCAAAAAGCTCTATTTTTGTCGCTCTTTTCTTCATGAAGAGATGAGGGTAAAATCGACATTCTACTAGTTTGAAGCGACATGCAGATGCATCGCAGAATGGATTTCCAAAATTGTCAAACCAGTATTTAATGCAGGTCATGTGCCATCCCATCATACCAACTTGGATCTATGTGGACCAATAAAAAGCGACGGTGTGGGACAGCTCGGATTTTCTACACCATATGCAATGTAGAAAGAATTACTCTTAAGACCACGGTCACTATGGGCTCATTTGGTAATATTGGGCTACTTATGTTAAACCTTGTCATTGCTCCATCATTTGGAATAGATTAAGTTTGTAGTGCTTGTTCTTATTTGCAATATTAGTTCCAATGGCTCATATGTAATGGAGAGACTATTAATGTTTTCACCAACCGATGGATTTCTAACCTTCTAATATTTATAGTTTGGCCTACTTTTATCATGTTCAATGCTATAAGAAAAATAGCTTGAGGCAACGGTTGAGAAGCACTAGATAAAAAAATTATTGTGAAAATAGTTCTTTGGCAATAAATTTTTTAACTGTAAGCTTAAATCCAACTTTAGGTCGAAGCAATTTTAGTACAATGGTTTTAAATTGATGCCTCAGGATATATTACATGATGTCTATGCAACGATTTTCAAATACTGTTGCACAAAAGTTTATATTTTAGCAATATTTTTTACTACTATTATCTATACATCTGTGTATATGTAATGATTAGTCATAGTTGTTGCCAAAAATTAGCATTTTTTTCTAGTGGCTAAAATAACCAATGTACAAAGGTATAATTTTAAATAGTAGTTTTTATAGTGGTAGCCTAAAATAATACTTTTGAATGATAACTTATATAACCATTATCTTTAATTATGATGTATAGTAGCGGCTATAAAAGTTGTTGTATAAAATGATTTTTTTTTTTTTTGTAATGTATAAAAGTTATTATATAATGATTCTTTAATAGCGAATAATATAACCATTGTAGAAAATGAGTCTTTTTTATAATGAAGTTTAAAATCGTTTTATAAAATGATGCTTTCAGAAACAACTTATGGACCTATTTGATAAAGTGATGGTTTTTAGTAACTCTCTCTAATCATTGCATAAATTTTTGGTGTTTAATAATAGTTTCTTTAAATTTTGTCTAAAGCGTTAGTTTTTATTAATGATCCCATTTACCATTGCATAAAATATTTTTTTCTTGTAGCATATGATGGAATTATTTTTTGATGTTCATTAGTAGTCAAATGTAGAGTTATTGTATAATAGAGAACTTTTGGGCAATGACTGATATAATCAGTCTTAAGTGATGCTTTGTAGCAATGACCTTATTTGTTATTATATATAGTGATGATAATTTGATGGTTTTGTTCTAATCTAATCAAAAAGAAGAAAAGGATCTTCCTAATCCACTCAACTCGAATTTCTCAAAAAAAATTTAGAAAAATATTGAAAAATTTAGAAAAATTAGTACTTATTTAGAGATCTTGGCCGAATTAATATTAATTTCTCTAGATTACCTCTAAAAGATATACACATATTAAATAAGTGATTGATGATCTAGAAGGATTACCGAACTCGATATGGATCATTTTAGCCATTTCAGATAAGACTGGATAAGATCATGGAGCAAGATATGTCATATACTTTCATAAATAATTTTTATTTTTTCTAATTTATTTTTAAATGATTCGAGTTGTATAGGTTGAGAAAATTCTTCCCTTTTTTCAATTGGATTAATAGGAGGCCACAAAAGATGATAAAATATTTATTAATTAATATTTTTTAATTAAGTAATTAATAAACTATCGAATTATGAATATTTACTATAAGAATTTTGAATATTAGCGATCGTGATGAAAAAAATTTCATCGCTAATAATACCTTTTAGCCACCATAATATCAATAAAAAAAATGGCCATCGCTAATACTATTAGCGACGTTAATTTTATTATTAGCAATGGCAAATACCATTGCTAAAGTTTAAATCCTTTTTAATATTTAAATATTAAAAAATGATAAATTTGGTTTATTAGCGACAAAAGTTTTACTATCGCTAATAATTACCTATTAGCAATGGCTTTTTAATTATTAGCAATGGCAGAAGCCATAGCTAAAATTATTTAAATTATTTAAATTTTTTATAATATTTAAATATAAAATAATTATTAGCAATGATAAATTTTATTTATTAGAGATGAAAATTCTGCCATCGCTAGTTTTTTTTAAAAAATCTTAATAATAAATAAAAAATAATTTTATTTAAAAATATTATTAGCAATGGAAGTAGCACGACCATTCTTTTTCGTTACTAATAATCCGGAACATGACTTGAATCCAATTCGAATCTGATTCAAATTCAAATCAAAATCCTACCAAATCTAATTTAATTAGGCTTTAAATCCAAGTTTTACTTGGATTATAAAATTTAATTAACCTTAAATTAAGTCAAGATTAATTACATTAAATTTAATTTAAATCAATCAAGAGAAATTAGTTATTAATTTAGGTTCAATTCGAATTCAATTTAGATCCAATTCAAATCTAATTTGAAATCGTATCAATCCTAATTCAATTAGACTTTGAATCCAAGTCATACTTGAAAGTAAAATCCAATTACCTTCAAATTAAGTCAAACCTAATTAAATTTAATCTAATTTAAATCAATTAGAAGAAAATAATTTTTAACTTGGGTTCGATTCGAATCTAATTTAAAATTCTATCAAACCTAATTCAATTAGACTTTGAATCCAAGTCCTACCTGGATTATAAAATCTAATTAGCCTCAAATTAAGTCAGGCCTACTTAAATTAAATCTAATTAGAACTTGATTGATGATTATATTCGAATCCAATTTAAACCCAATTCGAATTCAATTCAAAATTCTATCAAACCTAATTCAATTAGGCTATGAATCCAAGTTCTACATGGATTATAAAATTTAATTAACCCCAAATTAAGTTAAAATTAATTAAATTAAATATAATTTAAATTAATTAAAAGAAAATAATTTTTAATTTGGGTTCAATTCGAATATGATTCGAATCCAATTTAAAAATTTATCAATCCTAATTTAATTAGACTTTGAATCTAAGTACTACTTAGATATTAAAATCTAATTACCATCAAATTAAGTCAAGACTAATTAAATTTAATCTAATTTAAATCAATTAGAAGAAAATAATTTTTAATTTGGGTTTGATTCGAATCCAATTTCTATCTAATACGAATCCAATTCGAAATCCTGTCAAACTAAATTCAATTAGACTTTGAATCCAAATCCTAATTGAATTATAAAATATAATTACTCTTAAATTAAGTTAAGTCTAATTAAATTTAATCTAATTTAAATCTATTAGAAGAAAATAGTTTTTAATTTAGGTTCAATTCGAATCCAATTCAAACTAATTTAAATCTAATTTGAAATCCTATCAAATTTAATTCAATTAGGCTTCGAATTCAAATCCTACTTGAAATATTAAAATTTAATTAGTCTCAAATTAAGTCAAGCCTAATTAAATTAAATCTAATTTAAATCAATTAGAACTTGATCCATAAATTAATTAAGTCCAAAAATTTAATAAAATTCAATATTGATTTTTAGCCATCCAAAAGACAACCTAGGAGAAAAAAAATTAATATTAAAATATGATTTAAAAAATTATGATTATTAGTGAAGGCTTTAGTGATGGAGTTCTTGCCATCACTAATAATTTGGAAAAAATATTATTTTCAAAAAATAAAAAAATTAATATTAAAAATTATTATTTAAAAAAATAATATTTTTAGCGATGGTGGGTTTGTATTTTCATTGCTAATATCCTAACAAAAAATGTGGTTTTGTTGATCGTATTACCAATGGTGAACTTACCGTCGATAATAGTCCACCCCAATCTCGCTGGAGGACAAATATTTTGAGGAAAATGAATTTTCTTGCATTCTCTGCTCCCCACGCATCCTTCTTGGCATTTTCCACTCTTTGCACATTGTTCTTCCCGACATCCCGACCTCATCGGTGTCTCCTACATTGTGGCCCCAAGCCTGGCATGCCACCCTAGCCCCTCCTCGCTCGAGCCTACCGACACTCTGAAGCGGTAGCCTCGAGCCCACCGCCCCAGCCTTGCCTCGCCCGTAGCAGCCTCGACCCTACTGCCTCGGCCCCTTCTCGCCCATGGCCACTATGACCCCACCAATGCCTCCTATGCCGCGGCTCCAAGCTAGCTGCCCTAGCCCCACCTCTCCTGCGACCGCCCGGACCTCATCGGTGCCTTCAACACTGCAGCCCTAAGCCCACCACCTTGGCTTCGCCTCTCTCGCAGCCACCCCGACCCTGTAGGCACCTTCTATGCTGTGGCCCCGAGCCCCACCCTTGTGAGAATTTGTGCTTCCAAGTCTTGAGAGGCCACAGAAGGAGTCAGGGTGTTGGCTCTAGGATACTAGGATGGGTATGAGTCCTAGGGCTAGGACAGGAGTTATCCTAGGTGAAGGCAACGTGTAGCCCTGCATGGACTCGAGGTTCAAGTGTGAGAACCTTGAGGGGCTTAGTAGGTGCTCCGAAGATCTGAGACATAAGATGGAGTAAAGGACCAAAGCCAGGTGAAGAATCAGCTAAGACAAGTGGCTGACATATAGGTGGGCTAGCTTGGATATGCAGTTGAGCTAGCTTGGGCTAAGATCGAGCCGGCTCGAAGCATAGTCGAGCTGGCTATCTCAAGCAAATAGAAGACAAGGTTCGAACGAGACGCAGTCAAACCAGCTCATCTTTTGAGTGAGTCAACTCGATGGTGGCGAACAAAACTGGACGAAATTTTCTATTTGGGTCTAGGATAGGTTTTTATCCTAGGGTCTTAAGGTCTGGATCAATAAGATCTTAAGATGGCTAACTCATGTATGGATCGGATTTAGATCAAGAGGATAAGAGCATATGAGACATATGTACTTGAGCTCAGTGAGTGCTTTCATGTATTGGGTTAGCTAGGAAAGTTTTTGATCGAGCGTAATAGCTATGTATAAATACATAGAATGCATTAGAGTTTCATTATGCATTGGAATACAGATTTTTTCTCCTTCATTCTCTCTTCTCTCTTCTCTCTCCTCTCTAGAGTTGCCACCCCAAGGGGGTGCCTCCCTCAAGCCCAAGGAGGAAGGTGCCCAATCACAGATCTAGATTGGTAGATCGGTGGTTTGCTGCTCTTAGAGAACGTCGAAGGTCTCCTTAGGTCCATGTTAAAGATCAAAGATTTTCGTAACATGGTATCAGAGCGGTATCATGATTTTTCAATATTTGGTATCAGAGCCTGGTGGTGTGTGGAAGAAAAGAAGAAGTCATACATATCAAAATCAAAAATCTACACAAGTATTCCATGGTATGTCTCAGATCTATCTTTGTTATTACTGTAGTTTGGTCAACTGGGAGCAGCAGGTTGAAGGTGGAGGCTGAGAGGATTAATAGGAAGGATTTTTTTTTAGGATGAAAGTTTTGGATACATGATTTTCTGATCAATCTTGGTTGGAGAGATCGGGATGTATGATGGATGATAGAGTTCTCTAGGAAGATGGGCAGTATAGGGCTGTTTGGCAGATGAAGAGAGATTTTCCAAGGGATAATAGTCGAAGGAAGGCTGAAGAAGCGACTATGTCCTTCGATTGCAAGACGACAGGAAAGTAGTCAGGGATGCATTCAGCGGTTCGATTAGAGCATGGATTTATAGAGTCTTGGGGGTGATGGAGGTAGATGTTCTATGGAGCTCCAGTAGGTCATGACTGGATGGCTGATCTTGCATCAGAATTCTTCTGCAAGTGCATCAAGGAGAGTTGCGGTTCAACTAGAGGATGGGTTATATACAGCAAGAGAGGATCCAGATACCTATGAGGAGATGGTGTCGAGACTAGGCAGGAAGTGCTAGAGTGCTATAGTACCACTTCTTGGAGGCATGGGGCTAAGAGAGGGTCGACGATGCAGCAGCCGAGGGAGGTATCTTAGTAGATAGTGTCAGGAGGTATCTCAGGAAGATCACAAGCAAGTCTCAGGAAGAGCCCAGGAGTCTCAGGAGCCTCAAGATGAGATAGGTGGGTCTGAACCCTGAACATGATTTAAGCTGTAGTTCCTCTGGGTAAAACTGAAGCGATGGTTGGTGCAAGGGCAGAAAAGGAGAAGGGCTAGGGTGAAATTTTTTAGGATTCAGTTGCTGGATTTAGAAGAGTTGGATGAGCTTTTAGGTCTCGAAGGTGCCCGTGGATTGCGGAGGTATCCAAGATGGCTTCGGACGGGTCTATGGAGCATGGAGGGTCTGAAGGGGTAGCGACAGTGTCCAAGGTGCAGCGGTCAACTCAATAGTACAGTATTGAGTGGTTGCTCTCGGATGACTCGATTACAGAGTTAGGATCTTCTACGGCATCAGGTGGACTTTGGTTTCAGATGGAGCACCGGTGGTGGCTTCATCGATGGAGATGTGACATGAGTGTAGAGCGGAGGAGTGCAAGAGGACCAATATCCTAGGACTAACATCGGAGATGCATAGTTCTAGGTGGAGCAGCACGTACGGAAAGATAGATGAAATTCTGAGGAGACTGTGTTAGGGTATGCAGCGAGTGTCAGTATAGAAATGCTGCGGGATCTCAAGAAAAGTCCAGGATAATTGATGCAGCTGCCAAGTAGAAGGATTCCTATAATTTTTAAGGTGGTGTATAGAAGTAAATCAAGGACTTCAGCAGTGAAGGCGGTCATCCTAAAGGCCTCAAAGGATGCACAATAGCTGAAGAGGATTGATGGAGGTGATGTTTGCATAAGAGGCTGTCAGAATGTACAGCGATAGCAAGATCATGCAGGAGGGCATTGCCAGGAGTTTGCCAAGGCTTGGGAGTATCAAGATGAAGATTATGAGGATTTATGATGCTCCCAAGCCTTGGGAGGCTACAGAAGGAGTCAGGGTGTTGGCTCCAAGATACTAGGATGAGTATGAGTCATAGGACTAGGATAGGAGTTATCCTTGGTGAAGGCGGTGTGTAGCCCTGCATGGATTCAAGGTTCAAATGTGAGAATCTTGAGGGGCATGGTAAGTGCTTCGGAGATCTGGGATATAAGGTAGAGCAAAGGATCAAAGCCAGAAGAAGAATCAGCTAAAATAAGAGGTTGATACATAGGTGGGCTGGCTCAGATATGCAGTCGAGCGGACTCGAGCTGAGATCGAGTCGATTCGAGATGCAGTCGAGCCGGCTATCTCAGGCAAATAGAAGATAGGATTTGGACGAGATACAGTCGAGCCAGCTCAACTTCTGAGCGAGCCGGCTCGATGGTGACAAATAGAACTGGACGGAATTTTCTGTTTGGATCTAGGATAGGTTTTTATCCTAGGATCATAAGGCTTGGACCAATAAGGTCTTAAGGTGGCTAACTCATGTATGGGTTGGATTTAGATCCTGGGGATGAAAGCATACGAGATATATGTACATGGGCTCGATGAGTGCTTTCATGTCTTGGATTAGCTAGAAGAGTTTTTGGTCATGCCTAATAGCTATGTATAAATACATGAAATATATTAGGATTTCATTATGCATTGGAATATAGATTTTTTCTACCTCAATCTCTTTTCTCTCTTCTCTCTCCTCTCTAGAGTTGCTAGGGGGCACCTCCCTCAAGCCCAAGGAAGGAGGTGCCCCATCACAGATCTAGATTGGTAGATCAGTGGTTTGTTGCTCTTAGAGAATATCGAAGGTCTCCTCAGGTTCACACTAAAGATCATGGATTTTTATAACATGGTATCAGAGCAGTACCACGATTTCCCAACATTTAGTATCAGAGCTTGATAGTGCATGAAAGAGAAGAAGAAGTCATACATGGTAAAATCAAAAATCTGCATAAGTATTCTATGATATGTCTTAGATTTATCTTTGTTATTGCTATGGTTTGGCCAACCGGGAGTAGCAGGTTAAAGGTGGAGGCTGAGAGGATTAACGAAAAAAATTTTTCAGGATGGAAGGTTTGGGTGCATGATTTTCTGATCGATCTTGGTTGGAGAGATCGGGGTGTATGACGGATGACAGAGTTCTCTAGGAAGATGGGTAGTATGGGGCTCTTTAGTAGATGAAGAGAGGTTTTCCAAGGGGTAATGGTCGAAGAAAGACTGAAGAAGCAACTATGTTCTTTGATTGCAAGAAGATGAGGAAGTAGTCGGGGATGCATTCAGTGGTTCGACCAGAGCATGTGTTTGCAGAGCCTTGGGGGTGATGGAGGTAGATGTTATATGGAGGTCCAGCAGGTCAGGGCTGGATGGCTCTACCCACCCCGACCTCGCATCTCCCGTGACCGTCCCAACCCCACCGGTGCCTCCTACACCATAGCCCCAAAGCCTGCCACCCCTACCCCATTGGCCTCACCATGGCCTCATGCCTGCCGACCTGACCTTGCGGCCCCTACCCCACCATCCCCAGCCCGCGGTCTCGATCCTATGGCCCCATCCCTACCATTGTGCGTATAAGTGATAGCATTAGCGATGGCTAATATTGTTTAGTATTAGTAACGGCATTAGCAATGGCTAGTGCCGTCACTAAAATTTAATTAAATATTTTTTTAATTAATTAGTTAGATAGTTAATTAATTAATTAGATGCATAAGATTTGGGTCTCAACATGCAGCATGCTTGAACCGAGAGAAGGTGTCGAGCAGCATTACAAACATGGGGCCGGGGTATGCCCTATGTGCCCAGGCCTTGGGTCATTGATGGCATCCAAGGCATCTTGCCCTCACGTTCATTATAATCTCAACTCTTTAATCACTTATTTCAGTATACTTATCTTATGTATGTTTAGGCAATATGATGAGATGATGAAAGAAGAAAATCCAAGCATAAGTGATAAAAAAATATCAACACAGTGCTCAAAGAACTTTGTATATTGGTTTCGTTAATTAGTCATTCAAGAGAGCAAGTCTATACAAAGGTAGCTAAGACCATTAGGTTACAGGCCTGAAAAATATATGACAATATGCTATAATGGTTGTAACGTAAATGGTTTAAAATTTTACACCCAGTAATATGAAAATTATAAAAGCACAATGAATAGTGGTATATATATAAAAGATAGCTAGTAGAAACATAAGGTGGAGAGTGACTACTATAGAATCCTCAAAGAAGTGATTAAGATCAGCTATATTGGAGGAAATACTGTCAGTCTATTTAAGTGCCAATGGTTCAATACCGATAATGATATGAAGATTAATCCACGGCATGGGCTTATTGAAATCAAATATGGATCAAAAGCTTATGTCAACAAGCTATTTGTACTAATTGCACAAACTGCTCAAGTATATTATACTTCTTTTCCATCAAGAAAAAGAGGAAGAAAAGATTAGTAGGCTATATGCAAAATTAAATCTCAAGTCATTCATTATACGCTCGAAGAAGAAGAAGAGCCTAAATTATCAGAATGCTTTCAAGAGGATGAGACAGTAGGAGTTCATCAATCATTCGATGATGTGGAATTGGATGCTCTAGGAATTCTCCTACATGAAGATGGCAAATATGAGGAGGTAGATCCAACTGAGATTATTTTAAAAGACAATCCTCCCCAAGAAGAGGAAGAAAAGAAAGAAGAAGAGGAAGAGGTGGAAGAAGAGAAAGAAGAAAAGGAAGAATCAGAAGAAGATACCAAAGGATACCAAATATCTGAAAAGGTCGATGAGTAGTGCTAAGTATATAATTCTTAGATCATTTTAATTACTTATCTTACATCATTTTAAATCTTGCATTGCCAACCATAAATATATAATTAATTTGATAAATCTATTTATTTTTATTTTTAGAGAGCATACATTATATTTTTTAGAGGCCAGAACCATGCCAGATGAGGACAAAGCTCTTGAGGAGAGAGCGATCATACGGCCAGCTCTCATAGTTCTGCACCTCTCACACTAGATGGTAAGCTCTAATATTTTATATATTCTTATTTATGTTATTTTATTATTTGTTAACTAATACAATATTCTTTGTATTAGATTTTTGGCGCTCAGATTCGGAGGACAAGGGGTCACCAATGACTCCACAGTAGTGACCGCCAGCTCTCAGACATAGTGCCATGGTCGAGGACCTGCCCGGCTCGTGGTATCTCCAACTCGATCGGAGGATAGATAGATCATCCATATCCAGAGCCACTTGTAAGTACTACATACTCAATTAATATATTAAAATTTAGTAATTTTAGAGTTAACATTTATTATTCAAAATAAATTTTACAGCACATTCAGAGAGCCTTCAATATCTCATATCGTTACTAGAATCAATATGCCGATTGATACCGAGATCGGTGAACTATTTCTCGAGTTGGCTGTTAGGAGCTCGTAATGCAGCTTGGAAGATATTTCTGGTAAGTCAAAATTGGTATAATTTTTAAATTTTTGATACGTTGGTATTTTAATTATATATTAATACATGCTTGCTTCTATCTTATAGAAGTACTATTGATTTGAGACACTCTAAAATAAGGAGGCTAACCGTTAGACCTTTGAGGAGGTGGCCATATATAGGCTTCAAGTTGACCTCTAAAGCCTCAGGCAGTCCACCATCCAGCATTTCAATCACCATCGGACTAGAGGTCATTCATGGATCACAGGATGTGGACAGACATATGGCATGCCCTCTACGATCAGTGGAGTAGCGAGTAGTACTCCGATAAGTGGCAGAGGGCCCAGCAGAACTGGACCATCTAGCAGGATTCGATCAGGCACATGGGCAGCTCGATCGGCACACATATTGTGGTCGATAAACTGGTAAGAAATCGATACCAAAATTCTTTATTAGAACTATAAAAACTCTTATATGCATATTTTAATTAATTTAATTTTATTATTTACTTATTGTAGAAATGACAGCGGGGTCGTCCATCAGACCAACTGTAATTATGATGGGCTACACACCAGTTTAGAAGAATTAGTGACTATTTAGATTCTATGTCGTGATAGATCGTAGTAAGAACTTCAAACTTTATTGACTAATTAAGTTATTACAGAATTTGATTTTTATATTAGAACTAATGTATTTCTGAACTGTATAGATATGTTACGTGGCATATGTTGCTGAAAGATATGGCGATGACCAGTCTTCTCAGGCCCCCCTTGATCTTAAGGGATGGCTCAGCACCATCGGAGGGATGAGTAGGAGCCGAGTTATAGGATTTAGCCACAGCTTCGATCCTTCACCATCTCAATATCCTTCAGCATCATCATAGACATCGATGTCCCAGACTTGGAGCGATGTGTACATGGGGGAGGTCGTGCCGATGCTTCTAAGCCAATAATCTCAGAGCCTCCTGGATACCATCTGCAATACAGTCGTGGAGCTTCTTTGAGACCCATAACTACACAACCAGTTGGGCTCATCATTCTAGCCATTATATTAGATAATTATATTACTAAATTCTTTTGCTTGTTTTATGTTTTCATATTTAGAAGCTTCATATATTAGATTTAAGTCTAGCAAGTAGATTTAGGGGCTAAAAATTTAATCTAACCATCTAATTGATGGATCGGGGGTGTATATAGCTCTGTATCATCTAATAGAATATTTAAGAATAATCTATTCGAGAATTAAAGGAGTGTATTGAAAGATACATCTTTATATCAAAATTTATTAATATTATTTTATTTTTTTATTAGAGGATGCCGGGACATCTGACTCTCATCTATCAGCTACTAGAGAGGAGCAAAAAGAGGAGATGGACGATGACAAGAATCAGACCTGATTTTTTTTTTATGTATTATTTTTTTGACATTGCTTATAAAAAAATTATATAATTTATACTTTTAATATAATATAATTAATTTTTAATTTTTGACTGTCATATTATCTTTGGATTTTAATTATAATAGCTATTAGAAGCCATAATTCATTATGATCAATTAAAATAGATTTTAAAAATATTATTATTAATTTTTTAAAAAATAAAATTAATTATTAGCATTGGTATTAGAGATGTCATTCGCCATTGCTAGTGATTATTAGTGACATCATTAGCGATTGCTTGCCATCGATAATATTTCTTAAAATATTTTTTTATTTTATTTAAAAATAAAAAATAGAGACAGCATTAGTGATGGTATTTTTGGTCGCTAATAATTATTAGTGACGAAATTAGCCATGAACCTACCATCATTAATATTTTTTTAATTTTTTTTAAAATTTAATTTAAAAATTAAAAAATAATTAGTGATGAAATTATTCCATCGCTAGAGCTATTGCTAATAGCCTTATTAGTGATGGTTAGATTTTCCATTGCTAATAATGGTATTTAGCGATCAGGGTTTTTAGATTGACTTTTATGATGAGATTAGCGACGGTGGGGGTATTAGCGACGGAAGATGGACTATGAGCGATGGCAGTTAGCTATTGCTAATAGTTTTGATTCTTGTAGTGACCCTGCTTCAAGCAAGTTTAAGTGTTGATCATTATCGGGCCAACCCATTTAGACTTGTTTATTGAATGGGTTAGCTTTAGGTTTAGACATTTGACCCATTTAACCATTTTAATCTATTTAATAATTGGGTTGGATTATGATTGGACTCATTTAACCTATTTAAAGCCTATTTAACATATTTATGACTTATTTAACTAGATCTACTTAAACATATTTAAGTCATTTAATCCATTTAATCTAACTTGACCTATTTAATAAATGGGTTATGTGAGTTTGGTTAGGTTATCTGTTTATAAATAGATTTGGTTCAAACTTAAATTTTTAACCTAATTTACTAAATAGGTTGAATCTAGGTTGATGAATTTTTGATCTAATTCGTATCTGACCCAACGCGTATTTGACCCAATTTAACCTGATTGCCACCCTTACCCTCAAGTTCCCTACAACTTGAGCTCCCCCTAATGTTGGGATGCTTATTGCCCTTCAAGAAAAATGGGGGTCACTTATGCTCCCTTAGGTACCAAAACAAATTCTCCATCATGTATAAGTTCCCTCCGATGCCTTTATCCTATTTTACATGAGGTCCCTCCACCATTTGAACTCTAATTACAATAATAAAAAAAAATCCCCATGCACTCATATCTTATTTATTAGTAAAAAAAAAGTGCCACACTCCCAAATGCCCTCACACAAAGATAGGACTAAAGGATAGGGATGGCAGGCTGGCAAGTTTTTTTGGATAATCGACCCATCCCAAATTCTAACAGGATCCATTTAGCAATACCTTATAGGATTTGAAAAGAATTTAGAATTTAAAATTAAAATAATTTGGGTTTAGAATGGACTTAGAATTTGCCCCTTGGATATTCACTATCCAAACTTGATTTTATATATATATATATATATATATATATATATATATATATATATATGTATATACACGAGGACATGAATCCCAAGCCTTGAGATTGCTTTATAATACATCACCCAACAAGCCGCAATTCAAATTCATTTTTATGTAATTGATAGTATATTTATACCATTTAAAATCCACACAAAATCTTAGCCATCGTCAAAGCTTCCTATTCGGCCACTCCAAGCCTTCCCCACCTGATTGAGACTCTTGAGGACCAAAAAATCAATAGAGGAAAAAGCTGCTCCAAGCCTCGCATCTGTTTTAGACTCCTGAGGGTGGAAAAAACCGAGAAAAAACCAAGAGAAACCATACGAAAAATCCATGAAAACAATGGCAAGACTGAAAAATTGAAAGGTAAGGCCTTTTGCCACATAGACTGATTATTATTATTATTATTTTTTTGCTTCTTTTTTCTTTTCATTTCATTCTTTCTTTTTGGGAGGTCTGTGGGGAAAGAGAGCGCTTGAGGGAGATTGGATGGGTTTCTTAGGTTCTGATTTTTTTTTTTTTTTCCGAGTATATGAAATTTTGTACGAGTTGTTGTGGTGGTGCGTGTTGGTCCCTTGAGCTTTTGAGAGCTGTAGAAGCATGATATTTTGTGGGGTTTGGGGAATTTTGACCGAAAGGATTCTTTAAATTATCAATTTGCGGAGTTTTATTCGGATGATAATATGAGTATGATAACAAATCCATGGTGTGAGACTTGCAATAGGCTAAGTTCCACCTTTCTGAGCTGTCATGTGGATGCGTGAACAAGACCTTTCTCACGCTATTCAACTCCAACGGCCAAATGCCTCTCATGGTAACTTGCACCGGCCACAACAGAATGAGAGAGACGGACGCTCAAGGCTCATGGTTTAACGTGTCGGATAAGAAAAGAGATACTTCACTTCGAACATTGGCTTTGTGAGATAGATATATATATATATATATAGTGGTCTAATTGTTTTGATAGTTTCCCCCAAACCCGGTCAAACCTTATTTTTTTAGTCATGCTTGGAATCTGAGAAACCAATTTTTGATTGAGGTGGCTGGTGTACTTTTAACTTATATATATATATATATAATATATATATATATATATATATATATATATATATATATATATATATATATATATATATATATATATATGTATGTATGTATGTATGTATATATATATCACTAAATATTGGAATCAAAGGAAACATAGTAGTTCTCTAAATTCTGTGTTTTTAATGGTTAGTAGCAGCTATAGAACAAGTTATAAGGAAAGTGAGGGTGAAGAAGTCGAGAAGGAAGTTGAAAATCAAAATAATTTAATCAATTGATTATTATTTGTTACTATTTTTTAAAATTTATTTGTTCATAACTTGTTCCCTTGATTTACTATATATGGCATGTAGTTCCATAAAGAAACAAAAATAATATGTAAAAGTATATGAATGTATATTTCATATTTGGGTATCTAGTAAAAATTTATTAATTCACTAAGATTATTGGCTAATAAGATTGTAAACTGTTGTATGAAAAATATATTATTGTTAGTGAAGGTGCAAATGGATTTTGCAAGAGTTGCAAATGCTTGGAGGGGTTATAAGTGTAGATTGAAGAAGAAGTTCAATATGTATGGTATAAGAGAAGAAGGATTGGTTAATAAGTCAGAACAAATACTGGACTAACATTTGGAAACACTTAACTATTGAAAATTAGAAAATATGAAAGTAAAACTAATTCTTACAATACTTAAGGATTTTTATGATTTTAAAAATAATAGTTTTTGAAATAACTTATTTATAAGCATCTCATATCTCATTCATTGTCCATTATTTTATTTCAATATATTTGTTGTTATACAAAATTAATAAAAATAAGGCAAATTGAGAATGCAAGATGCATGCATAAACCTAGTCCTAAGAGCTTTGCAAGAATTCAAGAGAAGTTGGTAGGTTCAAATTGTCATTGTCATATACTTATTTGTATATTATCATGTCAATATGCATGTATGTTATGGGCTGGTCAATATTTTTATATAAAAGTTCTCTTATATAATTTTTTGATTTATTAACATATGTTGTCAATCATCTCTAGCAATGATACTATGATTTATTGTATTATTGTTTTAGCCATCTTATTATATATGTAATTAGTTGGATATCTTTATGGCTCTATTTATGGAAAATTTCTTAGATTCATGATAATATAGCACAATTTCAGATAGCATCAAATAAGAATAAGAAACCACCATCCCAAATTCAGATGTTTCTTGAAACTAGCAGCCTAAATAAGGAAAGCAAGCTGATGAGGATGTAAGTTCTAAAATTATAAATTACATAATTTGTATGATTTTTTAAACTTAAAGAATATTTATGCATTGTTGCATTCAACATGGTCATTTATTAGTTGTGAAACAGAATTATGACTCAGAGTATTTAATATAGCATGTTGTAGTGGAAGTAAGTTTGCAAGTGCAGAAAAATTTATAGAAAGTTTAGGAAAAGAAAATTCCAGACCTGTGCATGAACTATTGTTAGCTGGCTCATTTGATCCTTCTTTTTTATGGATATGTACAAATTATTTATCTATATTATAAAATATTTTAGTTATTTTCCAAAAAATATTTCTATTACATATAATAAATCTATATTTTAAGGATTTTGATTATTGAATGTTGTTTCTTATATAATTTAATTTTCATTCATGATAGAGATAAGCTTTATGAGGAGATGATGCTATCACGGGAGAGGATCATTCATCAAGAGAATCATTGATGAGGGAGATATGGATCATCAAGGAAAACACAGTAACTTTTGAATGTTATTTCATATATATGTTTTGATTGCTGATTATTGAATATTGATGGCATATCAAGTTATGGACTACATTTTGTATTTGTATACAATTTAGAGTTTATTGTGATGAATATATTTTGCAACTATAATTTTAATTATATGTTATTATAATTTAATGATATTTGAGAAATATAGATTGTTGAGCAAAATATTAAAATAGGACATGCAATAACTATAATTGAAAAATACAAGTTATAAACATAAAAATATAATATGCAATAATTACAAATTATTGCTTAAAATGGAATATACAGCAGTAGAAATCTATTACCTAAAGATAAAAGTTGTTGCCAAAAATTAACAAAATCATTATCTATAGTCAAAAAATTATTGCAATTTTTTTTAAAAATAATTATTTAAATAATCTAAAATGGCTGCCCAAACATAAAAAAGAATTGCCTAAACATAAAAAAATTAATGCCTAATTATAAAAAACTATTGTCTAAATCTAAAAATACTATTAGCTAAACATAAAAAATTATTGCCTAAATAAAAAAAAATGTTGAAAAAATCTTAAAGAAATTGTTGCCTAAATTTAAATAACCATTGTTTAAAATGAAAAAATGGCTATCAAATATTCTCAAAAATATTTGTCTAATTATTAATAACTGCTGCAAAAACTTGTAATAGACCATTTAATAAAATGAAGAACTATTGCTTATTCTTCAAGAAAAACTTGTTGCCTAGGAAAAGAAACTATTGCCAAAATCTCAATAAAACCACTGCCTTAACAAAAAAAAAAAAAAATGTTGTCTTTTCTTTGCTACAATCATTACAAATACTTATTGAAAATTGCTACTTAATATTTTGTTAGACAACGATTATTTAATCATTGTCTTATAATCAAAATATCATTATCTTTGATTTTAGGCAATAGCTGCATAAGTAGCAGCCGGAAAACCATTGTCAAAACTATTATGCAATGGTTTTGGACCTTCAAGCAATATTTTTTTGGTGGTTATAAGTCTCACACCATAGATTTGGTATTATTGGTGTAGAAAATGGTACTGATGTCGGAGTTTGCTGGAGCTGGAGAAGATGAGGCCACTGACGAGACTTGCAAAATGAAGTCTTGGCTAGAATTGGTTCCGATAGAATCCTTCGACAGTCAAGTTAGTCTTCTGGCCAATAAGAATGAAGTACTTAGAAGAAAATGAGAGTAGAGTTTAGAGCTTAGAGAAAAAGACATATCTGAAGGATTTCTTTTATAGATGGAGCTTGTAACAGAATGATCGTGACAGACATAATTATCCGCTAGTAGGCCACGCGGAGTTTGTTACAAAGAGCAGCTATCCTTTATTATGACTTGCCAGTCGGTTAGATTTAGTTTGTTGGAGTTCGGTCAAGGAGCTGGAGCCATTTGTGCCTGGTAGAAGGTTATTCATATCAGGATGAAGAATCCAAAGTCAAACTGGCCGAACTTGAAGGTCGTCCTTTACGTAGTGGATAGTGGCTTTGCAATCTTCTAAGCTTGAGTCCTGCTGGCGTTGCTTTTGGTAGTTATCAGAACTTCGACCATCTTCAAGGCCGGTCGGGTATAGGTGTAGACGTTCAGACCCAAGACTAGTGAGGGAATAGTAGGCTTTCCATGAAGGACTGCTGCCAGGTCTCCTTAAAGGAGTTCGGCAGAAGCAACAAAAGGTCCAAGATCAACTGGGTGCTGGGGTGGACGAATACTGATATCCTAGGCTTCCTGATGGTGCCACCTTGATTGCTCTAAGGAGTTTGATGGATACCCCAGGATAACCTAATAGAGTGTTGGAGTTCATAGTCTGCAAGGTAGTTGCTTACTTATCCAAGATTGGGAACTGGACTTGCATTGAAGACGAGGTTCTTTTACTATTCAAGTTCATCCGATCGATTTGCATGACATGAGTTGACTACTGGCAATTGTCGAGGGTGGGTGAAGGAGTTCGGCCGCTATCCATTAGATAGAGTAGAAGAATTCAGCTAGAGAGGAATTCAACTGGCTGGGGTCGTTGACATAGGGATGTCGAGATCTGTCATCGCAAGGTAGGACAGAGGAATTTGGCCTCCTTTAGGATCGGTTGCCAGTAGAGATCAGATGATGCAGGGGTCCTCATCAGTTGGACAATTGCTACTTATTCTGGGCTAGGAGCCAGGATTAGTGAGATGGCAACCCTTTTTACTGCTCAAGTTCATTCGATCGAGCTTTATTGTTCGTTCAATCTTGATCAGATCCTCACTTGCAAAGGAGTTTGACCACTTTACGAAATTGAGCCTGAATAGTATTCATGATCCTTGAAGTTCAGAATCTATCACTATAATTCCAACCCATGCTGCATTAAGGTCTGACATCAAGCCAGACTTCAGCGGGAGCTACTTTACCCCCAACACTTATCCTCCTACTCCTGAGTCTGAAGTTCGGACAAAGGGAGTACTAAATTATAAGTGCCGAAGTCCCTTTCTGGCCTCCATCTCTTGATAGATGAAATGGTTTTGGCTTTCTCCAACTGGCGTCAAAGTTTCTTTAACGTTAAGCAACCCGAAAAGACTTCGATGCTTGAAATTCCCCCCAAGACAAAGCTCAAGGTATGATGCCATTAAATCCTTGTCAGTCGTCAGCCACTGCCATGATGAGTGGGACACGTGGCGAGTGAGGATCGGGTGGAGAGGATTGCAATCATAACTTTCTCTAATTTTTTCTGGCTATTTAAACACCTCCTCCTCCCCCGACTTCTTACTTTTGCCTGCATCTTTCTCCTTCTTTCGTTCCTCGTCTCCTCTAGGCTCCGACCATCGACGTTTCTCCAGTCTGACTTTCTCCTTTTTGACCATTTTTCTGAAATCTCTGACCAATCTAGGTTAGTCTCCTGACTCTTTTCTCGTATTTCTTTTCTTTTTTCCTGTATTTTGTCCTTTTGGTTTCTTCGAAAGAGTTTAGTGCTCTTCTTGGGTTTTTCAAAAAATTTGTAGCCCTTTTCTTTCATTTTTTTGGTGGTTTCTTAAGTTTAATTAGATCCAAATATCCTTTGGAGAGTCTTGGTCCTCTGGTTCTAGGAGTCTAGCCCATCCGAACTCGACAAACCTTGACCTTAGGAGAACTACCGAACCTGTGGATGCACCTCGTCCAACCTTTAGTCTTGAAACCATTTCTTGCTTGTTACATCCTGAAGATCTTTCCTTGATAAGAATTCAGTACGGATTTTCTTCAGAGTATGAACTGAAACTTCTTAGGCTGAGTGACCGAGCTTGCTCTCCTCCTTCGGGTTGTTTCTATTTCTACACTGAAACTCTTCATGCTGGGCTTTGACTTTCCATTCTCCCTTTTATGGTAGCGTTCTTTAGGTTTCTAAACATCTCCTTCGCCTCCATGGTTCTAAATTCCTTTAGATTCATCATAGGATTTCTTTTCCTCTATATTATAGCCAAAGTCCAACCCACTATCTTTTTGTTCCATAACTTCTTCACTTTCAAACATCACCCCACTCTCAAAGATTGATGGTATATGTCTCCCTAATTCTGCAAGAAGGGGTTGCTTAAGGGCACCTCTTCTTCCATTCATAACTGAAAGCAAAAATTCTTCTTCGTTTCATGTCCTTCAATAGAATTTAAGTGTCCTCCCTGGGGGCAGTTAAGAGACTCTTTTCGCCAAGTTTCTGGGTTAAAAAGAGAGGACCTCGACTCGGCCAATAAATTGAAAGACTACCAAGCTCCACCATTATCCAATTTGCTAGAAGACCAGACCCTATTCAATCTCAGCCTAAGTCCCCTCAATCCAGTAGGTATTCTTCCATATTTCATTAGTTATGCTCTCTCTCTTCTTCTAACTAGTTTTTATACTACTATAGAGATGACTCCAGAAGAGCTGAACCAGGTTAACCAAGGCAATCAAAGCCCTCAAGAGGAAGGGTCGCTCTTTTGGAGAGATGTCGAAACGGGCGAGGGATGAAGACCCAAGTTCGGCCGTGCCGACCCAACCTACCCCCATTCTAGAAACCACTACATGTATACCATGCCTGTCCCTGCCCAACGAAGCCGCCACCTCTATGCCTCCTGAACAAGAGATAGTGGTAGAGAAGAAGAAGAAGAGGGCTACTGCTAAGAAGGCCAGGAGAAGCACTAGGGGGCTGGCAGCAACAACTCTGAATAGGAGCGAGGTTCCATGGATGACTGGGAGGTCGTCCAATCCTTGATGGAAGGATGCATCCTTCCTCACATTATTGAGAGAATGTCTCGCATGGAAGATGAGAAGAGAATCAGGGAGTCCTTTGCTGCCTTTCTTGAGGTAATCAATCTCTCTTCCTATGCTTGATTGGACATTGATGAACTTTGAGGCCACGACTTATGCCTTATTATTTGTAGCTGGGGCACTATTTGTATACTCATGCTGAAGTGGCAGGCCTTCACAAAGCCGAAGCTTCCAAAACCCTCAAGGAGGCTCAAGTGGAGGCCAAGAATGCTTAGGCTGAGGTCGAGCGCCTGAAGGAGGCTTTGGAAGTTTGCTCTACCGAAGTCGAACACCTTCAGAAAGCACTTCGGAGGGAGGAGCAGGCATCGATGGAGCTGAAAGCTGCCTTAGCTTCAGAGGAGGCCAAACAAAAGAAGGTTGAGGAGGAGGTCAACTTAGAAAGGAAGGTGGCTATCGAGTCTTTCAAGTCTTCGAAGGTGATGCAGGATATCAAGATAGCTTTCACCCAGGAGGCCTTCTTTAAGGGGTTTGAGGTCTATCAGAGGAGGATTGCAGAAAAACTTCCTAAGATGGACCTTGACTTTTTGGTTGAATGTCTTAAGGAGGATGAAGTAGAACCTTCAGCTGCTGGTGCCAAACTTCCTCCTCCCGAACCTACGACCGTGCCTACTGATGAACCAGTCCCTACCGGGACTACATCCACTTCTTCCGCCATTCCCCCTCGAAGGTTGGCGACCTCCACTAGCTATACATATTTCTTTTTCTTTTATCCTTGTGTATCCAAAATATTTTGATTAATGAAAGTGAATTCCTTCTTTGCTATACCTATATTGTAATGCATATTTTTTTGCACATTAAACATTCTCTAATGGAAGCAGATCCTCTGCCTCATGGCAATGTTGGAAAATATATCCCAAAGTTAATTATCAACCTATTTATAATTATGCTATATTATAATTATAATTAATTTATTAATTAATAAAATATATTTTTGATAGTTTTCATTACAAGTTTTTATCTTCTATCGAACTCTATTATTGTGATGAAGTCCTTAGGACTATTTTGGTTCGATAAAGAGAGGATTTATCGATTAGTCCTTAAAATTATTCATGATCAAATGATAGGCTATTAATTAGGACGACAGCATCTATCGAGCATAGGTCGCTGTGTGCCATATAGGTTGGTTGTCCTCTTAACTAAGGAGTATGGAGATACTAGTATGGCATACAGGTGAGATGTAAGGATACGTCGTCATTGAACGTGACCAACTCTAGATCCTACTATCGAGAATATCTCTGATGGGATATAGGTATAAGTATCTCTTAGACCTAAGATCACCTCAGTGGCTTACAAGCAACTCACTGTGCTTTGATACCGGACTAACTAAATTTTTGGATATATTTAAGTACTTGCAAAGTCGGTGTGTGATCAAGATGGGATTGACCATTTCAAGAGTTGGAGAAGAATGTATCACTGTATTTCAATATAGTAAAATCTTGGCTAAGATAATCTATAAAATGGATTTAATATTTTGAAATACAATATGGATAGTCTAATTAGAGTTGATAGTTGAACTCTGAGATATCCTACGAGCATTTTGGTCAAGAGAATGAATTATATGAAAATTATATCCATATGGGTTCTAAGGATATTGTTCTATATATTCGACCTATCCAACCGTCGGATATCATTACTAGATAGTCACTTCGATTGGTATAAAAATTTATTTTCATGCTATCGACTTAGGTTCAGATCTGTGAGGTCACACACATTAGAGTTCATGATCTAATCGGATGGTTGATCAATGATTAAGAATCATTTAGAGTTAAACGATCAATACGATTGATGTTTAACCTAGTGCAAGTATTGCAGAAGAATCGATTAGCAATTGGATTGCTAATTAACTTAATTAGATTAAGCCAAAGGACTGAGATTAAGTCTAATTAAATATATTTTAATTATATTTGATTTGAGCTTGATTGGATCAAGTTCAATTGGTTTATTGGATAAGCCAATTAAAAGAAAGAATTAATCCTAGTTTAATTAGAACTTAGGTCAATCAAATTTTTAATTTGATTAAAAAATTAAATTAGATTTAATTTAATTAGATTCTTAATTAGATTAGGACCTAATTTAATTGGATTGATTTATTTTTGATTTAATTTAGTTTGAGAAACCATATTTGACCAAGTCAAATATGGAATCCTAGTAAGACTAGGATTCATACCCTTGCGCCACATATACCCCAAGCCCCCATGCCCACTTCTCTCTTATTTTTGGCATGGAAACCTCCTCTCCCTGGTCTCTTCATGCATGCCCACCCCTCTCCTCTCTTTCCTATATTGTAATTTGTTATGGACCAAGTCAATATAGGTAGTTAGTTTCCAAGGTTCAAATTCTATTGGATAGAATTTTAGAAAACTTGGACTCTTCCCTTATGCCACCCCCACCCTGATTTTTCTTTGGATTTTCATGGTAAAAAGATGGCATTCTATGTGCACAAACCTGGTGGTCCATAGCATAAAGCAAGGAGGGGGCGCCCAAGTGTTGGGCGCCCCAACTGGCTCTTGGGCGCCCCAACTGGTTGCCTTTTTAGGACATACCTTGTCTAGGTATTTGACCTAGACAAGGACTCCTACATATCTCTATATAAGAAGCTCCTTTTGGGCTGATTTTCTGATATATTCTAGAAATTAGAGAGGGCTATTAGGCGTGTGAAAACTAGGTTGAGAGACCTCTTGGGCGTGGGGATTTCATAGACACCAATCTAGGTGTCTGGGTGAGATAAAAGAGAAGAAGAAGAGGATCTTCTTCTAGGGTTCTTTTGCTCTTCCCTTCTCCTTCTCTTTCATAAATATTTTTGAGTGTTATTTTAGATCGAAAGTTTCTTCCTTTCCTTCTAATTTTTTGGAGTATCCAAGTCTTAAAGAAGGAAGCACTGGATCGACCGTCGAAGAAGGATCAGCATAGTACTAGTATATTGTACTGATTTTCTATATCGGACTTCTGATCGGGGTTCGTGGGCTTGTGTCGATATCTCTTAAAAGCCAAACGCATGTGTGGCTCGAAGTTTCATCCTTCAGCCTGGATCAACAAGTTAGAACATATAACTTGCACGAGTAATATGGATCTAATCCTATATTACATATCTGCAATAGATCTAGTATAGATCCATATTGATGTGATCAACATGTCTTTTACTTCTAATATTTTTAATTTTTTGATTTAATCACATGCTATAATTATGTAATAGGATCTAAGATCTAGGGATTCTCTGGTGTTTTTATAAATTAATTCGATTAATTTTTATCTTCCGCTGCTTTGATCTGAAAAATTTCAAGATCTAATCCTAAAATCCTAGATCTGATTCCTTCAAGCAACCCCTTAAAGGCCCAAGTCAAAAATTTAAAAAAGAAGTTCATCAACTTGGTAAGAAACTGAAGAAAGCTAAAGATGAACTCCAAAAATTCAAGAAGAACTACACTGAAGCTGCCATTGAAATTAACCACCTTAATCAATCTTCCAAACAATTTTTTGGAGAATATACTGTCAAAAAGAACCATTTAAAGGAAGAGCTTGAGGAAACCAGGAAGCATGCCAGCGAGAAGTCCTGGACTTTAATGATGAAGGTTAGCGCTCTCAAGTTTGAGCTTAAGATGGCTCAAGAGAAAATTTGGCTACTGGAGGGTAGCTCAACCTAGTCCACTAATCGAGAAGAATATGGTTGGGACTGGCTAAAGAAATTCTTCGATCTTTGGAAATAGCTACGTGAGGCTAAGGAGCAACATGACACCGATAGGTTCATTTGGTATGAAAGGATTACTAATCTTGAATGGAGAATTCGAGCTACCGATAGTGAGGTTATTCAGCTTCAGAAGCAATTAGCAGATAGGGCCAAAGTCAGTTCAAGCAGAGATGTGGATGAAATTGCCGCTCTTAAGCGCACTCTTGCAGATCTCACTATAACTACAAGCAGCAGAAAAACGAACTCCTCCAGCTTAAGATCCAGATGACTTATCTTGAGGAAAAAATTGAGAGAAACTGAAGAAGATCTCCAAAGGTCTCAAAAGTTACTAGGTGAAAGTTTGGCGGCGAGATGGAAGCTCGAAGAGAAGGTGAATGACTTGAAGCTTTCTTTTGTACTAGCTAGAGTTGGCAGTCCAAAGTCCAGCATTGAATAAGACTTCATCTTTTCCTTTCTTTTTTTTTTTTTTGTAATCAATCCCCAGGACCTTCGCTTGTAATGATCTTTACTTTAATGGAATAATATCCTTTTGATCCCTTGCTGTCATCTCTATCAAGTACTTGTAGGATTCCTTGCTCCTATGCTATTTTTAGGATGATGACCTTGGTTTGTTGTTTTATAGATCTGTTCCCCTTTGTTTACAAATAGAGGTTTTTGTATTTGGTTTAGAAGTTGGCTCCTCCCCCATGAGGGTTGTCATTCACACCAGGATGAGGTCCTCCTATTTTGGGCATGGGACGATCTTTGCCTTCATTAAGATGAGGTCCTCCTATTCCTAACGAAATTATCGGAGCATGAAAGGGCTATTGAGAAGGCCTCTCCTCATTATCTTCTATTTTAAATAATCGAAGGTCTTCATCCATGTTAGGACGAGGTCCTCCTGTTCCTAACGTGGTTAGCTTTTATCCTTGTTAGGATGAGGTCCTCCTCCTTGTAGGATTTGGTGTGGTGCTCCCAGGCCTTGGGAGGCCATAAGAGGAGTCAAGGTGTTGGCTTTGAAAGATTAGGACGGGCATGAGTCCTAAGGCTAGGACAGAAGTTGTCCTAGGTGAAGCCAGGATGTAGCCCTACACGGACTCGAGGTTCAGGTTTGAGGATCTTAAGAGGCTTGATGGTCCTCCGAAGATTTGGGATACAAGGTGGAGTAAAGGATCAGAGCCAGGAGAAGAATCAGCTAAGACAAGAGGCTGACACATAGGCGGGCTGGCTCGGATATGCAGTCAAGCCAGCTATCTCAGGCAGATAAAAGACAGGATTTGGATGAGATACAGTTGAGCCAACTCGGCTTCTGAGCGAGCTGGCTCGATGGTGGCGAACAGAACTGAATGAGATTTTCTATTTTGGTCTACGATAGATTTTTATCCTACGATCTTAAGGCCTGAACCAATAAGGTCTTAAGGTGGCTAACTCATATATGGATCGAATTTAGATTCAGGGGATGAGAGCATGTGAGACATATGTACATGGGCTCCATGAGTGCTTTCATGTATTGGATTAGCCATGCGAGTTTTTGGTCGAGCCTAATAGCTATGTATAAATACATAGGATGTATTAGGATTTCATTATGCATTGGAATACAAAACTTTTCTTTCTTAATCTCTCTTTTCTCTCCTCTCTAGAGTTGTCATCCCAAGGGGGCGCCTCCCTCAAGCCCAAGGAGGGAGGCGCCCCATCATAGATCTGGATTGGTGGATCGGTGGTTTGCTGCTTTTAGAGAACGTCGAAGGTCTCTTCAGATTCATGCTAAAGATTAGGGATTATCGCAATATGGTATCAGAGTGGTACCATGGTTTCCCAACACATCATGCCAAACGGCCACTTACACGGTCGTTGCCTCGCTCTTCCTCGATGCTCTGCCTATGTCTGCTCTGCAGGCTGCACATGCTCAGCGCTCTGCCAAGCTCTTCTTAGTGGCTGCTAAAGCTCTCTGTGCTATCTTGTTGCTCCACAACATCACACCCTTTAAATAGGATGAAATTCCACGCATACGGGCTGCTCTCAGGAGTCCTATTAGAACTCTCTCTTAATACATGTCGAACAAGGCTTCTTACTGCATCCTGTTCGCCCGTGCTTGTGCCCACGCACTGTCGACCGCACTGGGCGCATCTCACATGCACTAGGCGAGCGCTGTTGCCCAAACCCAAATGCAGAAACAGCCTCGAATCCCCCATGCATGGCCGCTTGGGCCCAGGCCATGCCCGCGGCGTGCCCACCTAGGCCCGGTCCGGTGTTTGCGCATGCTGTGCATGCTTCTCTTGTCTGCTTATAGGCTACACCTAGCTAGCATGCATGGGCAGGTTCTCCAATGGGCCCACCAATCATGGGCCCCACTTAAGTAGCCCATTCGCTCCATTGGCTTCTGGATGCATTTTCTCCTCCATTCGGACTTCATTTGAACTATTTTTGGGCTCATTGGACTCCACTCATCATCCTAGATCTTGCTGTGGACTCCTTATGGATTGAATTCGAGGCATTAAATCTTAACAATCTCCATCTCGACTCGACATTCGGCCTCAATTTGATTTTGAGAGCTTTTGGATCTTCTCGCCCCCATTGCTTGGGGCAATTGCCTGCTTCTCATGGATGGACAAACATAGGAGTCGAGCCAAGCCACTTGATCCCATCTCCATCATGTACCATGCTCCACCTAACTCGAGACCTGCTCGGGGTAGCCTTCTTGCGACATCGCTCATCCTCCTAAGTCTCCTGTCTTGTGTCCGATCCATCTCTACCTAGAGCTCCACCTTGCATTGGGATCCTGCTGGCATTTTTCATGTAGATGGCTCCTCCTTGTATAAGAGAAAATTGATCAACCCTTTGCGGTTGATCTCCATCTTGATTGCTCCTATCTTCTCCATCTTCAATTTTGATCACCACCACCGCAACCTATCCTGACACTTCTCTCGCCCACCTATGGGCCATGCCTGGCCCAGTGCGCCTGGGCCACTTCCCCAACGTGCCTACCGACCATGGGCCCCACTCCAGCAGTCCGTTCACTCCATTGGCTTCTGGATGCATTTTCTCCTCCATTCGAACTCCGTTTAGGCTATTTTTGGACTCGTTGGACTCCACTCATCATCCTAGATCTTGCTATGAGCTTCTTATGGATTGAATTTGAGATATTAAATCTAATAATTATTTTCTATCTTAAATAATCAAAGATCTTCACCCATGTTAGGACTAGGTCCTCCTCCTATTTCTAACATGGTTAGCTTTTATCCTTGTTAGAATGAGGTCCTCTTTCTATTCCTAACAAGGTTGCTAGGATACATAAGGGCCGTTAAGAGGGCCTCTCTTAATTACCTCCTGTCTCAAATAACTGAAGGCCTTCACTCACATTTGAATAAAGTCCTTATCCTGTTCCTAATGTGGTTAGCTTTTATCCTTGTTAGGATGAGGTCTTCCTCCTGTTCTTAATAAGATTGCTGGGGCATATAAGGACCGTTGAGAGGGCCTCTTCCTGTTACCTTCTGTCTTAAATAATCATAAGCCTTCACCCATATTAGGATGAAGTCCTCCTATTTCTAACATGGTTAGCTTTTATTCTTGTTAGGATGAGATCCTCCTCCTATTCCTAATAAGGTTACTGGGGCACATAAGAGCCGTTGAGAGGATCTCTCCCTATTACCTCGTGTCTTAAATAACTGGAGACCTTCTACTTTATTTAAGCATGAAGTTTAATTGAGCAATTTTCTACCATTACATAATTTTTGCACTAAAGATAAGTTAAAATAAAAAATTTTTATTGAAGTTATAGATAATACATTCGTAGATTTTTTGAATTTCAGGATCATAGAACTGTAGCCCCATCAAGCTCCTTCAAGTAGTAGGTTCCCGATTGGACAATTTCTACGACCTCATAGGGGTCTTCCCAGTTCGAAGTGAGCTTGCCTTGATTTTGTGGCTTGGAGATATCTGCTCATCGTAACACTAGATCTCCGACCTTGAAAATTTTACTTTTAACTCTGAAATTATAGTAGTGGGCCATCTTTTGCTTATAAGCTGCCTTCCAAATTTAGGCCTTCTCCTGCTTTTCTTCCAACAAATCAAGATTTCTCCTGAGGTCCTACGAGTTACTCTATTCGTTGAAGGATGGAAGTCCAAGTTCAACTAGGATGACGGTCTCTATCCCGAAAGCTAATATGAATGGAGTCTTACCAGTTGGTATCCTTTGGATAGTTCTACAAACCCAGAGCATATGATAAAAGTCATCCATCCATGTTCCTTTCGCCCATTTAAGCCTTGCCTTTATCCCTTGGAGCAAAATTCTATTGGTTATCTCATCTCACCATTTGCTTGAGGGTGAGCTATAGAAGTAAAATGATATGAGATATTCAAATATTTATAGAACTCGATGAATTTTGTCCCTGTAAACTGGCACCCATTATCAATAATTAGAATCTAAGGCAGGCCGAATATGAAAACTATCAACTTCCAGACGAAGTCCTATACTTTAGCTTCAGTTATCTTTATCATGGGTTTGGCTTCGACCCATTTGGTAAAGTAGTCTACTGCCAACAGAAAAAATTTTCACTATCCAGAAGCTATGGGAAAGGTGTTAGATATGTGTGCCCTAGAAGCTAGAATTGGCTGACACTTATAATACACTTCCAGGAGCAAAATTATAATTTTAACTATAAATAATAAAATAAGTTATTTTCTATCATAAATGTGTATTTAGTGTCTGTGATACATCCCTTGAGTTAATGGTAATGATAATTCATATTTTCCAGAGTTAAAAATTTAAGACATGAATTTTTGTTATTAACTCATAAAATGCTCCTAACCGTAGGATCATCATGAGGATGGTGATTGATCCGAAAGGTTGGTGTACAATCGCTTCTTTATAGTAGATGAGTCTTGAGTCTATGGTGTAGAGACATCGAAGTGAGAGTACAGATACTCGTTAGAGAACGAGGGCACTAAGCGTGACCACCTTGAGCAGTCATAAGAAAGTCTACCTTCTCGTTAGTGACTGGCTCGAAGCTACAGTGGTGTGTCTGGTTCTTTGACCTGAGGTGCATCGACAGTTTATCTTAAAGGTGTTATAGTTTGACTACATCATGACTCGATCTCCTAGCCATTCGAAACTCTGAGGTATATGTTCGCTATAGCATGTTTATTGTAGGAATTGGATTGCACCAGGAGGAAATCTATCTACCTCGATGGATGAGGAGCAGCCCTATGATGATCATGAGAATCAATTCCATAAGCCCATGGCCATGGTAGAGTGAAATAATAGAAAGAATTTCTATTAAGATTTTTACATCGAACTTGAATCGAATGATTAAATCATATGACAAAAATTAGGTTTGACAAGTTCATCTTAACCCTAATCTGATCGGAGCTCAAGATAGAAGAACTTAATCATACAACTAGCTGTACCGAAAGGTTCATTTTTAATTTTGATGGATTGCCACCATATACTGCTAGGTGTCACTGGTGGATTTTGGGAGCAATTAGAATGATTTAGATGATTGAGCATTCTAGTTGTCTGAATCAGAAGAGTTTTGATCCATCAAAAGGAGTTTCGATGATATCGATGATAGAGATTATGACATATTTCATTACCATACAGAACTGAATATAATTGGGTCACACAAATAAGAGTTTGAATTTCAATATCATCAATTAGATTAATTCAGTTTAATTGATTTAAATAAGATTTAATTAGGTTCAAAAAAATCGTACTAGCATACGATTGAGCCTAATGTTCTCCTTCTACCATCATTAAAAATTATCTCGACTGAGCCAAATGTGTTTGTGCTTACTCAGGTACCTTTACTTGATCTGACTGGAGCTTTTCTAGGTCAGAAAAGGGTTATCTTAATTTATAAGATAAATTAAAGATAATACCTGCCATTTTTCATCACCTACTAATTTTTGTCCTTTGACTTTAGTCAAACATTGACCTTTGACACTTGGACATCTGCCCATGTATCATGCACCCATTGGAGAGCAGATAGGGGCTTGTCCCCTTGATGAAAATTGGAAAGGATGGGGTGCATGCCTAAGAAGGCGTGCACCCATGGATAGGGATGCCTGGAGTCTCATATGGATGGGACTCCAGGTTGCTTCTATGATTCTACTTAGGTGGCGCCAACCTATAGACTTTGACCAATCTTAGGTGCCATCTAAGGATGAATTGAGGGGGCTCTCATCTGATTAGATCAGATGATGTCATCCCATCAATCAAATTTAGATCTGATTGCACGAAGCAACGTGATTGATTGGGATGATGTGGCACTACATGGTGCAGTAGGATCTATACAAATCCTGTCTGCACCCAACTTTCAAAGAGTTCTCTCTTAGCCCATGCCCCAAGACTGTCCCTATCCCTCCTCCATGCCATCTTCTAGTCTTCTCTCTCCTCTCCATGTCCAAAGGTGTTTGGGCTCTAGTTTTGCATGATTCAGGCAAAAGAAAGGTGACGAGAAAGAAAGAAAGCAGTACTACTATAGAGACGACTGCAGATCTTTGAAAGAAGTTTTGAAGATCCTCCAAATCAGATTCAAATCTAAATTTTGGAGACATGATAAAGAAGAAGAAGATCTCTAGATCCAATCTAAGTTGATACTGGTAGAGGCTAGGCACTTGCATGGCTAGATCTAGAATCTCAGGCAATCAGCAGGATCATCAAAGGATAATCTGATTATCCAACATCAAGATATAAATTAAATTAAATTTAATTTATTTTTATTTTATTTATTAGATTTATAAAATTAGATTTAAAATATCTCATATCTGATCTAGATACATAAGAGAAAATTTTAAAATATCTCTCTTGATCCGATCAGATCTGAGCGAAGCTGACCCAGAAAATCAGAATTTTTCCTTCAACTGGTATCAGAACCAGGTTCTAAAATTATTTAGATCTAATTTAAATTTATTTTTAATATAATAAATAAGAGATTTTAGATATTACATGAGATGTGATTAGATTTGAAATTAAAAAAATTAAAATTAAATAATTTAGATCTAAATTTTATTAGATGCATGACTTGTTGTAAAATAGAACTATTCTATACATAGTCTTGCATGTTCATAATTTAATTTAATTAAGTTATAATTTTAGATTTATTTATTTATTATTTTTTAATATTATAAATATTATAATAAGATCTAAAAAATAGTAAATAAAATTATTTAATTTTTGGATCATATGAGATATGATGAATGCATGATTAGACTATTTGTAGAATAGTTCTACATAATTATCTAGATTAAAATTTATTTTGATGTAATCAATTTAAATCTATTTTTTTAGATAATTATGAGATAATTTAGATCTAAAAATATACATGATATGATACATGAGATGTATGCAAAATATGTATAAAGTTAGATCAATTTTTATATATGAGATATATGATGCAGATCTAACTAGTTTTGTAGATTTATATTTCTGATTAAGGCATTTTCCTTGGTCATCTGGTCATAAAAATAAAGTAGAATTTAAATGCCCTCTGCTTCTATTCGATGGGATATTCTTATGATGTGTAGGGGTGCTGCTCGTTCATCCTTAATAAAAAATCAAGAACTTACTTTCTGCAAAATCTTAGATCCTGAAATCCTAGAATTTTATTTACATATTTTGTTTATGAATCCTAAACTTAATTAAAAATTAAGATCATGAAATATGTTAGGTCTAAAATTGAGAATTTTAGATCTAAGACATATTCATAAAATTGGGTTTGGGCTTGGGTTGCTCAATTAGGTCTAAGCAGTTGATTAAACCGAATCAAGAGTTGGTTAGATGGGATCAATAGTGCTTAAATTGATCAGTCTAATAGAATTAAATCTAGGTCAAGATCGAGTCACGTAAGTGATCGATCAAGCTAAGACCTAATTAGGCTCAATGGTTAGAGTCTGGATTGTAAGCTAACCTGATTGATACTGGCTCAATAATTTGGTGTCTATGTTAAGTCTGACAGATACAACCGACTGATTTTTAATTGAGAGCTACTCGACTTGAATGTGTTCTTATCGAGTTAATGGCATATCTCTTCCACCGGTCTCACTTACCTGGCCATGTTTGTTGGCTCAGTTTTGATCTGAGGTGGTCAATAATCTGAGCAAACCCATGCCACTAGGTTAGTCATAATGGTTATGACTATGTCAAGTCTAGTTTAAAGAGACCTAAATCAAATCTCTCTAAGAAAAGATTAAGTCTAAGGTCTTCCACCATTGTAGATGTGCGGGCTCTTTTCGGGGTTGATTGTTCTCAGCTGGTTACAGTGGTTCAGTTACACCAGAAAGATGCAACCATGTCTATTAGATATTGGATGCTACAGGCTGAAGGATGGATTGGGCTCAATATTTTGGGCATGGTGAGAGACTCAATTAGGAATCCAATCTATGTAAATAGTGGGTCTAACTTAACTAAGGAGTGGATCAGTATTCCGGGTATGGTAAGATTCATGAATTAGAGATCAAGTTTGGATGCACCATGATTAGAAAATCATTGAACAAGAGTTGTTCACTCATTGGCTAACACATCACCAATAACTATTAGGTGAGGTGATGAGTCAGTTGGTGGGACCGCACCATCCACTAGAAATCATTGATCGTGAAGATTTTTATATCTCTATAGAGGAAATGTAAAGATTCAAGAAAATAATAGAAGCTAATTTATTTTAAAATAAAATTTTTAAATAAATTGGTTAAGTCTTAATTATAATATATAACTAGAAACTTTGACTCTCTACAGAAAAATGTCTGCATCCAATCCACTAGCATGAATCCTGGACACCCATAAACTGATCGGACCAAATTACAAGGATTGACTATGGAGCTTCAAAATTATTTTTGATTTCGAGAAGTTAACTTATGTTCTGGACCAGGATCCTTCCACCTTACCAGCTCGTCCATCCACTGAATAGAGAGCATCCCTTGAAAAGTGGATGGATGAAGATAACAAGGCCAAATACTACATGTTGGGCTCGATGTCTGATGAGCTTCAGTGCCAACATGAAGATATCAGGACTGCTCACCAAATGTTGGCTCACCTACAAGAGATGTTTGATGATCAGAGTCGCGCAGCCAAGTATCAAGTCACTAAATAACTTTTCAAGGCTAAAATGTATGATCGGCAGTCAGTCCAAGATCATTGTCTGATGATGATCAAGAATTTGAAAGAGCTTGAGAAACTCAGAGTGAGGTTGAACTTGAATCTGCAGAATGATATAATTCTATAATCCTTGACTGATGCATATGGACAGTTCATCATGAACTACCATATGCATAAACTTCAAAATTTCCTGATCGAACTTATGAACATGCTGGTTACCGCTGAGCTTTCTATGAAAGGTTTTAAAGGCTCAATGCTTGCTATGGAATAGACTTCTTCTAAGAGAAAGTCTTTTGAAAAGAAGAAGAAGTCTGTGAAAAAGCAGAAGGTGGAAGAAGGAAAGAAGAAAAAGGCAGAGTTGAAGAAGAAGGCCGCTGACAAAGAAAAGTATTTCCATTGCAATAATGACGATTACTGAAAGCGAAACTATCCTACTTACCTGGCCATCCTGAAGAATAAGAACGAGGAGGCAGGTCCTTCTGGAGGTATGCTCGTTATTGAGTCTAACCTTATGATTTCTTTCGCATCCAGTTGGATTCTTGACTCTAGTTCTAATGCTCATTTGTACACTTTCATACAGGATCTTGAGGATAGCAGGAGACTGAGGGATGGTGAGATGATCCTGCACGTCAGAAATAGAGCAAGAGTTACTGCCATGGCCATAAAAACATATCCTCTTCGACTATCATCTGGTTTAGACTTAGTTTTAAAAGACTATTATTATATGCCTGCAACAAGCAGAAATTTAATTTCTGTTTCATGCCTAGTACTAGAAGGCTATGTAATTAGTTTTCTTAAGGACCATTATAACATTCTTTATGAAAAAAATAAAATTACAAGTAGTTTCCTTATTAACGATCTTTACCAGTTATATATTGATATATCTAATTTTAATATCGAGCAAAATATGAATACCATGAAATGATCTAGAGATAGTCCAAATGATAGGTATCTATGGCACCTAAAATTAGGTCATATAGTAGAAGATAGGGTTAACAAATTGAAAAAAATCGGACTATTGAGTCCGTTGACTTTCGAGTCATATCCAATTTGTGAATCTTGTCTTCATAGCAAAATGACTAAACTTTCTTTTGTAGGATATGGAAAAAGGGCCACAGATCTTTTTGCCCTAGTACATACTGATATGTGTGGCCTATTTGATGTGCCGGCTAGAGGCAACTTTGTCTACTTCATAACTTTTACCGATGATTTATCAAGATATGGATATGTATATCTTATGAGACACAAGTCTGAAGCTTTTGAAAAGTTTAAAGAATTCAGACATGAAGTAGAAAAATAAACTGAAAAATCCATCAAGATTCTTCAATTAAATCGAGGAGGTGAATACTTTAGTCAAAAATTTCTGAACTATCTCAAGGATAATGGCATAGTCTCTCAATAGACTCTACCTGAAATACCTCAACTCAATGATATTTCAGAACGAAGGAATCAGATCCTATTAGATATAGTCTGATCCATGATGAGCTTCACAGACCTCCCTGAGTTTCTTTGGGGACACTGTTTGTTAACTGCAATATATTTACTGAATAGGATTTCTTCTAAAATCATTCCTACCACACCTATAAGATATAATATGGTAAAAAATCAAGTCTAAGTCATCTCAGAATTTGGAATTATCCAGCTCATGTCAAAAGACAACAAGCGAACAAGTTAGACTTTAGGTCATTTAGAGCTCGATTTATAGGATATCCTAAAGAGTCATTAGGATATTATTTCTATATTCCAAAAGATCATAATGTGATTATGAGTCGACATGCTATCTTTCTTGAAAAATAGTTTATTTAAGATAGCGGCATTAGAAAGCAGATCAAGCTTGAGGAGAAAGTCTCACAAGAGCAACGAGCTAAGGACCAAATGGAACCAAATCAGGTTGAGCCAATCCAATCACTTCCTCCTCCACCTCGTAGATCAAAAAGAATTTTTCATCCCGCTGAGAGGTACTTAGGTACTATTTTAGAGAAAGTAGAGAAAATATTCCTCATAAGTAATGAGATTCATGGTGATGATCCCAAAATCTATAACGAGGTGATATCAGATATCAACTCCAAAAAATAGTTAGAGGTAATGAAGTCAGAAATTAACTCAATGCACTCAAACCAAGTCTAAACCTTGGTAGATCCACCAGAAGGTATAGTACCTATTGGGTGTAAATGGATCTACAAGAAAAAAATTAGTGCAGATGGGAATGTGAAGACATTCAAAGCTAGATTAGTAGCAAAAGATTATAGTCAGCATGAATGCATTGACTATCAGGATACCTTTTTGCTAGTAGCTATGCTAAAATCCATCCGCACATTGCTTGCTATTGCAGCTTATTTCGATTATGAAATATGGCAAATAGACGTAAAAATGACATTCTTAAATGGATATCTTGAGGAAGATATCTATATGGAACAGCCGCTAGGTTTGTAATGCTGATCACAAGATATGCAAGCTGCAAAGATCCATATATGGACTCAAGCAAGCATCTCGGGGCTAGAATACTCATTTCAATGATGTGATCAAATTATTTAATTTTATTAAGAATGAGAAGCCATGTATCTTCAAAAAGATCAGTGGGAGCGCTGTTGTCTTTCTCGTATTATACGTGGATGATATTCTCCTTATTGGAAATGATATTTTCATGTTGACCATAGTTAAAATGTGATTATCCAAAGAATTCTCCATGAAAGACCTAGGTGAAGCATCCTTTATTTTAGAAATTAAGGTCTATAGAGATAGACCAAATAGAATGCTAGGACTTTCACAGAAGATGTACATAGAAAAAGTGTTAAAGAGGTTTAGCATGAAAAAATCCAAGAGGGGTTTGGTATCCTTCAGATATGACATTCATCTTTTCAAGAAGATGTGCCCTAGCACACTTGAGAAAATAGAACGCATGAGCAAGATCCCTTATGCTTCAGCAATAGGGAGCCTCATGTATGCCATGTTATGTACACGACCTGATATAGCCCATGCTATGAGTGTCACAAGCAGATATTAGTTGAATCCAGATGAAGAATACTGAACTTCTGTGAAATATATCCTTAAGTACTTGAAAAGAACTAAGGATATGTTGTTGATCTTTGGTAATGGAGAACTCTAAGTCCAAGGATATACAGACTCAAATTTTATATCCAATGTAGATGATCAAAAGTCGACATCTGAAAGTCTGTTTGTGTACAATGGTGGAGCTGTAAGTTGAAAAAGTTTCAAGTAGATAGTGATAGTAGATTTCACCATGGAAGTAGAATACATCACTACGTCAGAAGCTACGAAGGAGGCATTCTGGTATAAGAAGTTTACTGCAGAGATCAGAGTGATGCCATCAGATGTCATTCCTCTGTACTGCGATAACAATAGCGCCATAGCCCTTGCTAAGGAGTCAAGGTTTCACCAAAAATTCAAGCATATCGAGCGGCGATACCACCCCATCCGCGATTACCTCGAGAAGGATTATGTCGAGGTCAAGAGAGTCGACTCTGCAGACAATGCGGTGAACCCACTTACAAAGTCGTTGGACCAACAGAAGATCGATGCCCACCTTGAGAAGATGGGACTTAGATTTATAGCCAATTGGCTTTAGATCAAGTGAAAGTTTGTTAGATATGTGTGCCCTAGAAGCTAGAATTGGCTGACACTTGTAATACACTTCTAGGGGCAAAATTATAATTTTGACTATAAATAATAAAATAGATTATTTTCTATCATAAATATGTATTTAGTATCTGTGATACATCCCTTGAGTTAATGGTAATGATAATTCATATTTTCAAGAGTTGAAAATTTAAGACATGAATTTTCGTTATTAACTCATAAAATGCTCCTGACCGTAGGATCATCATGAGGATGGTGATTGATCCAGAGGATTGGTGTACAATTACTTCTTTATAGTAGATGAGTCTTGAGTCTATGATGTAGAGACACCGGAGCGAGAGTACAGATACTCGTTAGGAAATGAGGGCACTGAGCATAACCTCCTCAAGCAGTCATAAGAAAGTCTACCTTCTCGTCAGTGACTGGCTCAAACCTACAGTGGTGTGTCTGGTTTTTTGACCTGAGGTGCATCGGTAGTTCATCTTAAGGGTGTTATAGTTTGACTACACCATGACTTGATCTCCTAACCATTTGAAATACTGAGGTGTATGTTGGCTATAGCATGTTTATTATAGGAATTGGATTGCACCAAGAGGAAATCTATCTACCTTGGTGGATAAGGAGCAGCCCTATGATGATCATGAGAACCAAGTTCATAAGCCCATGGCCATGGCAGAGTGAAATAATAGAAAGAGTTTTTATTAAGATTTTTACATCGAACTTGAATCGAATGATTAAATCATATGACAGAAATTGGGGTTTGATGAGTTCACCTTAACCCTAATTTGATCGGAGCTCAAGATAGAAGAACTTAATCATACAAGTAGCTACATCGAGAGGTTCATTTTTAGTTTTGATGGATTGCCACCATATATTGTTAGGTGTCACTGGTGGATTTTGGGAGCAATTAGAATGATTTAGATGATCGATCATTCTAGTTGTCTGAATTAGAAGAGTTCTGATCCATCGAAAGAAGTTTCGATGATATTGATGATAGAGATCATGACATGTACCATTATCATACAGAACTGAATCTAACTGGATCATATAAACAATAATTTAGATCTAGATATCATCAATTGGACTAACCCAGTTTAATTGATTTGAATAAGATTCAATTAGGTTTAAGAAAATCGTGCTAGCATACGATTGAGCCTAATGTTCTTCTTCTACTATCATTAAAAGTTATCTCGACTGAGCCAAATGTATTTGTACTCACTCAGGTACCTTTACTTGATTTGACTAGAGCTTGTCCAGATCAGAAAAAGATTGTCTTAATTTATATGATAAATTAAAGACAACACCTATCATTTTCCATCACTTGCTAATTCTTGTCCTTTGACTTTGGTCAAACGTTGACCTTTGATACTTGGACATCTACCCATGTGTCATGCACCCATTGGGGAGAAGATAGGGGCTTGTCCCCTTACTAGATATTGGAAAGAAGGGGGTGCATGCCTAGGAAGGCGTGCACCCATGGATAGGGATGCTTGAAGTTTCATACGGATGGGACTCCAGGTTGCTTCTAGGATTCTACTTAGGTGGCGCCAACCTATAGACTTTGACCAGTCTTAGGCACCATCTGATGCGTGCTAATCTATAGCTATGGCAAGTGCACCAGTCGATCAAGTAATAAAGTAAATGAGTAGAGTATCATCCATAGAGGATTGAAAAATAAGTACTGAAAAGCTCTTTCCTATACTTTATTTAGAAAATCGATTTATGAGAATAAAAAATTAAAGAATAAAATAAAAAAATAATTAAAAATTTTAAGAAAATAGAGAGAGTGTAATTATTAGGATTTTAAACTTTAAGAGTAATGTATTACTAAGGCAATCGATTCACCAACTCGGTCAATACAATATTCAGGTTATTAGATTAATTTTATTTCATGTGACGGTGGAGTTTCCTAGTTTATTTACTACTCTTTGGTCCAGGCATAGCAAAACTATCAATATTTATTAATTATCCTTTGGTCCAGATATAATTTAAATAAATATTAATGTATTAAGTTTTGTGAAATCCTCTAATTAAAATATGCTACATGCAAAGCGCACTAAAATTCTCGCATGCATATGAATTCTAATTTGATTCATAATACAAGGTATATAATCAAGAAGCAATAACATAGATATACTTGGTCCGTAACATCTATGTTCATCAGATCAATTAGAAGATGATCAGTAATCTAAAAGCATTAAAATCAGATTTATATACTCCTCATGAATAAAATTTAAAATTAAAAATAATTCATACTGAATATTGCATCAAAAGAGCGGCTACACCTTAGTCTTAGTAAAAGAAAATTTAGTTCATGATAATAAGTTCAAAAATAGTAAATAAAATAAAAAGCATGAAAAAATTAGACTGTTTAATAGCTGAAATTGGTTGTCCGTTGCTTTTAGTGTGGAAAACTTGATGAAGAAGAAGAGAAGCCCTTTGATCGATGTTCTGATTGTCGGAAGAAGAAAAGAAAAAAAATTAAAAGCCCTTTCTTTTTCTCTCTCAAAAAGCTCTATTCAAAACTCTCTATGCCTCTCTCTTCTCTCTCTATCTCTCTCTGTCTCTCTCTGCCTCTTCCTAAAATCCTCTATATTTTTTTTCTCTCTGACTCCTCTTCTTTTCTTCGACAACAGCAGGCCTTTAAATAATCTGGGTGATCTTCCACTAAAATCCTATTGAAATCAGGTTTAAAACTCTCAAAACAACTTAAAAAGAGTCCTAGATCAATTCTAACCATTGGATGTTGATCAAATGGTCCAAAAATCACTCAAAAATTATTTTAAAATCTCAAATCAAGTCAAAATTATTTAGACCGTTGGATCAGCCTTGAAGATTAAATCTGGGCCGTCAGATCGTGCATAGAGAAGCTCTGATTCTTAGTTATAAGTCTATATGAATCTCAACCGTTGGATCTCGATCGGAAGCTATAGATGCCATTCATCAGCGCACAACTGTCAACCATTCGATCCAATCCCAATGAAAGACGTCCGTTGGATCAGGTAGAATTTCTAAATTATCCTCTATAGATCATGCACGAGTTCGGTGTTGCATGGACCACCGCATTCTTCAGCGAATCGGAGCATGCTTCTCCATATGAAATTCCCAAAATGCCCTCCAAACGGTCCACTGTACGTCGCGAAAAATGCTGACGTCAGCTTGGCGTCAATGTTGCATCAGTAGGTTGGTCTGCAAGGTGCGGTCGGACTGGACGATCTGCTGAGCCAATTTTTCTGAACCGGTTTGAATCGGACCAACTTTTTTTTTTTTTGAAGTTCAATTTCGGGCTCATTTGAAGTCCGTTTTGCCCGAAATTTATTTCATCTGAATCAGAAAAATAAGATCTTCATATTGGTGGCCTTCTTTCCTACATAAAATTAACAAAAATATTAATTTTTAAAAAAATAGATTAATTTATTTTATAATTTAATACTTTTATTAGTAAATTTTTTTTACTTATCACACCCCCCAACTTAGTCATTGCTAGTCCCTTAGTAATATTTTATTTAATACTATATTTTAATAAGATTATCTATCAAAAAGATAAAATTTAGGACTGAAGGTCACAAAGTTTAAAAAATACTGCTAACTAAGCATTAAGCTTTAGAAGTAAATTTTTCAATCAATACAGTTAAAAACTTTCTTAGAGTACATCAAAGATCTACAGCACTTGTGTTCATGATGACTAACTTTAGCATTTCAGTGTTAAATTAAAGGACAAAAGTATCCTCTCTTATCACCTATTTTGGTCAATTTTCTATACATTCTCAATTTTATACTCACGAATTAAGGTAGCTGTCACACTGCCTTCTTCCTTTTTTTTTTTTAATGTGCTGAGCATCCTGGCCTTCCCTCCACCATTTTTCGTGAATTTTCACACTTGACCTAGGTGCAGAGACCCAGTTACTAGGCTTTGGGCAATCTACATATACTCTATTTTTTACACTTTATTTTTAGGCAGGTAGCTCTTTTCTTAAATTTAAATTTTTTTAATTAGAATGTATATTAATTATCAATTTTTAGTGATAATTGAATCCTCAATTGGCCTTATAATCAATACATACTTTGCCTTATTAGTGTGCATGTGTAATTAAAAGTGCTAATAGCCTTTTGAGGACCTAAGTAGGCTGCTAAAAGTTGACCAACTAATCTACTTCTTTTACTCGTTACATTCATTAGCAAATAATTCTATCTTTTATCACTTGTCTAGTCTATCTTGCTCAAAATTTTCTTCTTGACACATGGTTAATTTTTTTTTAAAAATTTTTTTTACCTCCTAACTTATTCTATATTGTCTTAAAGGAGGAAAAAAAATAAAGGATGCAATAAAGGATAGAAAGGAATATACCTTATTTGGTTCAGTCTGGTTCTTTAAAGCTTTGAAATTTTGCTTAAGCTTTCATTGATTTTTTCTACAAAATTGAAAATACACACCAAAGCAGTAAAAGAGCAATAATAAATTACTAAAAAATAAAAAAAAAGAAAAATTATCAAAACTAAAATGAAAAAAAAAATCTATCTAGTAGTTCTGATTTATAGTTTTTAGCTTGACTTTCTTTGAGTTCTGAGTTGAATCAATCCAGTGCCACTTCAATTGAAATATTTTCATGTTTGGTCGAGCTCTCTTTCAATTGGACATTGCTAGCTTCAATAGGGTCCTCAAACCTATTTTCTAAAAAATACCCATGCACTAAATTGTCAATATCATCTATATGAAAATAAGTTTGATTATCATTAGAATGTTTAATAACTTTAAAAATATTAAAAGTAACTTGTTCGTCTTGGACTCTAAGAATTAATTTTTCTTATTAAACATCTATTAACGCTCCTCCAATAGCTAAAAAGGGTCTTCCTAAGATAAGGGGTACATCATAATCTTCTTCCATATCAAGAATAATAAAATCAATAGAAAAAATAAACTTGTTTACCTTTACCAAGACATCCTCTACTATACCTCTTGGATATTTGATGGATCTATCGGCTAATTGAAGAGTAATAGTAGTAGGCTTCGATTCTCCTAGACCTAGCTTTCTAAAAATAGAAAAAGGCATGAGATTAATACTTCCTCCTAAATCACATAAAACTTTATCAAAACTATAATCACCAATAATGCAAGGGATGGTAAAACTTTCTGGATCTTCTAGCTTCTGTGGTAATTTATTTTGAAGTATTGCTGAGCATTCTTCATTCAAATTTATTCTCGCATGCTCCTTCAGCTTTGCCTTATTTGTTAGAATTTTTTTGAGAAACTTGGCATACCTGGATATTTGAGTAATAGCATCTACAAAAGAAATATTAATATTAAATTTTTTAAAATTTTGAAAAAGTTAAAAAATTTCTTATCTGGATGCTGTATTTGTCCCTCTAGGAATGGTAGTGGCAGCATATAGGGCTTCACATTTGGATCGGCAAACTGTATACCTGGAGACTACCCATCTACTAGTTGTTTTGATGACTGATATATTTTAGTTGATGGTTTCTTATTTGTAGTTGGCTCTTCAGTCTCTTTCTTCTGATGTGGCTCCTCCAGTTTTGTACTACTTCTTAGGGTGATAGTATTGACTTGCTCCCTTAGATTGGTCTCCGTGTTGCTGGGCAAGGATCCCTGAGGTCTCTCGGAGATTATCTTAGCCATTTGACCTATTTGCATCTCCAAGTTTTGAATTGCTGCTGCTTGGTCTTGCCTAAGTTTGGCTTTCAATTTTTTTTATAGTTGCTTCTTGGTTTTGCATGAATTTGACCATCAGCTCTTCCATGTTGGACTTCTTTTCAGGTACTTGGAACCCCAGGGGTGGCTGTTGTGCTGCATTTTGATTGCTCCACGAGAAATTTGGGTGCTGCCTCCACCCTTGATTGTATGTGTTGGAGTAAAAATTATTTTATTGTGGTCTGAAAAAATTACCAACATAATTAGCTGTATCAGTTGTTTTAGCAAAAGGATTACCTATCTGGCAATTGCTCGTACCGTATCCTCCTCCACACAGGTCATAGGTGATGCTCTGAACATGCATAGCTGTTTCCTTCAAGTTGTTGACTTTGGCTCTAAGGGCTGTAATTTCAGCTAGTAAAGTTGGTATGCAATCTACTCCCTGCACAGCTGCTGGTCTTTTCGACATCATACGTTCTATCTGCCACTAATAGCTATTTGATGCCATCTCATCGATTAGATCAAAGGCTTCTTCCTCCATTTTTTGGTTAATGGTTCCTCCTGCTGCTGCATCAATCATATAATGATTAGTAGGGGATAAACCATTATAGAAAGTTTGTACCTGAAGCCATACGGATAGTTGATGATGTGGACATCTCCTCAGTAGTTTCTTAAAATGCTCCCAAGCCTCATATAGTGTCTCCATGTCCATCTACATAAAAGAAGTGATATCGTTGCACATCTTGGCAGTCTTGGAAGGTGGAAAGTACTTGGCTAAGAATTTTTGGACTAGGATATTCCAAGTTGTGATAGAACCTGCAGGAAGAGAATGAAGCTAATTTTTAACTTTATTCCGTAAAGAGAAAGAAAATAATCTTAATCTAATAGCATCATCCGACACCCCATTAATTTTAAAAGTATCACAAAGTTCAAGAAAGTTAGAAATATGGGCATTCGGATCATCATGCACGTGTCCACTGAATTGGATAGTTGATTGAATCATCTGGATCATTGCTGATTTTATTTCAAAGTTGTTTGCTCGTACAGGCAGTCTCTTGATGCTCGAAGCTGCATCAGCTATAGATGGTGTGATGTAATCATTTAATAGATGATGTACTGATCGAATAGCTTCATGCTATCCCTCGGTCACCATATCCAATCCTAGATTGATGTCGTTAGGATCTTCAGCTACCATATTTCTTTCTTGTTGTAGTCTTCTAATGGTCCTTTCAATTTTTGAATATAAAGATAGTAAGTTACTATGTCTAGTACGTGTCATGCACTGAACAAAAAATTTTTAAAAATAAAATAATAATAAAAATTAAAAATAAAATTGTAAAGTAAAGCTAGGATCAAAATTTTAATATTATTTTAGACACAATCTCCGACAACGACACCACCATCTAAGGATGAATTGAGGGAGCTCTCATCTGATTAGATCAGGTGATGTCATCCCACCAATCAGATTTAGATCTGATTGCACGAAGCAATGTGATTGGCCGAGATGATGTGGCACTGCATGGCGCAGCAGGGTCTATATAAATCCTGTCTGCACTCAACTTTCAAAGAGTTCTCTATTAGCCCATGCCCCAAGGCTATCCCTCTCTCTCCTCCATGCCATCTTCTGGTCCTCTCTCTCCTCTCTACGTCCAAAGGGGTTTGGGCTCCAATTTTGCATGATTCAGGCAAGAGAAAGGTGACGAGAAAGAAAAAAGGCAGCATTGCTGCAGAGATGACTGCAGATCTTCGAAAGAAGTTTTGAAGGTCCTCCAAATCAGATCCAAATCTAAATTTTGGAGACATGATAAAGAAGGAGAAGATCTTCAGATCCAGTCTGAGTGAATATCAGTAGAGGCCAGGTGCTTACGTGGCAAGATCCAGAATCTCAGGTAATCAATAGGATCATCAAAGGATAATCTGATTATCCAATATCAAGGTATAAATTAAATTAGATTTAATTTATTTTTATTTTATTTATTAGATCTATAAAATTAGATTTAAAATATCTCAGATCTGATCTGGATACATAACAAAAATTTTTGAAATATCTCTCTTGATCCGATCAAATCTGAATGAACCTGATTCAAAAAATCAGAATTTCTCCTTCAAGAGGGCTCCGGTATATCCATCCCCCACTACACAAATGGCCATAGAGCACTTAAAGATGCGAGTTGAGAGGCCAACTGTCTCTAAATATTGGCATTCCTCTGACATCGATCGTATCTTCTCACATAATTAGTGGCATCTTGTTGCATGGTTGGCTAATAATATCCTTACCGATGTAGTTTGTAGGACAGCGATCAAGCTCCTAGATGGTTTCCATAGACTTCCTCATGAACTTCTCTCAAGGCATAGTCAGCTTTGGATGGTCGAAGATATTTAAGGAGTGGCAAGGGGTACTACCTCTTATGCAATTTATCCTCATACAAAATATAGCGGGAGGTCTGATTTCTCAACTTTCGAGCTTCTTTAGGATCTCTGAGAAGAATACCATCTTTAAGATATAAGATCAGTGAGTCGATTCAGCTGGGCTCATGGTCGACTTGCATTACTGTTCTAGATTCTCCCGAACTTGGGTGCTGCAGGACTTCATAGAAGATTTTCTTTGGTAATTCATTTGATGCCAAAGTAGCCAATTTAGATACGAGGTTGGCCCTAGTATTTTATACTCTGGGGATCTGCTAAATATCGAAGTTACTACAAGCCAAAATCAAGCTCTTCAAGTACTTCTTCATGCTTTCTTCTCGGGCTTCATAACTAACTTTGATTTGTCCCACTACTAGTTATGGGTCACTGAAGACCTTTACATGCTCTACTCCCAGCTGTTTGGCTATTCTCAATCTGGCAACCAGGGCTTCATATTCTGCTTCATTATTAGTAGCGGAGAATTCGAAGCATAGCCGTATTCAGTGATAACTCCTTTCAGATTGATAAGAATCAAGCATGCGCTTGCTCCAGATGCATTAGACGAACCATCAACATATAGGGCCTAAAAATTTTCAGAAAGATCTGCTTTCTCTTCAAGAGAACTTAGTTGTGAACTAGAAGCATCGGTTGCTTGCCATTCGGATTCAGCCTCATCAGGAATGGTACATTCTACCATAACATTGGGCCAATATTTATGCTTTAATTGATGGCTGAGGTTGAAACTTGATGTCAAACTCGATGAGTTCAATTACCCATTTGCTATTCTACAAGAAGTATCTGGCCGGTAAAGGATAGTTTTGATAGGCTGATCAGTGCGAAGTATAACCGTATGTCCTTGGAAGTAAGGTCGGAGCTTCCTTACTACAATCGATAGAGCATAAGTCAGTATTTCTAACTTTATATACCTTGTCTCCACATCCCTCAGGACTCAACTTATGTAATAGATCAGCTTTCGTATTTTTGCCTCTTCTTTGATCAAGACAGCTCCAATGGCTATAGGAGTTACTATCAGGAACAAGAATAATTCTTCACCGGGTTTGGGCTTGGCAAGAAGAGGGGGTGAGCTGAGGTAACTTTTTAATTCCTCAAATGCTTGTTAGCATTCAGAAGTCCAGCATAAGTTCTTTGGCTATTTGAGAACTTGAAAGAAGGGCATGTAATATTTTACTGACCTCGAAATGAAGCAATTCAGAGTTGCCATCTTTTCTATCAGAGCTGGACTTCTTTTACTATCTTTGGGGCTATCATCTTCTGGATGGCTTGGATCTTTTCATGATTTGATTCAATGCTACATCTTGATACCATGAAACCCAAGAACTTTTTCAAGGTTATTCAAAAAATATATTTGGTTGGATTTAACTTCATCTTGTACTTTCGGAGAGTGTCGAAAGTTTCCTTTAGATCAGTAATATGATTTATTGAAGATCAATTTTTGACGAGCATGTCGTCCATATAGACCTCTATGTTGCGGTCGATATACTCCTTGAAGATTTTATTTACTAGCACTGGTAGGTCGCACCTGCATTTTTAAGCCCAAAGGGTATGATCCTATAATAATAAAGACCATGATAAGTAATAAAAGCAGTTTTCTCCTCATCTTCTAATGCCATTCGAATCTGATTATAGTCAGATAAGGCATCCATGAAAGTGAGAAGCTCATGGCCTAAAGTTGCATCTACCAGTTTATCAATTCTGGACAGGAGATAGCTGTCCTTTGGATAAGCCTTGTTCAAATATGTGAAGTCTATGCATATCCTCCACTTGCTATTCACTTTCTTGATGAGGATGATGTTAGCAATCTAGTCTGGGTAAAACACCTCTCGAATGAACTTGGCCTTGAAGAGCTTGTCAACCTTGTCTGCAATGACCTTCTGTCATTCTAGTGTAGAGGTGCACTTCCTCTGTTTCACAGATCGATGCTTGAGGTTGACTGTCAGGTGATGTTCCATTACTTCCGCATCAATTTCGGACATATATGCAGGAACCCAAGCGAAGACATCTGCATTCTTCTGTAAGAACACGATGAGCTGCTCCTTGACTTCTTCTCCTAGGTTAGAACCAATTTGGACAATGTGATATTCATTTCCATCATTTAGAGAAATAGCGATGAGGTCGTCCATTGGTTCTCCCCACTCGTCAATCAAGTCATCGCGGGCGTCAAGTCCATCTACTAGATAGGACTCTGTTTGCTTTCCTCCCTGCAAGGCTATTGTGTAGCAGTGTCATGCCAACATTTGATCTCCTCTAACCTCTCCTACTCCATACGCTGTCAAAATTTTTATTTTCAAATAATAAGTTAAAATCACTATCCGAAGTGCATTCAGACCAGGTTGACCAAGAATCGAATTTAGGCTGAGGGAGCCTTTACTACCAGAAAATTAATTTGAGTTTTGGACTTCTTTGGATATTGATCTACCACTACTGGGAGAGTAATTATTCCTTCAATTGGTATAGCATCATCGGTGAATCCCACCAATGGAGAGTTTATTGATCCCATATGACCATCAGGTATAGATATCTTAGAGAAAGCATCGTAAAATAAAACATCAGCAGAGCTTTCATTATCAATTAAAATATGGCATACATCATAATCAGTAATATTTAAAAAAATTACAACAGCATCATTGTGCGAAAATTGAACCTCTTGTGCATCTTTCTCAATAAAAGCAATGGGTTTTTCAATTTTTTGCTTCTTTGCTGGCTCTGCTAGTCCACTAGTCTCCCACTGCCAAGGTCCCCCTGTGATGGCATTGATGATCCCAAGAGGGGGCCGATCTTCTTGCTATTCATCCCTCTAAGATGGCTTAGATTGTGATGGAGCTCTTGGCCGATCTTTCCTTCTTTCAGGCAGACATCATAGAAATCGATCCAATCAGCCCCACTTGATAAGCTCTTTGATCTCATCTTGGAGTTGGATATATTTTTTAGTATCATGACCATGGTCACGATGGTAGAGGCAATACTTATTGGGGTTGCACTTGTCGGGGTGAGTCCGCATTCTCTGTAGCCTCGATAACTGCTCCTTGATCTCTATCAGTACTTGTATTTTTGGAGAATTCAAGGTGGAGTAGTTTTGGAATCTCCTGGGAGGAGAGTTTCACGCACCCTCCAGTCCGAGCTTCTTGATCGATGAGCTTGAGGTGGACTTCAGGTTCATCTATGCTCTGAGGGAGTTTCAAGCTTCACTCAGCTTCCTAACAATCGTGGGCTTGCTAGATTCGCCCGCTCACCGCTCTTCCACAGCCTCATCGTCCTTCAATTTGAAAGCTTTCTTAGCTCGGACATAATCTTTTGCCCAAGCTAGCATATCAGTAAAGTCTCTAGGATACTTCTTCAAAAAAAAGGAAGATCATTCTTTTGAAGATCGTCATTTAGTACGGCCATGGCAATGGATTGATCGAAATTATGGACCTCCAAAGCAGCAGCATTAAAATAACTAACATAAGCCCGAATTGCCTCTCCTTCCTTCTGGTTGATGTGGATGAGGAAGTATGAACCTCATCTCTAGCACTGACTGCTGATGAAGTGAGCCAGAAACTGATGGCTCAACTAATCAAAGGAGTAAATAGTATCAGTTTAAGGTCCGAGTACTAGTTTCTTACTGCACCTTTCAGAGTTGAAGGGAAGGCTCGACACAGAATGGCGTCAGGTGCACCATGAAGCAGCACATAGTCTTGAAGACTTCAAGGTGGTTGACCGGATCCATGGTTCCATCGTAGCTCTCAAACTATGGAAGCTTGAAGTTCGGCAGGACGAGCTCCTGCATTATTTGGGTGAAAAATGAGAGGTCGGTGTAGATGTCATCATTACGAATGGGGGCAGTGTGATGGAGTTCTTCAATCCATTGGTTTATTTTCTGAAGCTTCTGATCGAGAATATCATCTCGATTATAGATCTCAAAGGTAGGTGGCTTGATGGGGACAGAGATCTCTCGGGGGTTGAATTATGGTCAGAACAGGGGCTCTCCGCTCTTTGCTTCCCCTTCCTAGGGGTCACCGATCGATTTGCCTAGGTGGGCCTTTCCTATGTCAGATCCTGGTATTTCGATGAGGATCTATCCAACTGAACTAGTATCGGGGGCAGCTGCAAGGCCTGCACTACTTCGGTGAGGCCCTTAACCTACTGCATTAGCAGGTTAAATTACTCCAAATCCACCATGGCTATTGGTGCAGGTTGAGGTGCTGGTGATGAAGTAAGAGCAGGCAGATCTGCTAGTTCCTGGTGGGATCTGACAGCGGAGGTAGTAGATCATTGGAAAAGAGCTCTCCTGGGCAGCATCTTGCTTAGAACGCAAGAAAGATCAGAGGAAGAAGAGTTTAAGAGTCAGAGAAAGGAAGAAAATGAGCTCGACTAGGTACTCCTTTAAGAACAAGGGCTCAGCGATGCCCTCCTTCTAGCACCAATCCTGTTGCTGTAGAAAATGATGTTAATGCTGGAGTTTGCTAGAGCTGGAGAAGATGAGGCTGCCGACGAGACCTGCAAAATGAAGTTCTGATCGAAGTTGATTCCGATAGGACTCTCTGATGGTCAAGTTAGTCTTCCGGCCAACAAGAATGGAGTAGTCAGGAGAGAATGAGAGCAAAGTTTAGAGCTTAGAGAAGAAGATGTATCTGAAGGATTTCTTTAATTGATGGAGCTTGTAACAGAATGATTGTGACAGTCGTAACCATCTGCTAGTGGTCCATATGGAGTTTGTTACGAAGAGCGGCTGTCCTTTGTCGCGGCTTGCTAGTCGGTTGGATTTAGTTTGTTGGAGTTCAGTCAAGGAGCTGGAGCTATTTGTGCTTGATCATGGGTTATTTATATCGGGATGAAGAATCCGAAGTCAGACTAGCCGAACTTGAAGGTTAGCCTTTATGTAGTGGATAGTGGCTTTGCAATCTTCTAAGCTTGAGTCCTACTGGCGTTGATTTTGGCAACTATCAAAAGTTCGGCCGTCTTCAAGGTCAGTCGGTCAGGTATAGGTATAGATGTTCAGACTCAAGGCTAGTGAGGGAACAGTAGGCTTTCTATGAAGGACTACTACCAGGTCTCCTTAAAGGAGTTCAGCGGAAACAACAAAAGATCCAAGATCGATTGCCCAGGCTTCTTTATGGTGCCACCTTGATTGCTCTAAGGAGTTGGACTGATACCCCAGGATAACCTGACAAAGTGTTGGAGTTCACAGTCTATAGGATAGCTGCTTACTTATCCAAGATTGGGAGCTGGACTTGTATTGATGACGAGGTCCTTTTACTATTTGAGTTCATCTGGTTGATATGCATGACATGAGTTGACTATTGGCAATTATCGAGGGTGGGTGAAGGAGTTCGGCCGCTATCCATTAGGTAGAGTAGAAGTATTCGGCTGGAGAGGAATTCAACTGGCCAGGGTCCTTGACATAGGGACGTCGAGATCTGCCATCGCGAGGTAGGACAGAGGAATTCGGCCTCCTTCGGGATCGGCTGCCAGTAGAGATCAGATGATGTAGGGGTCCTCATCAGTTGGACAATTGCTGCTTATTCTGGGCTAGGAGCCAGGATTAGTGAGATGGCATCCAATCGAGCTTTATTGTTCAATCTCGGCCAGATCCTCACTTGCAAAGGAGTTCGGCCACTTTACAAAATTGAGCCTAAACAGTATTCATGATCCTTGAAGTTCAGAATCTATCGCTGCAATTCCAAGCCATGCTGCATCAAGGTCGGACATCAAGCCGGACTTCAGTGGGAGCTAGTTTACCCACAACAGGTATCATATTGTAAGTCTATTGCTTGGTTAGAAGGTGACTCCCTAACTGTTGTAGCATGGGATTCTGATGTTCATCATTTTTCCTGTCAGTGTTTATCTATTTTACATGGTCTGTGGGCTTGGAAGTCTCAGTGCAGTTTCTTTAAGGTAACTCATACTTAATTTCCATGAAGGCAACGGGGCTGCTGATTATATGGCAAAATTAGCAAGTCAGGGGAATGTAGATTGGAGTGCTATTATTCTGATGTGGATACTCAGTTTGCATCCATTCTCCAAGCGGATACTCATGGGGTTGCTTATCCACGTAGGCTGTGACATTATGAGTTTGTAACCTAGAGATTTAACTATTTCGTATTGAGCTTTGTCTGTCAATGTTCAATTTGCTTAAATCTGTATTTATCTCTTGCCGTTCACATGTTTTGGTGGCTGTTGCTTAGCTGGCTATGAGTGGTCCGGTTTTGGGTGCACATGTTTATTTTGTACGAAGGCTGTGACATTATGAGTTTGTATCCTAGAGATTTAACTATTTCGTATTGAGCTTTGTCTGTCAATGTTCAATTTGCTTAAATCTGTATTTATCTCTGCCGTTCACATGTTTTGGTGGCTGTTGCTTAGCTGGCTATGAGTGGTCCGGTTTTGGGTGCACATGTTTATTTTGTCTATGCAGGGTGCAATTGATTTGGAGTATTGCTTTCTATTTGGCTGGATTTTGGCCATTTTCTTTGTTCAATTATGGAGGGGATGCAGCTGGTATGCACATGTTTATGCTGTCTATGCAGGGTGCAATTGATTTGGAGCATTGCTTTCTACTTGGCTGGATTTTGGCCATTTTCTTTGCTCAATTATGGAGGGGATGCAGCTGGTATGGCTATCTACTTTTTTAAATGCCTGGCCGCGGTGCTACCATATTTGCGTAATTACTTCATATGCTGTCATAGTGTCTTCTTGCTGCGCAATGCTATTGCCATTTCATCTTCTACCATCAAGCTAATGGAGCAGATTCGCAAAGCATCTGTTCATATATGATTTCTCTCTAGAGCTGTTTTTACCCACACTCATCATGTTTGCTCCTTCTCATGCGACTTTTGGACTCCGAGCGGTTTTCTAATGCGCAAGCATGTTCCCTCAAAGGATGTTGAATTTTAGACTTCTGTTCTGCTTGTTTTCTTGCATGATATTATTCTGTTAGCTGCTGTTTTTGTTGTGTGCTTGCAGCAGATTTTGTATAGTTTTTGTATTTATGTGTCCACACTTAGCCTAAGACAAGCAACCCAGCTCCTTGTACTACCAAAAAATAAAACAGAATAAAACTCATTTCCTCAGACACATGGTAGGCATATTTCTTTCAACCTCCATTATTTTCTCATTTAAATATCTCATTTTTTCTTACCAAAAAAAAAAAAAACACCTCCATGATGCTTACTATTTTAAATAAATAGTAAGCATTTTTTTACCAAAAAGAACATCTCCATCATAGAAATCAATTATTATGATCATGGTCATGCTCGAGTAAAAAATTTCATACTTGACCTAAAATTTTAAAATTTATTTTTTATACAATGCATATATAATATTTAATTTAAATATAAATTAAAATATGCATAAGTAATTGTTATAAATTTCAGTTACAAATATTTAGGATATTTTCTAAATGTAGGAAAAAACTAAGAATATAAATTTTAAAATTAGATTATGATGGAATCCCTGGAGGTAGATACTTATATATAGATTTACAAGGTCTAAAATATTCTCTTAGCAGAGTTACATATAATCTCAATTAAGGGCTTACAGTGTAAAATTTCACTCGAAATTACTTTTTATCCCGATTATGTAGTTCTTGGTGGCTTCAATTGATCTGATTTTAGATTCTTACCAAAAAAAATTGATCTGATTTTAGGTGATGCCAAGCATGATCGTGAAACGATGGTTCGATCGGGGAAAAGGTAGTATGAAGGGTGGCTGACCATAATGGAGTCTAATGATATTGGAAACACTTTGTGCACTGTGTCCGGAGCAGCCCGTGCACATTATGCACGGTGATTGGAGCGCATGTGGGGTTGGAAGAAAAATTTTTTTTGGAACATTGCACTCTAGCTTCGTGCGCGTGCCAATCACCATGCATGGTGTAGTTCGTTCTACACCGTACATGGTACAATAAAAATTTTTCAATGATGTTTATCGAGTACCAAGGTTGGTGTGGCTATTAGGGCTGAACAAATAATCGAAATTCAAAGAAACCCATTCAATCTAGTCGATCCGATAAATATTGGTTTCGATTGGTTGAAAGACTTGAATCGGATTGTGATTCATAAAAAAATTGATTAATCATGGGCAAATTCGATTTCTATATTTTTAATCCATATGAAACCGAATCTGACTGACAGATATAGTATTTTCAATACTTAGATTATTTGAGGATTAGAAATTAGCAATTATGATATGTTATATATTTACTTAGAGATATTATGAGATTATTATATCCTAGTTTCTATATAAATTGAATGGTGTATTGATTTATAATGCTTAAAATTAATATTGGATCAATATTGAAATCCAAACTAATATAATTCGTTTGAATCCGTTACAGATCATTAACTTTGATTTATATATGATAAATGATCGATAGTAAATTAAATTTTTTTAATTTAATTATTTTTTTTTTTCAACTCTATTCAATCCGATCTGTGCCCAGCCTTAATGGCCGCTAGAGCAGCTCAGGACTCCTGGACCACACCATCCACTAAAAGCAAAGGAAAAGGACCGTCTATTGAGGCCCAACGACCACTAAAGAGAAAAAGAGGGAGAGGGAGAGAGGCTGGACAAAAATATATTAGAATATAAATTAATTAGTAATTTAAGGTTGAAAGAGCGAAAATATTGAAAAAAAAGCTTGGGTTATGTAACCACTGGGTTAGACCCTGGTTATATAAATTCATTTAAAATGATTTACTAACACCTTTTTTTTTTTTTTTTGATAAGACGCTCTTTTAACATTTTCTGATAATGAAGCCGCTTGCCTTGCTATCTTTGATGTTAAGATGGCATTCGAGTTTCTATAAAGCAGGGTTCCAACATGAAAAATTTTATATTTCTATCATCCACCTGCGTCCACTTGATCCGACGCTGTTGCTGCAGAATATATATATATATATATATACATCTCTATATTTTTTTTTCGTATGCACGTTACAACCCTGTTTACTCCCTCTTCTTACCATGTGATCTTAGTTACTTATTGGATCAGACAACTAGGTTTCCCGAGGCTAGTTTATCTCTGCTTAGCTTGTTTGTATTACGTATTGGAGAGGAAACAGCTTTGAGCTTGCCAAAGATTCTTTTTGTTTTTTTTTGTTTTCTTTTTTTTTGTCGTTTTCTCAATCGGCTTCGAGGGATGGCCTCCTGAGAAAAAAGCTGTACCCGTAACACCTCCGGAGATTGATCGAGTCAGGGAGTGGATCAGAGAGCAGAGAAGTAGACAAGGCAGTTGCGATACCAGCGGAGAAGGAATAGATTTCGAGGATGCCGAGTTGGAAGAAATCCAAAAGGCGGCCTCGGAGAGCAACGGAATCTACCAGGGCAGAAAAGTTAGCACGATTTATCGAGTGCCCAAGGAAATCCATTCAAGCGATAAGAAGGCCTACAAGCCGAAAGCCGTCTGCATCGGCCCTTTCTTCTACTGTTGCAGAGAAAAACCACATCTGAAATCCATGCAATATTACAAGTGGGCATGCGTGAACGGAATAATATTCAAGCATAATAACGATCCCATGGATCTGCTTCGAAGGTGCCTGACGAAGATGGAAGAACTGGAAAAATGCGTTCGAAGCAGTTATTCAGAGTCGGTTTCATCAAAAAAATCCCCTGAATTCAGGCTGATGCTGTTGCTGGACGGATGCTTCCTTCTCCATCTCCTGCAAAGGCATGTTGATAGTGGTGAGAAACCAAATGTCGACTTAGTGGCAGCCCAAGCTGTCGGCAGATTGTGGATCTGGAATCTGGTGAGGTATGACCTGCTGTCGCTCCAAAACCAGATCCCGTTCATCGTCATCCTTAGCCTGTACGACTTACTTAAGACCCAAGATATCAATCTTGTGGACTGTGCAATCAATTTGTTCAGTACTCTTGATCTCTGCAGAAAACAGAAACAACCTAAATTCTGTATCCCGGTGGATCAAGTTCATCATTTGCTCCATTTGATTTACTTATCCGTTCTCCCATGCCCACCATATTGTTGCAAGTCATCCCCCAAGCCCCAATCAACACCGTACTGGATCCCTAGCGCCACGGAGCTCAAAAAGGTTGGATTGAAGTTTAAGGAGAGGAAGAAAGAAAGAGGCTTCTTGAGCTTCTTGGACGTGAAGTTCTCCGATGGAGTGATGGAAATCCCCCAACTGAAGGTAGATGATTACAGTATCAGCTTGTTCCGAAATTTTATTGCCTTTGAACAGTGTTATGCAGAAACGGAATACCACGTAACAATTTATGCTGCCTTCATGGATTTCCTGATCAAGACCGAAAAGGATGTGAGGTTGCTACATAAGAAGGACATTCTCATCAACAGCATCACCGTTGCCAAAGATAGAGATGCAACACATTTTATTAGCCGTCTTTGCAATGAAGTTCACTATGCACTAGATAAGGACTACCTTCGAAAATTAGTTAGTGATGTGACAGAATATCATGATTCCAAGTGGCACAAGCCGCTTGGATACCTTATCGAAAAACTCACCGAAGCTCCATGGGGGTATGTTTCAGCGAATGTTGCTATTTTAAGCCTTTTATTCACTCTTTTTCGGAACCACTAATAATATCGTCTCCCGTTAGTTCTGCAACGATGCTTCAGCGTCAATGTTTAAGTTGTTCTTCAGTTGTTTATATTTTGGAATCAGCAATCTGGTGTGATGCGGCGTGTACCAAAGCTTTGTAATCTTCGATTCCATCTTTCAAGATTTGTGCTTGTACTGTTTCATTATTTCAATAAACTGGGTGAGCAAACCATCCCTATTTCTCAAAAGAAATAACTTCTACTCTCTTCCTGACACCAAATTACAACAAAACATTTTCATCACAAAAAGAAAAAAATTACAACAAAACGTGGAAGGTTATGGCCTTGTTCATTCGAGATGCTAAGACCACAAAACTTGAAAACTAAGAGAAGTTGATGGATGGATATGATTAGTAAATATTGTACTCTACGCATAGGAATCATAGAGAGGAGGCCCAAATCAAATAAAAAGACTAGTTCACGTAGCATGATGACCGCATCAACTGCTTTGTTGTTTTTGATACACCACTATTTTTTGTTTTTTTGTTGCTAATGAACTTACAACTCAACTGTATCGCAAGCGTAAACACAATCAGATAAACCTGAATACATTAAACTCTACAAGACAATCGTCAAAAGAAGTCCAAAGACGAGCGTTGATGTGGTGAGCAACATGCGATATAACCCTGTCAACTGGCCTCTACATTACATTTCATTACTAGGCAATGGTTACAGCGAGATGAATAGGGAGGCAAGCCCAGCTAAGATGACACCTTCCACCTCAAACTGCTTGACTTCTAAGGGTTACACAGGAATCGAAGCTGGTGAAGAGAAGCAGGTATTATCATTGTTTTTTTTTTTTTTTCGAGTTGTTGCACTGGCAGTGGCGGAGGAGCACCTTGGGATTCTATGAAATTAACGACTTCATGCATCACGTTAAATAAACCCATGTGGCATATGTTTTTTTTTAATTTTTTCTTGGTATAATGTGGCCATGGCACATGTTGCATTGAAGTAAGACAAACTGAGGCAATTATGGACTTTGAGTAAATAAAAGTCCTCCGAGTAACCGTTCATGAGAAGAAGAAAATGGGGACAGGGATAGGCCGCGCAACGCGATCACAAACCATTCTGGCCTTTGGACAACTGTAAGGAACATGATCACAAGTTTCATCTTGCTTTTGCATGATGGGCAGGTTATTCGAAAAACAAGCCTATAAGGATCAAGATATAGAAAAATACTTGCTACACGAACGGTGTAGCTTCACGAACACTATTCACGATGATTGACTATCTTGCAGAGCAAAAATGAAAATAATTTTTTTTTTTGAATACCGTGCTCCAATTTCATCGTGGAGTTACACCATCCATAGAAGAAATTTCTCCAAGATAAATAGCAGCTGAGTCTGGAGCGTACCCTAAAGATTCTAAGATCCTTGAGCAACTTTAAGAGCCCAGAGCTTAACCCAACCATCCCAATAGCCATCCTGTCACACGGTCCGCAGGAGAATCTTACGCACACGGTGGGCATCACTGCCAGTTTTACATTTAAAATTAATCCGAACGCTGATGCTCCTTCACTTCAGTCGCTGCCATAGGCTTGATCCCGACACTGATGACAATATATATATATATATATATATATATATTTTTTTTTTTTTTGGTAATGCGACAAAGGTAGTTGAAAGGCCAAGCGCTATCCTGGACCCCAAAATATCTAACCATTTGATGGCAGTCCAATGAATTTTTCGAGTATTGACCCATCCCGAATCTTAATAAGATTTGTTTAGCAAAATCCCATAGAATTTAGAACAAGATCGGAATTTTTCTCTTGGATGCTACTCGAATCTAATTATATATATATATATATATATATATGAAAATTTTATAAAAATACATATATTGTAAAGTGGCTTGAATTTCAAACTTCAAAGATATCTAATATCTATCTTTATCATTGGGCTACAAAACTTATTTATATTTAGATTATTTGCTAAATTATTTATGCCCATTTTCATTTGATATTGTTCCCTTTTTTTGTTTTTTAAAAATTCTGGTTGGGTACCTAACCTGATCTGAATAATTTGATTCAAATAAAGATTAATTAGATGGGTTTAAGTACCTGATAGATCTCATTACAAGGCATATCCGCTAGCCTCTACACTACATCTAATTACTAGGCAACAGTTACAGAGAGATGAACGGGATGCAAGCCCAACTGAGATGACGCCTTCTGCCACAAATAGCTCGACTGGAAGCTGGTGGAGAGAAGAAAGGATTATCCCCCTTTGCTTTTTCGGGAATTTAGTTTCTGCTCCCCCCACTTTGACCATGTTGTAAGAAAGAATCCAGGTTGACTGAAAATATAAGTCCCAGTCCTTACTTATCATATTACCATAATAGCACGTATGCCTTTTGGTGTGATTTTTTTAAAAAATGCCTAACTTATCTTTTGACCGCATCTCCTGTTGGAAATGATCCCAATTCCTTCATTTTGACATCCTATTGCATCACAAAATCTCTCTCCTTAAGATCAGAAATCACAAGATCCTATTGCATCACAAAAACCTGACATCCTTCACATACCTTGAAGTTGACTGTTTTGGTGTTTTTCTGGACCTTCTGTGTCATGCCCCGAACTAAGCATGTGATACCACATGCCTATAATACGGACCCTACAAGCATAAAAGGCTATAGATCAAATTATAAAAATTTCAGAATGATAATAACAATAATAATCCTTTAATCCTCAAAAATCAATCTATTAAAAATTAAATTAAATTATTTTTTATAACAAATATCTTTACGTAATAGAAATCTTAATATTTTATACCAAATAAAAATCCAAATCAAATTAAACTATTAAACTAAACTGAGCTAGCAATCTGAATAACTCAAATAACTCTAATAGATCTAGCACACTTCTCCAAGTCTTGAGCAATCATGATTCATGATCTAAAAAATAGAAAAAAAGAGAATAATGAGCTAAACTAGCATAATAAGTAACATAATACATTAAAGTAGAGTTTAAGCATGCTGAGCAAATAAATAATATAATATTAACTAAAAAGAGCAAATCTTAAATAATATATATATTTAAAATAATTATTTTTATATATCAATATTGAACTTACATCAAGCTACAGCCATATGTAAGCCAGTGATATGGATCTGATAGTAGAAACATGTTGTACAAAGTGTAAGATAATAGATGCCATTATTTTAATCACCGATGGTACGGTATCAAAACTAGTTTCTCATATTATAAGTCAACAGGCTCAACGTATAATCCCCGTTGGCCGGATCACATCATAGCCATGTTGAGAACATATATAAAAATAATTTTAGAAACTCTTTAATTAGGTTTTCAAATCCATTTCTCAAAGTAGATCATATGTTCAAAATAAATTATTTATAATAAAAAAAATATGCTTGATCTATTTTGTTAGATAGAATAAATAATTATAATTTAAATTAAAAAATAATTATATATTTTTTTTAAAGATTGTTCGAAAGCATACTAGAAGCATTAGGTTACTTACCTTATTACGCTTCAAAATCTAACTTTAATCAAACAGATCGGACAGACCTACTCAAAACTATTAAAATTCAATTAATTAGTTAATATTTTAGAAGTCTTCTAGACAATAAATATGAAGAACCCTAGCATCTCAAGGGAGCAGAATAACTCAACTAATGATGTGACTTGAATGGCTTCATTTAATCAAGATCACTTAAAATATAATAATTCGATAGAAATTTATAAAAATCAAATGTTTCAATGTTTGATACAGACTCAAATGGTGTAGACATGTTGTCTGATTAATAGAACAGCTCAAAATCGTCTATTGGAATTGACATGGATTCAAACAACAGGTTGGTTTACTGAATTCATAAATCACAAAGAGAGAGAATATTAGAAAAAAGATAAATTAACAAAATGGAATAAGACTAATCAGATAACATTACTCGTCAATTTGATCTATTTAATCAAAATGATTTAATCAAATCATGATTGAATTAATATATAGATGGTTAAATAAAAATTATAGATAATCAAATCTAATAGTATTTGAATTTGGCTAAGGTAGGTACTAGTATGTTGTTCGACAATTGCAGATCAAGACTCTCTTAGCTAAGATCAAATCAGAATTATTAAAAAAAATTTTTTACTGGATCAATCATAAAAGAAAAATTCATGAAGAGAGAGAAATGATCGAGGGAGTGATAATTTTAGAGAGAGGCATAACTTAAGAGAGAGAAAATATAATAGAGAGAGAAAGTAAAGAGAGAAAGTAGAACTTTTTAGTAAGAGAAAATAAGCATTCAAACTCAAAGAAGGGAAAGAGGAAAGAGAGAGAATCTCTCTCTCTCTCTCTCTCTCTTTTTTCTTTCTATTTTTCTTTTTCTTTTTTTTCTTTTTTTTTTCTTTTCTTTTCTTTTTCCTTTCTTCTACCTCTTCTCTCAACGGAATAGGGATCCTTCTTCCCCTTATTTCTGAAGCTAAACAATCCCCCTCCCAGCTAGCAACACTTGTGGTTGGAGTAGGGCATAATAGTGACCAGTAACTCAAGTCCAGTGACCGGCGATGGTAACCAACAGTGAAAAATTAAGAAAGACGCATCAACAAAACACAGAAATTGGAAATCAAGTTTTTTTTCCAAAAGCTTATAGTAGAATTTGGCAAAGATTCATGCTTAGGAGCTGTAAAAGATTGAGGGAAAGATGAGTGGAGGGATTTACCTGATCTTTGATGAATATTGATCCAACTTTCAGTTGCCCAATCAAGATTAACCACTAGTATATCAAGAAGAAAATAAGGAAAAGGAATGGCGAACTTTGATGATTTTCGACAAGAAAAATTCAAGGTGGTTGAGGGCCTTTAAATAGAGCTTTATGGGATTATTTGAGTTTGTTTTTAACTCAAATTCCAAATAGATTAGGAGCTTTATGGCATTTTCCCCCGAGCTCCCATAGCACTCCAGCTCATGCAATGCATGTGTTGGTTTATTTTCTTTCTTTCTTGTTTTTTTTTTTGTTTTCTAGTGCTTCAAAAGCTATACTAATTATTTTTGGGCTTGGGCCTAAAGTGGGACTAGGGTATTACATTCTCCCATCCTAAAAAAATATTTCACCCTCAAAATTTTTCTTACCTATATTTTCAAAAAACGTTGGGATTCACAATTTAAATCTCATCCTCAAACATTTAGATTTTTCAATACTCGATGTATTTTTCATTATTAAAATATTTTATAAGGGAAAGATCAATATCTCAGGAGTTGATCTAAATTAGAATCACTCATTTCCTATAATCAAAATCAGTATCTCAATTCTAGATAAAAATATCAAATTTCTAGCCAAAATCATTAGTTGCTTTTGATTTAGTTGATCTATCACAAGATCATGAACAAACTTTAATATACTCTAAGTAGATGAACATTCGGGTATAATATCTAAGGTCATAAATAATCTCAAATTTCATCTAGTAGATAGAGAAGCATAAGATTCAAATATTTCAAATTCAAGATCAAGAATCAATGGTCCACTCATCTAAGACTCAAGATGCTAAAAAAAATAAATCATGTAGCGATGTCCCAAATAATTCAAAATCAAAATCTTTATCATTTCCATTATTAATGAAGTCCTCTACAAGGAATATCAAATCATATCATCTATAATAAATTTCTAGCTTAAATAACTAATGCTGCTAATCAATTCAAAATAACATAGATCATCATACTTTTATTGCACACTCTAATTCAAACCATCAAAATTTTCTTGGATACGCACTCTGATTCAAACCATCAAAAGTTTCTTGGATGCACTAAATGGCTTTCAATCAAAATATACTACTGTTTATCATAAATTAAGCAAGTTAAAGAATTTCAAATTTCAAGAGAAGCTATAGAGAAACTTTTAAGTCTCGTCCTCAATATACCTTGAGCACATCCATCTTGATTAACTATTGTAATTACCATATTCAAATTTATCACATGATCCATATACAAGGGTGAAACTTAAAGAATATTCCAATCAAATATCATAAATTTTTTTTCTGATCTAAATCTTTAAATAACTTCTTATAAATGAATTCTAAACTGCCACCAAAATAATTAACTTCATGCTTGAAGTAATAATATGGTATGCCTAATATCAAATTGAAGTTCCAAATTTACTTAAACAATGAATAAACAAATAATCATAATGCACAATAATATTCCATGGCAAATTCTTTTATGCTTAACTTGGATCCAAATCTAACAAATCAGAATCTTAAGCTTAAATTGCCATACTCTGAGAATTCTTAAGCTACTTATTATACTTCGGCTACAAGCATGGTAAGGCGGCATTCTGATTTTATGAAAACAAAACAAGCATCACAAATAAGATTCAATTAAGATAACATAAATTTATCAATAAAAAAAATAAATAGAGACATCTCGTAACCTAGTTCTACCCAACTCTTAACCTTTTTGATGAGTATTAAGAATCCTAAAATATATCACTCTTACTGTCATGATCTTGTTATAATCCCTAATGATTTAAAACTTAAGCTCTGATATCATAAAATCTATCATGCCCCAAACCAAGCATGCGATAGATGCTGTATATCTATAGGACGGATCCTACAAGCATGCAAGGCTATAGCTCAAATAATTTTAGAATGATAATAATAATAATAAGCCTCCAATCCTTAAAAATCAATATATTAAAAATCAAATTAAATCATTTTTCATAACAAATATCTTTACGTAATAGAAATCTTAATGTTTCATACGAAACAAATATCCAAACTAAATTAAACTAAGCTAAACTAAACTGAGCTAGGAGTCTGAATAACTCAAATAACTCCAACTAATCTATCATATTTCTCTAAGTCTCGAGCAATCATGATTCATAATCTAAAAGATAGAAAAAAAAAGAATAATAAGCTACACTAGCCCAATAAGCAACATAACACATCAAAGTGGGGTCTAAGCATATTGAGCAAATAAATTATATAATATTGATGGAAGGAATAAATCTCAAATAATATATATTTTTTTAAAAATAATTAGTTTCATATACTGATATTAAACTCAACATTAGGCCATGGTCATGCAACGCAGTGGCATGGATCTGATAGTAGAAACATATTATACAAAGTGCTAAATAATAGATATCACTATTCTAATTACCGATTGCATAGTGTTGAAGCTAGTTTCTCGGATTATAAGTTGACAGGTTCAACATATAATCTCTATTGGCAGGGCCACATCATAGCTATGTTGAGAAAATATATAAAAATAATTTTATAAACTTACCAGTCAGGCTTTCCAAATCCATTTCTTAAAGTAGATCATATGTTAAAATAAATTATTTACAATAAAAGAGCAATACATACTTGACCCATTTTGTTAGATAGAAAACAAATATCATAATTCAAATTAAATAAGCTAATTATAATTTTTTCAAAGATTGTTCGAAAGCTCACTTGAAACATTAGGTTATTTACCTTAATTATCACACTTTAAAATCCAACTTCAATCAAACAGATCAGACAGACCTATTCAAAACTATTAAAATTCAATTAATTAGTCCAATTTTTTGAAGTCCTCCAGACAATAAATATAAAAACTCAAACATATCAAGGGAGAGAAATAACTCAACTAGAGGTATGACTAGGATGGCTTCATTTGATCAGAGTCACTTAAAATGTAATGATTTAATAGAGATTAACAAGAACCAAATCTTGCAATGCTTGCTATAGAGTTGAATGGTGTAGACATGTTGTTCGACTTATGGATTGGTTCTAAATCCTCTATTGAAATTGACTTAGATTCAAAACAATAGGTCGGGTTTAATAGATTCATAAATCACGTACAGAGAAAATATCAGAGGAAAGATAAATTAATAAGATAGAATATGACTAATCAAACAATATTGCTCGACAATCTAATCGATCTAATTAACCAAGATAATTTAATCAAATCATAGCTGAATTAGCTATTAGATGTGTGCCCTAGAAGCCATATTGGCTGACACTTATAAAATAATTTTTAGAAATATTTTTATAATTTTAACTTAAAATTAATAAAAAAATTATTTCTTCTATCATATTATGTATTTAAGTATCTATGATATATTCATTGAGTTAATAGGCATGATAACACATATTCTCAAGAGTTGAGAATTTAAGGCATGTGTTATCATAATCAACTCATAAACTGCTTTCGATCATAGGATCATCATGAGGATGGTGATCGATCTGAAAGATTGATGTACGATTACTTTTTTAGGATAGATGAGTCTTGAATCTATGGTGTAGATACCAGAATGAAAGTACAGATACTTGTTGAGAATAAAGGCACTGAGTGTAATCACCTCGAACAGTTATAAGGAAGTCTATCTTCTTGTTAATGACTAGCTCGATGCTGTAGTTATGTATCTCATTTTTTGATCTGAGGTGTATCGACAGTTCACCTTGAGTGTATTATAGTTTGACTACATCATAACTCGATCTTCTAGCCATTCAAAATCTTGAGATATATGTTGGCTATAACATGTTCATTGTAGGAATTGGATCGCACCAATATAGGATCTATCAATCTCGATAGATGAGGAGTAGTCCTATAATGATCATCAGATCGAGTCCTTAAGTCTATGGCTGTGGTAGTGTGAAGATAATAGAAATAGTTTCTATTAGAATTTCACATCGGACTCGAATTCAATATTTTGTTCATATGATAGGTGTAGGGTCTGACGAGTTCACCTTGACCTAGATCCTATCGGGGCTTATGATAGAAAAATCCAATCATATAAGTAGTTGCACCGAGAGGTTCACATTCAGTTCTGATGCATTGCCACCATATACTGCTAATGTCACTAATGAATTTTGGGATCAATTAGAATTATCTTGATGATTGATGATTCTAATTGGATGAATCGAAAGAGTTTTGATCCATTGAAAGGTATTTCAATAATGTCGATGATGGAGATCATGATATATCTCATTACCATATAGAACTGAATCTAACTATGTCACATAAATAAGAGTTTGAATTTAGATATTATCAATTGGGCTAACCTGGTTCGATTGATTTGGATTAGATCCAATCAGGTTCAAAAAATCATGCTAGCATATGATTGAATCTGACTTTCTTTTTCTATCATCTTTCTGATTCATTTTGACTAAGTCAAATTAGATTTGGCTTATCTGAGAACCCTGTATGGGTCTGACTGGAGTTTATCTAGATCAGATCAAGGCTTATCCTGATCAGTTTAGGGTTTGTCTTAATCCTATATGATGAAAATAGGACAAGGGTCAACTTTGACCATGCTTTACAGGAATTAAGGGAGAGGGTCATGCGCCCCTTGGAGAATTTCTAGGGGTACATGCCCCAAGTTATTTTGCATGGAAGAGAGAGGGCGCATGCTAGGGAGAGGGCACATGCCTCTCCTGGCATGCGCCCCATATGGATAAGATGGAGGTGCCCCATTCAAAAAAAGGTTTGAATGGGTCAAGGGTTTGAATTTGATTCAAACTCTAGGAAGATAAAATGTTGCGCCAACCTGGAATTATCCAAACTATGTGGTACCATTTTTCATGCAATTTTGTGGAACAAAATACTTAAAAAAATTAGTGATGGCATGGGAAATTAATGAAGGAGTCCTTCTGCTTTAAGCAAACTTGTTGCTTAAAGCTATAGGACTCTAGGATGGTGCCAAGGTCTTTATAAAGGACCCTATTTCCTAGGATTTCTTGTCCTAGTGGTTCCATGCCAAAACCCTGCCTCTCCATCTATCTCCATGCCTCATCTACTCCTCCTCTCTCTCTTCCCATGCCCAAGGAGTTGGACAAAATCAGTGAGCAAAATTTGGTCCCTGATCCTACAAAAGGTGCGCAATAAGTTCCTGATCAAGAGATGAATGTGTTGCTGTCGAAGATCAGTTCAAAGGCTCCACAAATTGACATCAGATTTGATTTTCTAAGATCATATCTAGAAGAAGAGGGTATCCAGATCTGACCTAAGTGAACTCCAGTAGAGGTCGGGCATGTGCATGGCTTGCATCAAAACCTCGGAGGCTTTAGATCATCACTGCGAGGTAAACTATTTACCCGATCAAATAATATAAGATATTACTAATTTAATTTAACTTTTATTTTTATAATAAAATCAATCTAATCAGATCTGAGAACTCTTAGATTTAATCGATGGTAGAAAAAAATTTGAAAATTTTTGGTGCAAATATGATCCGATCATATCGATCCTATGGCAGGAAACTAGATTTTTTCTTCAACTAGTATCAGAGTTGCATTGTAGTTCTAGATCTATTTTAAATTAAATTTAATTTTTTTTTATGATATGATCATATGTATTTTTAGATGTTACATGATGTGTAATCAGATCTGAAATCATTAGATACATTTTAAAATTTTCATACATATAATATATGCGATGCATGTCTAGACTAGTTCTATAGATCTATATCTCGATTAGTCTAGATCTAAAATTTTTTCATAATATGATCATTTAATTTTATTTTCAGATGTTACATGAGATGTAATCAGATATAAAATATAAGATTAAAAATTTAAAATTGATATATATGATATATGCAAAGTATATGTAGTTTAGATCTTTAATCATATATGAGATATATATGTTAGATCTAACTATTTTGTAGTGTAGATTATATTTCTAATTAAGGTATTCTCCTTGGCTGTCCGATCATAAGAGTAAGAAGAGTTTAAAGGCCCTCGATTTTCATTCGATGCGGTGCTCTTATGGTGTGTAGGGATGTTGCATGTTTGCCCTTAATCAAAACTCGAAAAACTTATTTTTCTACAAAATCCTAGATCCAAAAACTCTAGAACTTTTTATGTATATTTTATTTTATGAACCATTGGACTTAATTAAGAATTAAGTTTATGAAATTAATTAGGTATAAAAAATTAAAAATTTTTTGATCTAAGATATTTTCATAAAACATAGGTTCGGGTATGGGTAGCTCAATTAGTTCTAGCAGTTGATCAAACCTAATCAAGAGTTGGTTAGGTGGGATCAAAAGTACTTAGAATTGACTAGCCTAATAGTTGTAAGTCTTGGTCAAGATCGACTCACAACTACATATGGTCGATCATTTTAAGATCTAATTTGGCTCCGCGATTTAATCCTGGATTGTAGGTGAACCCGATCAGTTCTGGTCAGACAAGTCAGTATCTAAAGTAAGTATGGTAGATATGACCGATGGTTATTAATTGAGAGCTACTCGATCTGAATGCATTTACGATGAGTTAATAAAATATCCATCCCACTGATCTTCCTTATATGGCTAATTGAGTTAACTCAGTTCTGTATTGAGATGGCTAATGATATGAGCTAACCCACGCTACTAGGTTAGTCATATTCATTATGATTAGTCAACTCTAAGAGATCTAAATTAAAATCTTTCTAAAAAAATATTAAGTTAATAGGTCTTCCACTATTGTAGATGTGCGGATCCTTTTCGAGGTTGATTCTTCTCAGCTGGATACAGTGGTTCAGTTGCACCAGAAAGATGCAACCATATCTACTAGGCATAGGATGTTATGGATTGGAGGATGGGTTAGGCTCAATATTCTGGATATGGTGAGGATCCCAATCAAGAATCTAGTTCATGCAAACAATGGGTCTGACTTAACTAAGGAGTGGAGCAATATTTTGAAAATAATGAGCTTCATGAATTAGAGACCAAGTTTGGATGCACTATATTTAAAAAAATATTGGATAAGAGTTATTCATTCATTGATTGACCCATTACTGATAACTGTTAGGTGAGGTGGTGAGCCAGTCGATGGGATCGCACCACCTACTAAAAATCTTTGATCGTGGAGATTTTTGTATCTCTATTTAAAAAATTTAGGGATCTAAAAAAATAGTGAAAGCCTAAATTTATTTAAAAAATAAAATTTTTAAATAAATTGATTATATCAATTATAAATTTAATTAGAAATTTTGACTCTCTATAGAAAAATATTTGTGTCAAACCCCTTAGCCCGAATCTTAGATACCCACAAACTGACTGGACCCAATTATAGGAATTGGCTAAGAAATTCGAAAATAGTTTTGAGTTTTGAGAAGCTGACCTATGTATTAGACCAGAAACTTTTCACTCTCCCAGCCTATCCAACCATCGATTAGAGAGCGGCTCATGAAAAATGGTTGGACGATGATAACAAAGTTAGGTGTTATATGTTGGGCTCAATATCTGATAAATTGCAGTGCCAATATGAAGACATTAAGACTGCATGCCAAATATTGGCTCACCTACAAGTGTTGTTCGGTGAACAGTATCATGCAGTATGTTACCAAGTCTTGAGGAGACTCTTTAAGGTGCAGATGCGTGATGGACAGTCGGTCTAAGATCACTGGTTAGTGATAATCAAGGACCTAGAAGAGTTTGAGAAGCTTGGTATCTTGATGGATAAGGATCTACATAATGATGTGATCCTGTAGTTCTTGACTGATTCATATGGATAGTTTATTATGAACTTTCATATGAATAAGCTCCAGTGCACCTTGGCCGAGTTGATAAACATGCTGGTTACCGCTAAGCAGACTTTGAAGGGTTCAAAGGGCTTAGTTCTGGCTGTGGAGTAGACTTATTTTAAAAGAAAGTCTTTTAAAAAGAAGAAGTCTGTAAAGAAGTAAAAAATTAAGGGGAAGAAGAAGAAGGGCAAGCCGAAGAAGGCTCCGGAGAAGAAAAAGTGTTTCCACTGCAACTTCGATGGCCATTGAAAGAGAAACTATCTTTCGTACCCAGCCAGCCTGAAGAACAAGAAGGAAGGAGGACTTTCTAAAGGTATACTCGACATTGAGACTAACCTAACGATTTTTTCTATATTTAGTTGGGTGCTTGACTTTGGTTCTAGTGCTAATTTGTGCACTTCTATGCAGGATCTTGGGGATAGCAGAAGGCTGAGGGATGGTCAGATGATCCTATTGTGAGCTCAAATATGGTGCTCTCAAGCCTTGAAAGCGGGTGGAGCAAGAAGCGAATGAAACCAACCATCAAAGAGCTTCAGTAAATGCTTCAAAAATGGGTGGAGCAAGGAGATGAAGTCCAAAAAATGCATCAGGCTGATACATTGGAAGAACTGGCTTGATTCTTATCAGAGCCAATCCAAGTGGAAGTCGAGCCAGCTCGAACCCTGAGAGAGCCGACCTGAATGGTGATTCGGATTCTCATAGGAGACATCACCATCGAGCTGGCCTGATTGCTGATCGAGCTATGATCAGAATAGAACGTGGTTTCTGTTCTGGCCTGGAATTAGGTTTAATCCTAGGAACTTGGGGCCTTGATTTGTAAGGTCCTAAGGAGGCTAACCTATGGATTGGATTGAGATTTATCTAATGGATGTGTGCATGAGAGATATGGGTGTACATGGGCTTGATGAGTGCATCACATTATGTTAACTAAGGGATATTTTTAGGTTGGATCTTATTTGACCAGGTATATGTACTCTATACTGAGTTTTGTAAATGAAGCATTGAATCAATATAAGCCTTTTCTCCTTGAAATCTCTATCTTTCTCTCTCATTCTCCCTCTCTTCTCCATGCCCTAAGGTTTTTTAGGATTTCATAGGATAGCCATCTCTTTCCTCCGATCCTTGTTGCTGTTTCCATAATCTTCAAGTAGCAAGGATTAATTCTGAACAGATTGGTATTAGAGCGATGCCTTCTATGGAACAATAATTAGTATCAGAGCCCGTTGTTAGATCTAGTGGAGGAAAGGACAAAGCTTCGTCTAGGATTGTGGTAAGGTGCTGAATAGATTTTTTTTGAATACTGTCTATTCTCTTCTGTATTTGGTTATTGGAATCTGGTTGGGATGACATTGAGTAATTATAGGAGGTATGGTGCTCCTAAGCCTTGGGAGGCCATGGGAGGAGCCAGGGTGAGGGCTCCGGAGAGACTAGGATAGGTGTAGTCCTAGGGCTAGGACAAGAGTGGTCCTAGAATGGAGGCGGCATGTAGCTCTCCATAGACTCGAGGTTCAGGTGTTGAGGATCTTGAGGGGCTTGGTTGGTGCTTTAAAGACCTGGGACACAAGATGGAGCTGTTAGATATATGTGCCCTAGAAGCCAGAATTGGTTGACACTTGTAATACACTTCTAGGGGCAAAATTGTAATTTTGACTAAAATCAATAAATGGATTATTTTCTATCACATATGTGTATTTAGTGTCTGTGATACATCCTTTGAGTTAATGGTAATGATAATTCATATTTTCAAGAGTTGAAAATTTAAGACATGAATAATCATTGTTAACTCATAAATTGCTCCCGACCATAGGATCATCACGAGGATGGTGATTGATCCAAAAGATTGGTGTACAATCGCTTCTCTTTAGTAGATGAGTCTTGAGTCTACGGTGTGGAGATACCGGAGCGAGAGTATAGGTACTCGTTAGAGAATGAGGGCACTGAGCGTGACCACCTCGAGTAGTCATTAGGGAAGTCTACCTTCTCGTCAATGACTGACTCGATGCTGCAGTAGTGTGTCTGGTTCTTTGACCTGAGGTGCATCGGCAGTTCACCTTGAGGGTGTTATAGTTTGACTACACCATTACTCGATCTCCTAGCCATATGGAACCCTGAGGTGTATGTTGGCTATAGCATGTTCATTGTAGGAACTGGATTGCATCAAGATGGAATCTATCTACCTCGGTGGTAGAGGAGCAGCCCTATGATGATCATCATGAGAATCAAGTCCAGAAATCCATGGCCATGGTAGAGTGAAATAATAGAAAGAGTTTCTATTTAGATTTTCACATTGGACTTGAATCGAATGATTACATCATATGACAGAGAACTAGGGTTTGACGAGTTCACCTTAACCCTAATCTGATCGGGGCTCAAGATAGAAGAACTTAATCACACAGGTAGCTGCACCAAGAGGTTCGCATTCAGCTCTGATGGGTTGCCACCATATACTGCTAGGTGTCACTGGTGGATTTTGGGAGCAATTAGAATGATTTAGATGATCGATCATTCTAGCTGTTCGAATCAGAAGAGTTCTGATCCATCGAAAGGAGTTTCGATGATGTCGATGATAGAGATCATGACATATCCCATTACCATACAGAACTGAACCTAACTGGGTCACACAAACAAGGGTTTGAATCTGGTGATCATCAATTGAACTGATCTAGTTCAATTGATCTGAATGAGATTCAATTAGGTTCAAGGAAATCGTGCTAGCACTCGATTGAACCTAACGTTCTTCTTTTGCTATCATAAATAAGTTGTCCTGTCTGAGCCAAAGGAGTTTGTGCTCAATCAGAGGCCTTCATATGGTCTGACTGGAGGTTGTCCAAGTCAGAAAAGGTTGTCTTATTTTGTAAGACATTACCTGCCATTTTTGGTCACCTGCCATTTCTTGTTCTTTGACTTTGGTCAAAAGTCTACCTTTGACTGGTCAAACGTTGACCATTGACACTTTGACTTTTGACCACATGTCATGCACCTATTGGAGAGCTGGTGGGGGCCTGTCCCCCTGCCAGAACCTGGCAAGGAGGAGGGCGCACGCCACCCTAGGCGTGTGCCCAAGTTGGAGGCGCCTAGGAGTCCTTGTTGGACAAGGACTCCATCTCCTTTTTGGATTCCAATTAGAGTTCTTCTAAGAACCAACTTTGACTGGTCTTAGGCACCCTCTAAGGAGGAATCCAGGGGACTCTATTCCCACCAATCAGATTTAGATCTGATTTCACAAAGGGTTGTGATTGGTTGGGAAGAAGAGGAGTTGGATCACAGCTTAGTCTATAAATAAGACCCTGCGCCCAACTCAGTTTATTAATGCAATTGAAATTGAAAATTTCCATGCCCCAAGGCTGCCTCTCCCCTCCTTCCTCCATGCCAAACTTCACCTTCTCCCCTTGCCTCTCCACGTCCAAAAGGAGTTTTGGACCTTGGTTGGTGCGATTCAGATCAAGAGAAAGGCGATCAAAAGCTAAGAAGGCTGCGCTGCTGCAAAGGACGACTGCTGATCTTCAAAAGGAGTTTTGAAGATCCTCCAGATCAGATCCAGATCTGAATTTTTGGAGATGTGATAGAGAAGAAGAGGATCTCCAGATCCAACCCAAGTGGATACCGGTAGAGGCCAGGCGCTTGCGTGGCTAAGATCCAGAACCTTCCGCTGCAATCAGGATCATCAACAGGGTAATAGGATTACCCAATCAGGTAAATTAAATTTGATTTAATTTATCTTTTAATTTTATTTTATTAAAATAATAAGAATCAGATCTGAAAATATCAAAGATCTGATTGGATCAAGAGAAAAATTTTTTTGAAATATATCTCTTGATCTGATCAGATCTGAACGAACCTGGACCGGGAAAATCAGGATTTTCCCTTCAACTGGTATCAGAGCCATGGTTCTAAAATTGTTTAGATCTAATTTTAAATTTATTTTAATTAAAAAATAATTGATTTCAGATGTCACATGAGATGTGATCAGATCTGAAATCAGAAAAAATTAAAATTAAATGATTTGGATCTAAGATTAGAAGATATGCATGACTAGTTCTAGAAATAGAATAGTTCTATAGAATAGTCTTGCATGTTTTTGATTTAATCTGATTAAATCATATTTTAGATCTTTTTTATTTACTATTTTTTGATATTATAAGTGTTATAATAACATCTGAAAAAATAGTAAATAAAAATTATTTAATTTTTGAAATATCATATGAGATATGATTGATGCATGTCTAGACTAGTTGTAGAATAGTTCTACATAATTATCTAGATTAGAATTTATTTTGATTAGATCAATTTAAATCTAATTTTTTAGATTATTATGAGATAATTTAGATCTGAAAACATGCATGATTCGATACATGAGATGTATGCAAAATATGCCATGATTAGATCTAATTTGTATATGAGATATATGATATAGATCTAATAACTGTTTTGTAGTATTGAATGTTCCTGATTAAGGCGTTCCTCTTGGCCGTCCGGTCATAAGAACGAAGAAGGGTTTAAAGGCCCTCTCTTCCCATTCGATGGGGTGTTCTTATGATGTGTAGGGGTGCTGCGTGTTCGTCCTTAATCAGAAACCCAAAACTTACTTTCTGCAAAACCCTAGATCCTGAAACCCTAGGATTTATTGTGCATATTTTGTTTATGAACCCTACTTAATTAAGAATTAAGTTTATGGAATATTAATTAGGTCTAAAATTGAGAATTTCAGATCTAAGACATATTCATAATACTGGGTTCGGGCTTGGGTAGCTCAATTAGGTCTAAGCGGTTGATCAAACCGAATCAAGAGTTGGTTAGATGGGATCAACAATGCTTAAATTGACCAGCCTAATAGGATTAAGTCTGGGTCAAGATCGAGTCACGATCAAGCAAGACCTAATTAGGCTCAGAGGTTAGAGTCTGGATTGTAGGCTAACCCAATTGGTTCTGGCTCAACAATTTGGTGTCTAAGGTAAGTTTGGCACATAGACGACCGACTGGTTTTTAATTGGAAGCTACTCGACCTGAATGCGTTCTTGTACGAGTTAATGGCATATTCCTTCCACCGGTCTCTCACTTACCTGGCCATATCTGTTGACACAGTTCTGATCTGAGGTGGTCAATAATCCGAGCTAACCCATGCCACTAGGTTAGTCATAATTGTTATGACTAAGCCAAGTCTAGTTTAATGAGACCTGAATCAATTCTCCCTAAGAAAAGATTAAGTCTGAGGTCTTCCACCATTGTAGATGTGCGGGCCCTTCCCGGGGTTGATTGTTCTCGGCTGGATACAGTGGCTCAGTTGCACCGGGAAGATGCAACCATGTCTATTAGGCATTGGATGCTATGGGCTGGAGGATGAGTTGGGCTCAATATTTTGGATACGGTGAGAGACTCAATTAGGAACCCAGTCTATGCAAATGGTGGGTCTGACTTAACTAAGGAGTGGATCAATATTCCGGATACGGTGAGATTCATGAATTAGAGACCAAGTTTGGGTGCACCATGATTAGAGAATCATTGAACAAGAGTTGTTCACTCATTGGCTAACCCATCACCAATAACTGTTAGGTGAGGTGATGAGTCAGTTGGTGAGACCGCACCACCCACTAGAAATCATTAATCGTGGAGATTTTTGCATCTCTACAGAGGGAGTGTAGGGATCCGAGAAAATAGTGGGAGCTAATTTGTTTAAAAATAAAATCCCTAAATAAATTGGTCAAGTCAAAATTACAGTATCTAACTAGAATCTTTGACTCTCTACAGGAAAATATGTCTGCGTCCAACCCATTGGCACGTATCCTGGACACACATAGACTGACCGGACCCAATTATAAAGATTGGCTCAGGAACTACAAAATTATTTTTGGGTTCTGAGAAGTTAACCCATGTTTTGGACCAGGACCCTCCCACCTTACCAGCCCGTCCATCTGTTGAACAGAGAGCGTCTCTGGAAAAATGGATAGACGAAGATAATAAGGCCAGATATTACATGTTGGGCTCGATGTCTGATGAGCTCCAGCGCCAACATGAAGATATCGGGACTGCTCGCCAAATGTTGGCTCACCTGCAGGAGATGTTTGGTGAACAGAGTCGCGCAGCCAAATATCAAGTCACGAAATGACTTTTTAAGGCTAAGATGCGTGATGGGCAGTCAGTCCAAGATCACTGTCTGACAATGATCAAGGACATGGAAGAGCTTGAGAAGCTCGGTGTGAAGTTAGACTTGGACCTGCAGAACGATATTATTCTGCAATCCTTGACTGATGCATATGGGCAATTCATCATGAATTACCACATGCATAAACTTCAAAATTCCTTGGCCGAATTAATGAATATGCTGGTTACCGCTGAGCTTTCTATGAAAGGTTCTAAAGGCTCAGTTCTTGCTATGGAACGGACTTCTTCCAAAAGAAAGTCTTATGGAAAGAAAAAGAAGTCTGTGAAAAAGCAAAAGGTGGAAGGATCAAAGAAGAAGAAGGCAGAGCCGAAGAAGAAAGGCCGATGGCAAAGGAAAGTGTTTCCATTGCAACAGCGACGGCCATTGGAAGCGGAACTGCCCTACTTACCTGGCCACCCTGAAGAACAAGAAGGAAGGTCCTTCTGGAGGTATGCTCGTTATTGAGTCTAACCTTACGGTTTCTTCTGCATCCAGTTGGGTGCTTGACTCTGGTTCTAGTGCTCATCTGTGCACTTCTATGCAGGGTCTTGAGGATAGCAGGAGGCTGAGGGATGGAGACATGATCCTACGCATCGGTAATGGAGCAAGAGTTGCTGCAGTAGCCGTGGGAACATACCCTCTTCGATTACCATCTGGTTTAGACTTAGTTTTGAAAGACTGTTATTATGTGCCTGCAGCTAGCAGGAATTTGATTTCTGTTTCATGCTTAGCACTAAGAAGGTTATGTGATCACCTTCTTTAAGGACCATTGTAACATTCTTTATGAAAGAAATAAAATTGCAAATGGTTTCCTTATTAATGGTCTTTATCAGCTACATATTGATGTACCTGTTCTAACTATCGAGCAAAACGTGAATGCCAAACGACCTAGGGATAGTCCAAACGACAGATATCTATGGCACCTGAGATTAGGTCATATAGCAGAAGATAGGATCAACAAATTGGAGAAAAATGGGCTATTGAGTCCATTGACTTTTGAGTCATATCCAACTTGTGAATCTTGTCTTCAAGGCAAAATGACTAAACTCCCTTTTGTTGGACATGGGGAGAGGGCCACAGATCTCCTTGCCCTAGTACATACTGATGTGTGCGGCCCATTTGATGTGCCGGCTAGAGGCAATTTTGTCTACTTCATTACCTTTACCGATGATCTGTCTAGGTATGGGTATGTGTATCTTATGAGACACAAGTCTGAAGCTTTTGAAAAGTTCAAAGAATTCAGACATGAAGTAGAAAAACAAACTGGAAAAACCCATTAAGGTTCTTCGATCAGATCGAGGAGGTGAATACCTTAGCCGAGGAATTCCTAGACTATCTCAAGGAAAATGGCATAGTCTCTCAATGGACTCCACCAGGAACACCTCAACTCAACGGGGTTTCAGAATGGAGAAATCGGACTCTATTGGATATGGTTCGATCCATGATGAGCTTCACAGACCTCCCTGATTTTCTTTGGGGACACTCATTGTTAACTTCAATTTATCTACTGAATAGGGTTCCCTCTAAAACCGTTCCTACCACACCGTATGAGATATGGCACGGTAAGAAACCAAGTCTGAGTCATCTCAGAATTTGGGGTTGTCCGGCTCATGTCAAAAGACAACAAGCGGACAAGTTAGAGTTTAGGTCCTTTAGAGCTCGATTCATAGGATATCCTAAAGAGTCATTAGGATACTATTTCTACATTCCAGAAGACCACAATGTGATTGTGAGTCGACATGCCATCTTTCTTGAAAAATAGTTTATTCAAGATAGCGGCATTGGAAAGCAGATTAAGCTTGATGAGAAAGTCTCACAAGTACAACGAGCTAAGGACCAATTGGAACCAAATCAGGTTGAGCCAATAAGAACACTACCTCCTCCACCTCGTAGATCGGAAAGAGTTTTCCCGTCCCCCTGAAAGATACTTAGGTATTATTTCAGAGGATGTAGAGGAAAATGTTCCTCGTAGGTAATGGTGCTCATGGTGATGATCCCAAAACCTACAACGAGGCGATATCAGATATCGACTCCGAGAAATGGCTAGAGGCAATGCAGTCAGAAATTGACTCGATGCACTCAAACCAAGTCTGGACCTTGGTAGATCCACCAGAAGGTATAGTACCTATTGGGTGTAAATGGATCTTCAAGAGAAAGATTGGTGCAGATGGGAATGTGGAGACATTCAAGGCTAGACTAGTGGCAAAAGGTTATAGTCAACGCGAAGGCATTGACTATCAGGATACCTTTTTCCCAGTGGCTATGCTAAAATCCATCCGCACATTGCTTGCCGTTGCAGCCTATTTCGATTATGAAATATGGCAAATGGACGTGAAAACGGCATTCTTAAATGGATATCTTGAGGAAGATATCTATATGGAACAGCCGCTAGGTTTCACATCCAGTGATACTGATCACAAGGTTTGCAAGCTGCAAAGGTCCATATATGGACTTAAGCAAGCATCTCGGAGCTGGAACACTCGTTTCAATGATGTGATCAAAAAGTTTGGTTTCATCAAAAATGAAGAGGAACCATGTGTTTTCAAAAAGGTCAGTGGGAGCGCTGTTGTCTTCCTCGTATTGTACGTGGATGACATCCTCCTTATTGGGAATGATATTCCCATGTTGACATCAGTCAAATGTGGTTGTCCAAGGAATTCTCCATGAAAGACCTAGGTGAAGCATCCTTTATTCTAGGAATTAAGGTCTATAGGGATAGACCGAATAGGATGCTAGGACTTTCACAGAAGATGTACATAGAGGAAGTACTAAAGAGGTTTAGTATGGAAAACTCTAAGAGGGGATTAATACCCTTCAGACATGGTATTCATCTTTCCAAGAAGATGTGCCCTAGCACACCTGAGGAAATAGAATGCATGAGCAAGATCCCTTATGCTTCTGCAATAGGGAGCCTCATGTATGCCATGCTATGTACACGACCTGATATAGCCCATGCTGTGAGTGTCACAAGCAGATATCAGTCAAATCCAGGTGAAGAACACTGGACTTCTGTGAAATGTATCCTTAAGTACTTGAGAAGAACTAAGGATATGATGTTGGTCTTTGGTAAGGAGAACTCCAAGTCCAGGGATACACAGACTCGGATTTCATGTCCGATATAGATGATCAAAAGTCAACATCTGCGAGTCTGTTTGTGTGCAATGGTGGTGCTGTCAGCTGGAAGAGTTCCAAGCAAATCGTGATAGTAGATTCCACCATGGAAGCAGAATATATCGCTGCATCAGAGGCTGCGAAGGAAGCATTCTGGTACAAGAAGTTTGCTGTAGAAATTGGAGTAATGCCATCAGATGCCATTCCTCTATACTGTGACAACAATGGCGCCATAGCCCTTGCTAAGGAGCCGAGGTCTCACCAAAAATCCAAGCACATTGAGCGGCGATACCACCTCATCCGCGATTACCTCGAGAAGGGTTACGTCGAGGTCAAGAGAGTCAACTCCACAGATAATGTGGCAGACCCACTTACAAAGCCGTTGGGCCAGCAGAAGATCGAAGCCCACCTTGAGAAGATGGGACTTAGACTTGTAGCCAATTGGCTTTAGGACAAGTGGGAGATTGTTAGATATATGTGCCCTAGAAGCCAGAATTGGCTGACACTTGTAATACACTTCTAGGGGCAAAATTATAATTTTGACTATAATCAATAAAATGGGTTATTTTCTATCACATATGTGTATTTAGTGTCTGTGATACATCCTTTGAGTTAATGGTAATGATAATTCATATTTTCAAGAGTTGAAAATTTAAGACATGAATAATCATTATTAACTCATAAAATGCTCCCGACCATAGGATCATCACGAGGATGGTGATTGATCCGGAAGGTTGGTGTACAATCGCTTCTCTTTAGTAGATGAGTCTTGAGTCTACGGTGTGGAGACACCGGAGCGAGAGTACAGGTACTCGTTAGAGAACGAGGGCACTGAGCGTGACCACCTCGAGTAGTCATTAGGGAAGTCTACCTTCTCGTCAATGACTGACTCGATGCTGCAGTAGTGTGTCTGGTTCTTTGACCTGAGGTGCATCGGCAGTTCACCTTGAGGGTGTTATAGTTTGACTACACCATTACTCGGTCTCCTAGCCATATGGAACCCTGAGGTGTATGTTGGCTATAGCATGTTCATTGTAGGAACTGGATTGCATCAAGATGGAATCTATCTACCTCGGTGGTAGAGGAGCAGCCCTATGATGATCATGAGAATCAAGTCCAGAAGCCCATGGCCATGGCAGAGTGAAATAATAGAAAGAGTTTCTATTTAGATTTTCACATTGGACTCGAATCGAATGATTACATCATATGACAGAGACTAGGGTTTGACGAGTTCACCTTAACCCTAATCTGATCGGGGCTCAAGATAGAAGAACTTAATCACACAGGTAGCTGCACCAAGAGGTTCGCATTCAGCTCTGATGGGTTGCCACCATATACTGCTAGGTGTCACTGGTGGATTTTGGGAGCAATTAGAATGATTTAGATGATCGATCATTCTAGCTGTTCGAATCAGAAGAGTTCTGATCCATCGAAAGGAGTTTCGATGATGTCGATGATAGAGATCATGACATATCCCATTACCATACAGAACTGAACCTAACTGGGTCACACAAACAAGGGTTTGAATCTGGTGATCATCAATTGAACTGATCTAGTTCAATTGATCTGAATGAGATTCAATTAGGTTCAAGGAAATCGTGCTAGCACTCGATTGAACCTAACGTTCTTCTTTTACTATCATAAATAAGTTGTCCTGACTGAGCCAAAGGAGTTTGTGCTCAATCAGAGGCCCTTCATATGGTCTGACTGGAGGTTGTCCAAGTCAGAATAGGTTGTCTTATTTGTAAGACATTACCTGCCATTTTTGGTCACCTGCCATTTCTTGTTCTTTGACTTTGGTCAAAAGTCTACCTTTGACTGGTCAAACGTTGACCATTGACACTTTGACTTTTGACCACATGTCATGCACCTATTGGAGAGCTGGTGGGGGCCTGTCCCCCTGCCAGAACCTGGCAAGGAGGAAGGGCGCACGCCACCCTAGGCGTGGCGTGAGCCCAAGTTGGAGGCGCCTAGGAGTCCTTGTTGGACAAGGACTCCACCTCCCTTTTTGGATTCCAATCAGAGTTCTACTAAGAATCCAGTTTGACTGGTCTTAGGCGCCCTCTAAGGAGGAATCCAGGGGACTCTATTCCCACCAATCAGATTAAGATCTGATTTCACAAAGGGTTGTGATTGGTTGAGAGGAAGAGGAGTTGGATCACGCTTAGTCTATAAAAGGACCCTGCGCCCAACTCAGTTTGTAATTCAATTTAATTGAAAACTCCCATGCCCCAAGGCTGCCTCTCCCCTCCTCCTCCATGCCATAGCTTCCTCTCCCCTTGCTCTCTACATCCAAAAGGAGTTTTGGACCTTGGTTGGTGCGATTCAGATCAAGGAAAGGCGATCAAAAGTAAGAAGGCTGCGCTGCTGCAAAGGATGACTGCTGATCTTCAAAAGGAGTTTTGAAGATCCTCTAGATCAGATCTAGATCTGATTTTTGGAGGTGTGATAGAGAAGAAGAGGATCTCCAGATCCAACCCGAGTGGATACCGGTAGAGGCCAGGTGCTTGCGTGGCTAAGATCCAGAACCTTCCGCTGCAAATAGGATCATCAATAGGGTAATAGGATTACCCAGATCAGGTAAATTAAATTTGATTTAATTTATCTTTTAATTTTATTTTATTAAAATAATAAGAATCAGATCTAAAATATCAAAGATCTGATTGGAATCAAGAGAAAAAAATTTTGAAATATATCTCTTAATCTGATCAGATCTGAACGAACTTGGACTGGGAAATCAGGATTTTCCTTCAGGAGCAAGAAACCAAAGTCGAGGGTCGAAGAATGCAGAGGAAAGTTTTTCTACAGGTTAACCAGCTCAGTCCAAAATTAGATCGGCTAAGTCTTAATGCATAGGCAGGATAGAAGATCGCATTCGGAACTGCAAGCATGAGATGAAAACTAGGTCAGCTCAGTCTGACTGCAGGCATGGGATGAAAATTGTGTCGGCTCTGAGACTGGGCCGACCCAGTCTTAAGTTAGTCGGCCTAGTGCTGAGACTGAGCCAGCTCAGTGCACGAGCAGAGTTACACGAGGGTCTATTTTTGGCTAGGATCTAGGTTGATCCTAGGGGTCTTAAGGCCTAGTTTAAGAGGTCTTAAGGAGGCTAACTCATATATAGGTCTGGTTTAGATCTAGGGGATGAGAGCATGTGAGACATGGGTGTACATGGGCTTGGTGAGTGCTTTCATGTATTGGGTTAGCCTAGGAGAGTTTTTGAGCTAAGATTTATTAGGATTCATATGAAAACTCTAGGATATATAAATTAGGATATTATAACTTTTATAATAAGAGTGAAATATGATTGAGCTTTTCTTCCTAACTCTCTTCTCTTCTCTCTTTAGTTCCAATGCAAAAATCCTAGCTTCTCTCATCTTTCTTAGATCTTTTTTAGTTTGTTAGATTAACACCCAGGTTCATGCAAGAGATTGGATCTACGGATGTGGCTTCGAGCAACCATAGGAATAACAATTGATATCAAAGCTACCGATTGGATCTATAATTGGTATCACAGCCCGGTTGAGCATGGAGGAATAAGAAGATCAATTTTCTATAGAGATCAGCAACAATATTTAGATCTAAAGGCTTTCTCCAAATTAGGTGAGAAAGAAAGAGATCATAGGGCTACTATCCACTATCCCTAGTCAAGGTATTTTTCAGTCCACCTGTTTGCTGTTATTTGATTCGAATTGATCATGGAGAATAGTAGGTTGAAGGCTGGATTTGAGAAATTTGATGAAAAAAAAAGTTTCATGATGTGGATGGTTAGGGTGGAGGATCAGCTGGTTCAGATAAGGCTAGATTCGGCCTTAGAGTATAGACCAGGGGAGATGACAGACAAGGAGTTGGTATCCTTAGAGAAAAGGACATGTGCCATGATTAGAACTTATCTGACAGATGAGATTTTGTATGGCGTATTAGAGAAGAGAACATCTAAGGGATTATGGTGGAGGTTGCAATAGTTGTACATGAGAAAGAATATAAGCAACAAGTTGATACTGAAGAAACAACTATACAGCCTTCGGATGTAGGAGGGCGAGGATGTTGTCGAGCATATTCAGCAATTGGACTGGATGAGCATGGACTTGCTCAATATTGGAGTGAATTTAGAAGAAGAGGATAAGAGTCTATTGTTACTGTGTTCGCTATCCGAAAGTTTCGATCCGTTGGTGATGATATTGCTATATGGTAAGGAGACACTGGTGTACGAGGAGATCATATTAGTGCTCAAATCCAATGAGCAGCAGAAATGGATGATGAAGAGAAAGATCTTTTAGGAGAGTCTTGTTGTTTCAGAGAAGCACAGGAAAGGGAAGAAGAAGAATGAATAGAGGGGCAAAAAGTGGTCCAGGAGATGCTTCAAGTGTGGTGAAGTAGGGCACTTTAAGTGGAAGTGTCTGCTTTGGAAGAAGTGCAAGAGAGGAGAAAACTTAGATTCCATTAGTTCAGTCACTGAGAGTGAAGATTTGGATGAAATCTTGGTAGTCTCAGAGGAGCCCATGAGGTGTGATGTATCTGAGATGGCTTGGAAGAGATCCACAGAGTGTAAAGGGTCTGAAGTGATAGCGATGGTGTTCGAGATACAGTGGCAGGCCCAATAGTGTAGCATTGGGTAGTTGGCCTCGGGGGACTCGGTGATAGAGTTGGCTTCTGTAGCATCAAGAGAACTTCAGCTCCAAGTGGAGCATCGGACAGAGGTGGCATCATGGGTAGAGAAAGCTGTGGCACGAGTTTAGAGCAGAGGGGTGCAAAGGGAGGACCTATATCCCAGCACCAGTACTGACGATGTACAGATCCAGGTGGAGAGGATTGTGTAGGGAGACAAGTGAGGCTCTGAGGGGATAGCGTCAGGTGGAGCATCAGGATATGCGGTGAGTGTTGGTAAAGGAATGCTGCATGATCTTCAAGAAAGTTTAGAATAAGTGATGCAGTTGCTAAGCAGAAAGGTACCTACAACTTCAAAGGTGGTGTAAAGGAGCAAGCTAAGGACTTCAGTAGTGGATGCGGTCATCCCAAAGGCCTCAAAGGAAGCTCAGCAGCTGAAGAAGAATGGCAGTAGCAAGGTGAGCACAAGGGGCTGTCAGGACATGTAGGAACAGTGGGATCGTGTAGGAGGATATTTCTAGGTGTGTCAAAGCTTGGGCATACCAAGATAGAGATTATAGGAGGTGTGGTCTTTCAAACCTTGGGAGGCCATGGGAGGAGCCAAGGTGAGGGCTTCAGAAAGACTAGGATAGGTATGATCCTAGGGCTAGGATGGGAGTGATCCTAGAGTGGAGGCGACATGTAGCTCTCCACGAGATCGAGGTTCAGGTGTTGAGGACCTTGAGAGGCTTAGTTGGTGCTTCAAAAATCTAGGACATAAGGTAGAGCAAGGAACCAAAGCTAAGGGTCGATGACAGCAGAGGAGAGCTTTTCTGCAGGTTAGCCGGCTTAGTCCAAAACTAGGTTAGTTAAGTCTTAATGCACAGGCAAGATAGAAGGTCGTGTTCAAGACTGTAGGCATGGGATGAAAATTGGGCCTGCTCAGTCTCAGACTGAGCCGACCTAGTCTCAGGTTAGCTGGCCTAGTGCTGAGACTGAGCCAGCTCAGTGCACGGGCAAAGTTACGTGAAGATCTATTTTGGACTAGGGTCTGGGTTGATCCTAGGGATCTTAAGGCCTGGTTTAAGAGATCTTAAGAGGACTAACTCATGTATGGGTCTGGTTTAGATCCAAGAGATGAGAGCACGTGAGATATGGGTGTACATGGGCTCGGTGAGTGCTTTTATGTATTGGGTTAGCCTAGGGTGATTTTTGAGCTGGGGTTTATTAAGGTTCATGTGAAAACTCTAGGGTATATAAATCAGGATATTATAACTTTTACAATAAGAGTGGAATACAATTGAGCTTTTTTTTCTAACTCTCTTCTCTCTTCTCTCTCTAATTTCAATGCAAAAATCATGGCCTCTCTCATCTTTCTTAGATCTTCTTCAGTTTGCTGGATTAACACCCAAGTTCATGAAAGAAATCGGATCTACGGCTGTGGCTCCAAGCAGCCGTAAGAACAACAGTACCATCAAGGCGAACTTTAGAAAGTTTGATGGCAAGGATAACTTCACCCTTTGGCAGCAAAGGATGAAGGATTTGCTGGTGCAGAATAGAATCTACTGTGAGGATTTGTGATGCTCCCAAGCCTTGGGAGGCCATAGGTGGAAACTTGGATAGGTGCGATTTTAGGGCTACGACAGGAGTGGTCCTAGGGTGGAGGCAGTGCGTAGCCCTCCATGGGCTCAAGGTCTGAGTGTTCGAGACCTTGATGGGCTTTGTTGGTGCTTCGGAGATCTGAGACAGGATGGAGCAAGAAATCAAAGCTGGAAGATTGAAGACTGTAGAATGGAGCCTTTCTATAGGTTAGCCGACTCAATCTCAGATTGGGTCGGCTAAGTCTCAGAGCATAGGACAAACATAAATGGGTGCATTTGGGACTGCAGGCTGGCACAGAAACTGGGCTAGCTTAGTCTGAAACTGAGCCGACCCAGTCTTAGGTTAGCCAGCTCAATGCTGAGACTGAGCCGGCTCAGTGCGCGGGCAAAGTTACGTGTGGGTTCTATTTGGGCTAGGACTAGAATTTATCCTAGGGGTCTTAAGGCCTGGTTCAAGAGGTCTTAAGGGGGCTAACTCATGTATGGGTCAGGTGTTGATCCAGGGGATGAGGGCATGGAAGATATAGGTGTACATGGGCTTGGTGAGTGCTTTCATGTATTGAATTAGCTGGAGAGTTTTTTGGTCAGGCCTAATGGCTATGTATAAATACATAGGTTGTATTAGGATTTCATGAAAGAAATGGAATATAGACCTTTCTCTCTTAATTCTCTCTTCTTCTCTTCTCTCTAGAGTTGCCACCCCAGGATTCTTGAAGAAGCCCTAGAGAGGAGGGGTATCTCCCTCAAGCCCAAGGAGGGAGGCGCACCATCATAGATCCAGATGGAGAATCGATGGATTGCTGTCCATAGAGAATATCACAGATTTCTTCAGGTCCATGCTAAAGATCAGGGGCTCCCACAACATGGTATCAGGGCTTGTGATATCAAGGATGATTGGCATTCGAGTGATATCATGGAACAATATTAGCTATCAGAGATAGGTGATGCTTGGGGTGTTGTGTCTTCAATTTGTATCTTAAGGGGGCTAACTCATATATGGGTCTGGTTTAGATCCAAGGGATGAGAGCATGTGAGACATGGGTGTTCATGGGCTCAGTGAGTGCTTTCATGTATTGGGTTAGCCTAGGAGAGTTTTTGAGCTGGGATTTATTAGGGTTCATATGGAAACTCTAGGATATATAAATTAGGATATTGTAACTTTTACAATAAGAGTGGAATACAATTGAACTTTTCTCTTTAACTCTCTTCTCTCTTCTCTCTCTAGTTCCAATGCAAAAACTCTAGCCTCTCTCATCTTTCTTAGATCTTCTTCAGTTTGTTGGATTAGCATCCAGGTTCATGCAAGAGATCGGATCTATGGTTGTGGCTTCGAGCAGCCATAGGAATAATAGTGCCATCAAGATGAACTTTAGAAAGTTTGATGGCAAGGATAACTTTACCTTTTGGTAGCAAAGAATGAAGAATCTGCTGGTGCAGAATAGAATCTAGAAGATCTTAACTCACAAAAGATCGAAAAAGATTTTTGTTGCAGAATGGGAGGAACTTGAAGAGATAGCCTTTAGTATGATTCATATGTGCCTTGCTAATGAAGTTTTACTAGAGATTAACATGGAAACCATACTGAAGGAGCTTTGGAAGAAACTAGAGAACACATATATGGGTAAGAATATGACAAATAAGCTATGGTTGAAGAAGTATCTGTATAGTTTGCGGATGCCTGAAGGAGGAGACCTAGTTTTCCACATTCAAAAATTTAATCAAGTTTGCTCGGATGTTATGAGCCTTGATGTGAAGATTGATAAGGAGGATTGAGCTCTCCTATTGTTGTATTCGCTGTCCGTAGCATATGATGGTCTCATCACTACTCTGGTATATAGAAAGAAGACATTAAACTTCGAGGAAGTGGTTAGAGTTCTTAGATCCAACGAGGAGAGAGAGATGCTAGTTAGAGAAAACCCTAATTCAGAGATGCTTTCTATGAATAAGAGGTAAGGAAGGCCTAAGGAGAGAATCAGAGATAAATCTATGGGCATATCAAAATCTTGAGGAAATTAGAAGGCTTAAAAATGCTATAAGTGTCATCAACCTAGTCATATTAAAAGAAATTATCCACTTTTGTAGAATGAAAAGGAAAAGGGCACTTCTAAGGATGGATCGACCAGCGAGAGTGGTGCTCTATCATCTAAAGATAGTGGAAAAGATATATTGATAGTATCAGATGAAGTTATAGAGTTGGATAGTCACTGGACTTAGATTCAGCATGTTTTCACCATTACACTGCACATCGAGAGTGATTCTCATCACACGAGAGATCTGATGGAGGAAGTGTAAGTCTTGGAGATGATCACCCATGTAAAGTTGCTGGTGTTGGAATAAATAGAGTGAGAATGTATAATGAAGTCATACGGACACTCAGTAATGTGAAGCATGTGCCAGAATTGAAGAAGAACTTGATATCCCTGGGTTACTTGAAAGGTCAGGGGTATGCTTTCAGTTGTCAGCTGGACAGCGGGTGTTTCAGAATTTTCAAGGATGCATTGGTGATGATGAAAGGAAGAAGACTGAGCAACAACTTATACAAGATGGAGGGCTCAGTGGTTACAGATAGTGCGGAGGTGTCTGCAGCAGCACAGGAGGAGCAGCTAGCCTACAAGCTATGGCACTATCGTATGGGTCACTTGAGTGATAGGAGGATCATAGAGTTGAGTAGAAGAGGTCTGATTTCAATACTCAGAAAGGAAGGTGATGACCTATGTGAGCCCTGTATCTATGAAAAAAAGCATAGAGTTACATTTGCCAGTAGTACCAAGCAGAGTGAAGCTATTTTGGAGCTTGTTCACTTGGATGTATGGGGACCGGCAACTATTGCATCTCGAGGTGGAGCGAGATATTTTGTCATCTTCATAGATGACTTCTCGAGGAAGGTATGGGTCTATCTGATCAAGAAAAAGTTAAATATTTTTACACGATTTAAAATTTGGAGAGCTGAGGTGGAGAAGGAGATAGGACAGCTAGTGAAATATTTGAGGTCTGATAATGGAGGGGAATACACCAACCTAGCATTCAGGAGATACTATAAGGAAAATAGAATAAAATGCCATTACACAGTGAAGATGACCCCTCAGTAGAATGGTGTCGCAGAGAGGATGAATCGGACACTAACAGAGAAGGCCAAAAGCTTGAGGCTGTAGGCATCACTATCCAAATCATTTTGTTGTGATGCTCTTATTTGTGTATATTTTCTGTTAATAGATCTCACCATAGAAAATTAAACGGAGGACTTTCAGAGGCTATCTGAAGTGAAAAGAAGATGGAGCTTGGCCACCTAAAGGTGTTCGACTGTCCTGCATATACTTTGGTAGAAGAGGCCGATAGAAGCAAGTTGGACCCAAAGTCATAGAAGATGATATTCATCGGATTTTCATGAGGTGTGAAGGATTTCTTGCTATGGGATTCATATTTTTAGAGATGTGTCATTAGTTAAAATATGATATTTGATGAAAAGAGCATCATGTTGAAATCAAAAAGTGCAGATGGAGTTATGAAGATAATACAGGACAACATGGGACAGCTCTCAGATAAAGGTGATTTGCCCTCAACATCAACCTCAGGTCATGTTTAGTTTGAGGTAGAGTTAGGAAGGCATGGTGATACACTTATGGACGACTAGCATGGAGAGCCATCTATCCTGGGGGAAGTACAGAGGTAGCCACTGGCAGCTAATTTGCAGGATACTGTAAGGGGAGTGGCATTGCACAAGCCGAAGCGCACTATTCGCAAACTGGTATAATATGACATTGATGAGACTATCTCTTATGCTCTCATCACTACCAATGGAGATCCAGAGTGCTTTGAGGAGGCCATGGAGAGTCTAGATCGGGAATCATGGATGCAGACTATGATGGAGGAGATGGAGTCTCTCAGGAAGAACTAGACATGGCAGTTGATGGATCTATCGGATGATGCTCAACCCATTGGCTTCAAATGAATTTTCACCAGAAAAGAGGCATCTTCAAAGCAAGGTGGAGTGACATACAAGGCTAGGCTGGTAGCCAAAGGGTACTCACAAAGAGACGGGATTGATTACTCAGAAGTCTTCTCTTCAGTTGTCAGACAAACGTCCATTAGGGTGCTGTTGAGCATAGTTGCTGCTCATGACTTGGAGCTGGAGAAAATGGATGTTAAGATAGAATTCCTCCATGGGGATTTAGAGGAGAGCATATACATGGAGCAGCCATAGGGCTTCAGGGAGCCTGGGTCAGAGGGAGAGGTCTGTTTACTGAAGAAATCACTGTACGGGTTGAAGCAGTCTCCTAGACAGTGGTACAGCGGTTTGACACTTATATGAGAAGTATTGAACTTTCTAGGTGCGATCATGACTCGTGTGTATATGTAAGGTCTCTGAAAGATGGATCTTGGTTATACTTACTCTTGTATATAGATGATATGCTGATAGCATGCATGAGTAAGAAAGTTGTGCAGGAGTTGAAAGAAGCTTTGTCTCGAGAGTTTGAGCTGAAGGACTTGGGGCCTGTAAAGAAGATCCTTGGTATGAAAATCATCAAAGACAAAACCAAGAGGCTGCTGCTTCTATCTCAGGAAGGATATATCAAGAAGGTCTTGGAGAGATTTATAATGAAGAAGACTAAACCGGCTGAGCTGCCACTAGCCAGATATGTCAGACTCTCTAAGATCATGTCACCACAGATTGAGATGGAGGTTCAGAAGATGGAAAAGGTTCCATATGCTTCTGGTGTGGAAAGTATTATATACTCTATAGTATGTTGTAGGCTAGATTTAGTCCATGCAGTGAGTCAGGAAGTAGGTTTATGGCTCAGCCTAGTAAGGAGCACTAGAGAGAACTGAAGGGTATCTTCAGACACTTGGCAGGTTCAATTGGGATTGGTATCTGCTATGGTCAGCGGGAAGGTGCTAAGAAACATCCTAATATGTCTAAGGAGGCTCGAGGGCTAATAGAGAGGTTTGTAGATGCAAATTTTGATAGAGATGTGGACACTCGACGTTCGACTACAGATTTTGTATTCAACTTGTATGAAGGTCCAGTCTCATGAAGATCATGCTTGAAATCAATTACGGCCTTATCCACTATTAAAATAGAGTATATTGGCATCATGAAGGCAGCGAAGGAAGCTCTATGGTTGAAGGGCTTGGTGCTGGAGATGGGATTCTCACATGATGCAATTAGGATGCATTGTGACAGTCAGAGTGCTTTGTTGCTCGCACAGAACTCTGTGTATTATACGAGGACCAAGAACATTGATATTAGATACCTTAGGATCAGAGAGCGTGGAGGATGGTGAAGTGGAGCTGGTAAAGGTTCACACCAAGGAGAATCCAGCTGATGTGCTTACAAAGGTACTTCTATGAAATAGCTTTTACAATTGCATGGTATTGATGGGGCTGACGGATATAGCTGAGTTCACAAGAACTTGGGAGCACCAAGGTGGAGATTATGAGCTCAAGTATGATGCTCTCAAACCTTGGAAGTGGGTGGAGAGAGAGCAAGGAGCGAATGGAACCAACCATCAAAGAGCTTTAGCAAATGCTTCAGAAGAGCTGGCTTCGATCCTGTCAGAGCCAGTCCGAGCAGAAGAAGAGCCAGCCCGAATCCTGAGAGAGTTGGCTCAAGCACAAGTTTAGAAAGTATATCAGACTGAGATGCTGAAAGAGCTAGCTCAATTTCTATCAGAGCCAGCCCGAGTGAAAGTCGAGCCAGCTCGAATCCTGAGAGAGCCGGCCCCAATAGTAGAACAAAAAGTGGTGATTTGGTCTCTCATAGGAAACATCACCATCGAGCCAATCTGATTGCTGACCAAGCCAGCTCAAGCTATGATCAAAACAGAACGTGGTTTCTGTTCTGTCCTAGGATTGGGTTTAATCCTAGGGACTTGGGGCCTTGGTTTGTAAGGTCCTAAAGGGGCTAACCTATGAATTGAACTGGGATTTGTCCAATGGGTGTGTGCATGGGAGATATGGATGTACATGGGCTTGGTGAGTGCATCACATTAGGTTAGCTAGAGGAGTTTTTTTAGGTTGAATCTTATTTGACCAGGTATATGTACTCTCTACTGAGTTTTGTAAATGAAGCATGGAATCAATATAAGCCTTTTCTCCTTAAAATCTCTCTCTCTCTTCCTCTCTCATTCTCCCTCTCTTCTCCATGTCCTAGGGTTTTCTAGGATTTCATAGGATAGCCATCTCTTTCCTCGAATCCTTGTTGCTGTTTCCGTAATCTTCAAGTAACAAGGATTAGTTTCGAACAGATTGGTATCAGAGTGGTGCCTTCTATTGAACAACAACTGTGCGTTAGAAATGGAGCAAGAATTGCTGCTGTAGCCATGGAAACCTACCCTCTTTGACTACCATCTGGATATATCTTAGTTCTTAAAGATTGTTATTTTATGCTTGCTGCGAGCAGAAATTTGATTTTTATTTTGTATTTAGCATAAGAAAGTTATATAATTAGTTTCTTTAAGGACCACTGTACCATTTTTTTTGAAAAAAATAAAATTCTAAGTTATTTCTTAATTAATGATCTCTATCAGTTACATGTAGATTTTTTCATTTATAATATCAAGCAAAACATGAATGCCATGGGATCAAAATGACCTAAGGATAGTCTAAATGAAAGATATCTATGGTACCTTAGGCTAGGTCATATAGCTGAAGATAAGATTAACAAATTAGAAAAATCTTGACTAGTGGCTTTTTTGACTTTCGAGTTATATCTGATTTGTGAATTATGCCTTTAAGGCCAAATGACCAAGCTACTCTTTGTAGGACATAGGAAAAGGGCCACAGACCTACTTGTCCTGGTGCATACAGATGTGTGCGGCCCATTCAATGTGCCGGTCAGAGATAACTTTGTCTACTTTATTATTTTTACCAATGATCTATCTCTATATGGGTATGTGTACCTAATGAAATACAAATATAAAGTCTTTGAAAAGTTCAAGAAATTCAGATAAGAAGTGAAAAAATAAATCGGAAAGCTTATTAAGATTCTTCGATCATATCGAGGAGGTGAATACTTTAGTCAAGAATTTCTGGACTATCTCAAGGACAATGGCATAGTCCCATAATGGACTCTGCCTAGAATGCCTTAACTCAACGAGATTTTAAAATGAAAAAATTGGACCCTATTAGATATAGTCCGATCCATGATGAGCTTCATAGATCTTCTTGAATTTTTTTGGAAACATAGTTTAATGACAGTAATATATCTACTGAATAGGATTCCATCTAAAACTGTTCCTACTATACCGTATGAGATATGGTATGGTAAAAAGTCAAGTCTGAGTCATCCATATACAAGAATAACTCTTCTCCAAGTTCGGGCTTGGTCAGTAGAGGAGGTGAGCCTAGGTAGTCTTTCAGCTCCTCAAATGCTTGTTGACATTCAAATCAATACGGGGTTCCTCCTGAATATGATCTAGAACTCCCTGAATCAAGCGGTCGAGCTTGCACTCCTCCTTCAGATCGCTTCTGCCTGTACTTGGAAGCCTTCTGTGCTGGACTATGGCTTCTACTTCCTCCATTTGTGATGTTTGCTTAATGATTGGAAGGAGTTCGACTGGAAGGAGTTTACTTAGCAAAGAAGTTTGACTGGAAGAAATTCGCTTGGTGACCGAAAGGAGTTCGTCTGGAAGGAGTCTGCTTGACGACTGAAAGGAGTCCGCTTGGTGACTAGAAGGATATCAAGGTTTCCTCCAAGATGAAGGATATCAAGGTCAACTTTGCTAAGGTGGCCTTCATCAAGGGGTTCGAGCTCTACCAAAGGAATGTGACCTAGAAGTTTCCTGAGCTTGACCTCAGCTTCTTGGATGGCGGATCTGATGATGAGGTGGGTTCGTCTGCTAGAAGCGCCGACCTCCCATCCGTCGAGCTTCCTTCTGCTGCACCTCCCTCTGTATCAGCCGAACCAGCCCCGAAGCCTGAGGCTGCCCCAAGAGCATCGAGCTCCTCAGCTACTTCTCCTCCGGATGTTGGAGATCCTTAATTATTGTATATATATATTTTTTCTTTTTCTTTCTTCTTTTTCCTATACTAGAAATATTTTTATTAATTAAAGTAAACTTCTTTTTGTTAATACACTTGAACCATTATACTTTTCATGCATTAGATACAATCTCCTGTTGAAACTAAACCTCTACCTCTAGGTGTCTTCTTGAAGGCACATATTAAGCACTTAAAGAAGGAGGTTCACCAAACCAAAAAGAAACTGAAGAAAGTCGAGGATGACTAGAGATCTTCGATTCCACATTAGGACGAGGTCCTCCTCCTATTTCTGACATGGTTGGCTTTTATCTTCATTAGGATGAGGTCCATGATAAGTACCATAAATTCACTAATAAAGTATTAATTTATTAATTAATTTATTTTTATTTTTAAAAATTAATATTTTTATTAATTATTTTTAGAAAAAGTATTCACCAATAGAAAGAGCTCATTTTTTTGATCACAATAAAATAAATTTGAAGCAAAACAGAGTTAAAACAGACCGGATATAATTTTTAAAGAAATAAAAAAATATATATAAAAAAAATGAAATAGCTCACCCGGCTCGCTCAGCCCAGCCAAGCCATCGCGCCACACTCAACCAGCATGCCACTTAGCCAGCAGACTCAGCCACGTGCCAGCACTAGCTGCCCAAAGTCGACTCCTTCGATGAGCTATTGACATCGGGCTGACGTCAGAAAATCACATGAACCATCATAGACCCTTAAGGAGGTGCATTTTGGTCATTTCACATTCATGCAGTGTGTTGATTGGTCCGGTCATCATATGCGTCTAGTCTACAATGGTCCACCTGCACAATTTTGCTCCATCCAATGGCTGTGATTGATTTCGATTATGATCCAACGGTCTGGTTGATTTCTAAGATGATTAAGGATTCTAGAGCCTTTCTTCGCGTGATCCGATGGTCATGAGCCTTCCAAGCTTTGATCCAACAGTCAGATCATGTCCAAAATTCAATCTGATGTTGACGAATGCCTTGACTCTAATTCAAGCACCCAAAAACATGATCCGACGGCCCTTAAGCTCCTGATCAAGGCAATCGAACGGCTATAACACATTCAGATTGAAATTGGGTTGATAAACATTAGTTTTTGGCATTTTTCAAGCCATTTGATTCCCATCTGACGGCCAGACTTTTCCTAGAGGAGCAAAATTTGTCCAGGCATAGTTTTATCCAATTTTCACTCAGATTTCTTGCTTTTTTGTCGATCAAGCCTTTCCTAGTCCCACATTGCTCGCAGCAAAAGACTCTAGCCCTCCAACACCTATAAATAAGATCCTAGGCCATCAAATCAAGTTGTCTTCGATCAAGAGGAGGAATTGGTACAAGGTAGAGCCAGACTTTGGGTTAATGGCCGCTATGAGGCAACTAGTGCTGAAAGGAAGAGCTGGACTTCTACACCATCTTTCCGTCAACGATGATCAAAGATGAAGAGCACCTATTCTATTTTTTATTTTTCTTTGCTTTTAAATTTATGTATTTAAATTTTAAAATTAAACCTTTAAATTAATATAAATTTATTTTTCTACTTTTTAAATTCATGCTCTTTATTTTTAATTACTCTTTATTTTTATTGTAAGTTTATTTTTATTATAAATTTAATTTTATTGCAAGCAGATGCTATGATCTAAATAGTAGATTTTAGTACCCAAAAATTTATTTTCATGCTATTTAAATTTTTTATTTAATTTTATGCAAATTTAAATTTTATTTATAATTTTTAACTTCAAATTTATATAATTTTTTTATAAAAATTAAAGATTTTAAATCAAAGCACTGCCTTTCCTGTGGATTCAATCTGACTCATTACTTTCTATCTATTTTTAATTATTTTAAGAAGTCAGATTTAAACTGATAAATATGATATTTTAACGACAACATCGCAGTCTTATCAAGTTTTTGGCGTCGTTGCCAGAAAAGGAATGAGCATTAAATTTTTGATTTCTTTGATTTCTTTATGAATAAATTATAAATAAATTTTGATTTTTTTTATAAATGTTGCTCACTAACTTGTCTTAATTTATTTTGTAGAAAAAGAAGTAAAAGAACAAAAAAGAATTAGGGCAAGGAAAGAAAGCTTCTTGCTTGGTGAGATCAATCCTAACCCTAGACCCTTTTTTTTATTTATTTTATTTTTAAATTAATTTAAAAAATATCTACTTAAAACTAATTAAAAATTTTATGATAAGAGTATAAACCCTAACTGCTTAAAGTATCTATCATATTATTTTTATTTTTATTTTTATTTTTTTTGGTGATCATTAGAGATAAGGTAAGCATCTCAACTTCAAATAAGTTTCATGCATCTAATTTAGTTGCATAGAACTTGTTTGAAAGTGCTTATGCATATTCATATTAAATCAATTTAAGGGCATAATCCAATTAAATAAGAGAAGGTGGGGATTTCGATCATCTTTTCTTGGTCTATAAACAACCAACTAGCATCTTGCATTGACCTAAACCTTTAATTTTAAAATTAATTAGACATTGGCCTTAGGAACTCGAGCTTATTAGAACAAAAAACTCTAAAAGTTGGACTGGATTATGATTAGTCGGTTTGATTGGTGTCTAAGACAAGTGGTTCAAAGACTAGATCCCAAAGGAAAGTAGTTACTTAATTGATTTCGTTAGCTTACCTAGCCAAGCACAATTGGTATCTAAGGCAAACAATAGGGGGACTTTCACTGATCTTATACTTATCTATTGATTGGCTGATCGTATACTTGAAGGGCTTGAAGGTAACCTTGGCAATTAGGAGCTGTCTAGATCTAGGATAATCCTTAGTTAGGATTGATTATCTAACTTATTTGCTAACTAAATATTAAACCTAATTAAAACTAATTCTTCTTTCTCTTCTTAGCTCTAGGACTTCTTAGGATCTTTTCTTTAGAAATCATCTGTTCTTCTTCTCCTTTTCTCTTCCAAAATTAAATTAAATTAAATTAAATTAAACTAAATTAATAAAAATAACTAAAAATAATATAAAATATAAAATTATATAATAATAATCATTAAAAATCATTAAAAAATTAAAAATAAAATAATAATAAAATAATAAAAATCAAAAAATAAAAAAAAAATCTAAAAATTCAAAATAATAAAATAATAATAACAAAATTATAAAAAAATTATTTTTTAAAAAATTTTAAAATTTTTTTTGAACCATATGATAGGGTTGTACTAATACATGCACGGTAGGAAATCGCTTTTGCTGACCTAGTTGAATCTAATCATAAAATTAAATGGTTGAATAATATTAAATCCAATAATCAAATGATTGAAAATTTTAAAGAACCACCTAAGCAGATGAAGAAATATTTTATTTTTTTCACTTATAATCTATCGACTTGTATCCAATTACCTGATATTTATGCTATCTACTATGAGATCAAGTCGACCACAATCCAGATGCTTCTATTCTTTTATGGAAACAATAACGAAGATCCTTATAAATATCTGAATGAATTTTTTAAAATCTACTCTATGGTGAAAATCTAAAATTTAACTGATGATGCCCTTAGATTAATCTTATTCCCCTTTTCTTTAAAAGACAAAGCCAATTACTAGCTTAGCACAATAGGGATACCAATCCAAAATTGGGCTGAATTACAACATGAATTTCTTAAGAAATTTTATCCCATAGGTCGAACCAATAACATGAGGCGAGCCATCACTAGATTTGCTCAGCTTCCAGAAAAACAAATTCACAAGTCATGAAAGAGACTTAAAAATTTTTTTAAAAAATATGCACACCATGGTCTATCTAAGTGGCAAATAGTTTAAGCTTTTTATGAGGGTTTAGGAGATCATTATAAATAGATGGTAGATGCATATTATTGAGGTGCATTCAAGAATAAAAGTGAGGATAAAGCCTATGCCTTATTTGAAATCCTGAGTGAAAACTCAATTAACCATGCTTCATTATCTTTCTACCAAAAGCAGGCAGGGATTTATGATCCAGACTCTAGTTCTAATGCTAACTTGAATCAATTAGTTTAGAAATTAGATAAAGTCGACCTTTTTACCCAGAAATTAGATCAATTTCTAAATCTAAGTTAATAAACTCTTGCATAATTCACATCACCTTCTAATTATCAAGAGATTTATTCAATCTATGCTAGCCTAGCCCATGATATGAGTAAATATCCTATAGCTGCATGATTTTCACCTTTCATCCAAGAACAAGTCCAAACTGCTCAAGGCTACTCCAAACCGGTCAATAACCCTTTTTCAATTTTATATAACTTAGATTGAAGGAACCACTCTAAGTTTTCTTGGATACCTCAACAGACTCAGGCTCAGACCCAAATTTCACTTGTACATAACTATCAAAATAGGCCCCAATATCAAAACTATGCCTATAATAGTGGTCAGCCTAGTCAGTTCATCCAACCATTATATCACAATCAGTCCTCATACTCACCTCCTCAATAGACCAATCTAGTCGATGATAGATTTAACCAACTTCAACAACTGATTTTAACTCAACAACAATCCATCACCATGCTAGAAGTACAAATAGGATAAATAGTTGAGTCTAACATAAGGAGAGAACTAGATCAACTACTGAGCCTACCGATAATAAACAACCCACCCAATGTTCACCAACAACCTGGACCTAGTTATCAATTTAATGTCCTACCTAAGAATCCTCAATTTAAGAATACCAAAGCAATTTTTGAACTTAAAAGCTATAGGATTCTTATGGATCCAAACTAAGATCAAGTGAGAGAGGCTAGTACTGATGCTAGCCAAGATGAAAATTTAGAAGAGGTTAGTACTAAAAATAACCACATAGAAGAACCTGAGCCTAGAACTAGTACTGATACTGGATCTAATTTAAATGAGATTGACAAAGAAAAGAAGAGAATAGTTAAATTACCCGAGATATATAAACCTAAAGTCCTATTTTCTTCAGCCCTGGAAGCCGGTTCTTCTTATAAAAATCTAGGGGCATGCAATGAAGTGCCAATGGAGTTGCTTAAGCAAGATTATATTAATTTACCACCACAGCTAAAACCACCTTTAGACACCCATCCAGTATCCATTACATCAAACTTAACTCCTAACCCAAAAGCTTAATTCATGAGTATTTTAAAAGAACAAATAGAAAAAATTCTTGAGAAACAAAGGTCTGAGATTAGGGTCACATCCTATGTTCCCAAAATTAACAATTAATGTATTAATAAAGGGATCATAAATCATCTTCCTGAGATTGGCAATCCAAAATTCTTAGAATTTGTCAATCCAGTATTTAATACAGGATAGTTAAGCTGCCTTATGTCTGGCTGAGGACGGTAAACTTAGCACTTTTTGAGAAGCAATCCAATATTTAGTTTTTTTATGTCTAATTTTTTTAGTTTATTTTTTTAGGATATTTTAAATAAGTTAGAGGGTGAGCTTAAATTTTTAAAAGCACATGCTGGACCAAATATATTGAGTCAGGTGTATTCTTTTTTTTCTTTATTTCATCCTTTATTTTTTTCTCCATTGAGGATAATGTCGATTAAGTTGCAGAAAGAATAAATTTTTTTTAATTTTTAAAGTTTTCAAAAAAGTTAGTATTTAGCATTTAGATATTCGATTATGTTTAAGAATTGAGTTGAAGTAAGCACATTTTTTCAAAAAAATTGATGCACATATTAGAAAATTTGTGACATATTAAGGGATCAAGTATTAAGAAAACCCAATAAAGAGTTAAGTCTAGAATATAAATAATTTTTCTTTGAATAATTCTTACTTTTTCTATCAATATCAAAGAAGAGTCTACTTTTTATGGACTTATGTAGGGTAACTATATGTTTCTTCATAAAAAAAATTAAAATAAAATAGTTTTCAAGTACTTCTCACTGAGTAATCAGGCTCTTTTACCTAAGCAAGCATTGAGTTTCGCATCAAAAGATGGAAAGGGCAAAGAAGCTTGTTGTAAAGCTTGTCTAAACTCATAGTTTGTTTGATTCGAGCTAGTAAGTCCAAGGGATATTTTATACCTAATGTCCTAAAGTCAACTGGTTTGAAAGTTATTGGCCCAAGACTCGCTACATAGATCAAACAGAAAGCTTAAGGGATTATGACATAAAATAGTGGTACAATATTAAAAAAAAAGTACATTAGTTTTTCATCGAGTAACCGGATTTCATTGCCTAAGTAAGCAATAATATTCACATCAAAAAATAGGCAATGTGAATAAAAAAATGTTCAATAAATAAAGGATGGAAGCGATAATACTCTTGCCCATATGAAAGTTTAGACAATTTAAAGATAAAAATAGGAATAATTTAAAAAAGTTTAAAAATATTTAATATTTTTTATTTAATTTTTATATTGGTAAGTATTAGTACTCCAATGATATACCTCACTTATGCTCTACTGAACATCAATGGTCATTTTGAAAATTGCTCGATAAAATTTAAAACTCTAAAGCATAAAAGGTATCTAAAACTAAATTTTTTCTTTACTCGAGGATGAGCAAAGCTTAAGTTGGGGGTGTGATAAGTACCATAAATTCACCAATAAAAATATTAATTTATTAATTAATTTATTTTTATTTTTAAAAATTAATATTTTTATTCATCATTTTTAGGAAAAGTATTCATCAATAGAAAGAGCTCATTTTTTTGTCACAATAAAATAAATATGGAGCAAAATAGAGTTAAAATGGATCAGATATAAATTTTAAAGAAATAAAAAATATATATATATAAAAAAATGAAACAGCTCACTCGACGTGCTTAGCCAAGCCGGCGTGCCCAGCCAAGCCACCGTGTTGCACTCAGCCAGTGAGTCACTTAGCCAGCAGACTCAGCCATGCACCAATGCCAGCCACCCAAGTCGCCTAAAGCTGACTCCTTCGGTGAGTCGCTGACATCAGAAAACCACGCGGCTCACCGTAAACCCTTAAGGAGGGGCATTTTGGTCATTTCACATTCACACAGTATGTTGATTAGTTCGATCTTCACATGTGCCCTGTCTACCATGGTCTACCTGCATAATTTTGTGCCATCCAATGACTGTGGTTGATTTCGGCTATGATCCAACGTTCTGGTTGATTTTCGAGATGATTAAGGATTCTTGAGCTTTTCTTTGCACGATTTGACGGTCACGAGCCTTCCAAGCTTTGATCCAACAGTCAGATCATGTCCAAAATTCTATTCGATGGTTGATGAACACCCTGACTCTGATTCAAGCTCCCAGAAACACGATCCGATAGCCCTTAAGCTCATGATCAAGGCAATCGAACGGCTATAACACATTTCGACTGAAATTGGTTTGATATTCATTGGTTTTTGGCATCTTTCAAGCAGTTTGATTCCCATTTGACAGTCGGGCTTTTCCTAGAGGAGCAAAATTCATCCAGGCATACTTTTAATCCGATTTTCACTCGAATTTCTTCCTTTTTTGTCGATTAAAGCCTTTCTTAGTCCTTCATTGCCTGTAGTAAAAGACTCTAGCCCTCCAACACCTATAAATAAGATCCTAGGCCATCAAATCAAATTGTCTTTGATCAAGGGGAGGAATTGGTACAGGGTAGAGCCAGGCTTTTGTTAATGGCTGTTTCGAGATAACTAGTGCTGAAAGAAAGAACTGGACTTCTACACCATCTTTCTGCCAACGACAATCCGAGATCAAGATCACCTATTCTATTTTTTATTTTTCTTTATTTTTTAAATTTATGTATTTAAATTCTAAAATTTAACTTTTAAATTAATATAAATTTATTTTTCTACTTTCTAAATTCATGCTCTTTATTTTTAGTTGCTCTTTATTTTTATTGCAAGTTTATTTTTATTGCAAATTTAATTTTATCATAAGTAGATGCTAAGATCTAGATAGTAAATCTTAGTACCCAAAAATTTATATTCGTGCTATTTAAATTCTATTACTTAATTTTATGTAAATTTAAATTTTACTTTTAATTTTTGATTTTAATTTTATTTAAAAAAAAAATTTTTTAATAAAAATCAAAGATTTCAAATCAAAGCACTGCCTTCCATATGGATTTGACTCGACTCACTACTTTCTACCTATATTTAATTATTTTAAGAAGTCGAATTTAAATTGATAAACACAATGTCTTAACGACAATATCGTGGTCTTATCAATCCACCTCCTATTCCTAACAAAGTTGTCGAAACATAAAAATGGCTGTTGAGAGGGCCTCTTCCTATTTTCTTCTATTTAAGAACCAGAGATCTTTGATTCTCCATCAGAACGAGGTCCTCCTCCTATTCTTGGCATGGTTGCCCTTTTCCTTCATTAGGAAGAGATCCACCTCCTATTCCTATTGAAGTTACCGGAGCACAAAAAGGATTGTTGAGGGCCTCTCCCCGTTGCTTCCTATTTAAGAACTGGAGGTCTTCAATTCCATGTTAGGATGAGGTCCTCCTCCTGTTCCTGACATGGTTGACTTTTTTCTTCGTTAGGACGAGGTCCACCTCCTACTCCTAATGAAGTTGTCGGGGCACAAAAAGCACCGTTGAGAGGGCCTCTCCCCATTTTCTCCTATTTAAGAACCGCAGGTCTTCGATTCCTATTGGGTTGAATTCGGCCATGTCATCATGCCTTGGACTGGTCGTAGTGAGATTGAACAAAGTCCATAATGCCTATTGGTTAGTGTTCGATCGTGTCATGACGTCTTGGACTGGTCGTAATGAGATTGAACAAATTGCCGAACTTCAGCAAGAGCGATTTCATCACCAACAAAGAAGATGAAAGAAATATCACTAGAAGATACTTCTTTTCAAGACCAAAAGCAAAAGGAGTAAGAACAAGAAGAGAAAAATAAAGAAATGTATGAACTTCCACCCTCTACTCAATAAGGTACACATGACTTACTAAAGGGAGGTCTACTCATAGTCATCCAAATGAACTTATCATAGGTGATCTATCTCAAGATATTAGGACTAGAGCATCTATTAGGGAACCACTAAACCATTTTGCATTTGTTTCTCTGGTTGAAGCTAAAACATTCCTGAAGCTGAAAAGGATGCAAATTGGATAATGGCTATGCAAGAATAATGTATCAATTTGAAAGAAATAATATTTGAAATTTAGTTGAAAGATCTAAAAACTATCCTATAATTGGTACAAAATAGTTTTTTAAAAATAAATTAGATAAATAAGATAATGTAATTAGAAATAAGGTTAGATTGGTTGCATAAGATTATAATTAAGAAGAATGAATTGATTTTGATGAAATCTTTGCACCAAATGCTAGAGTTGAAGTTATTAGATTGCTCTTGGCTTTTGCATATTTTATGAATTTTATTTTTTTTCAAATGGATGTAAAAAGTATATTCTTAAATAGCTACATTATCGAGGAAGTTTGCGCAGAACAACTTCCAAATTTTGAAAATCATGAATTTCTTAATCATGTTTTTCAATTGAACAAAGATTTATATGGTTTGAAAATAAGATCCACAAGCATGGTATAATTGTTTAAGTAAATTTTTATTTGAAAATAATTTGAAAAGAGAAAATATAGGTATAACTATTTTTTTAAAAAGAAAGTTAAATGATCTTTTAATTGTTCAAATTTAAGTTGATGATATAATATCCAGTGTCACTAATGAGCTTCTATGTAAAGAATTTGCAAAGCTAATATCAAATGAGTTCCAGATGAGGATAATGGGAGAATTGACCTTCTTTCTTAGACTCTAAATCAAGTAATTAAATGAGAGGATCTTCACAAATCAAAGTAAATATACAAAAAAAATTAAAAAATTTGGTATAAAGAATGTCAAAGGCATTGATACCTCTATGAGCTCAAGTTGCAAGCTTGATTAAAATGTAAGAGCTAAAGCAGTGGATCCTAAGCTTTATAGAGGTATGATTAGATCAGCTTTACTAAGTAGCAAGTAGACTCGACTGAGACACTTTGACTTAAGACCGAGATAACCTAAACCACATCAAAGATCCAATGCAGGGGGAGATAGTGCAAGCCAACGATCTCAGACAATAACCGACCTCATCATTGAATTGACACCAATCTGGTGGATGCCAATATCAGCTCATCGAAAACTAACCCGAACATTCGATATACCAGCTCAAAGGATCTCAGTATTATTCATGCCCACTCGACCTCGAGTTCAGATCGAGATAGCACTCTAATGCGATGCCAACCTCGAGCCATAGGCCATCTCGATGATGAGATCAACTCTCTACATCCTCCTAGTGACTTCTAGAGCATAGATGGAATCCACAATTAGCATGCATGACTAATAACCATGATTTATATGTTGGAAGATTTTATTTCTATCATAACTGCCTACCAAATTAATGCCTAATAACTTAGTTGACTAGGGTCTAATGGTCTATCAGAATTAGGTATAATAGCTTACAGCTCCATCTCTATATAAAGAGATAACCAAAGGATCCTAAGGTAGATAACCAAGGGATCCTAAAGTAGGTAAGCAACCAAGAGAGTAGTGCCTAAACTCTCTCTACCATCTCCTCCCTTCATTCTTTTCTATTCTAAAATTTTGACTAACTTAAGCATCAGATGGTCCTCTACTGGAGCGCTGCCAATGCATGCAAACTTTCATTGCAGGTTCACCTAGGGAAGCACCCCATCAATCAGACTCAAGCTTCATGTCGACAAGTGACCAACATTAGTTTGGAGACTTACAGTAACAATGCCCATCATAGTATACTTTAAAATGCAGTCTAATTAATATGTGATGAGATAGCATTGAACCATTCCATTTTGGGACTTGTCTCTTAAATGCCATAACTTTTGATTAATTATTCAATCAAGAAAATCATTCCATATGGGATCTGTCTCTTAAATGCCATTACTTTTATTTAATTATGCAACTAATTAAGAGAGTTCTGAACTTCCCAAAAGAGAACAAAAACTATGTACATATGGCGGATGGAGGCTTTGCCAACACAAAAGCCTTCATTTTAATATATATATATATATACACACTCTCTCACAATAAGCTAAGTTCTTGAGCAGCATATTTGGTGTATTTGATCTAGTTATTGATAGATGTCTATGTAATAATCTTTTAAATTGTAATCGTTATAGTCATGATGGACTATAGGGTTGCTATGGTTGTAGTCATGCTTACCCTCTATAGGGTTGCTACCTCCTAGAGGCTAAGTAAGGCTATGGTTGTAGTCATGCTTACCCTCTATAGGGTTGCTACCTCCTAGAGGCTAAGTAAGGCTATAACTATAGTAATACGTATAGTCCATCACGGCTATGGTAGTTGCTACCTGAAAGATTATTATATGGGCTTCAATTGATAACCAGATCAAATTCACTAAATGTTCTAATCGTATGCTCGAGCCAATCATCATTAAGCTCTTATACATTAGCAAATATTTTAGATAAGTAAAGCTTTCCATCTACGCATATTGTCTTCCACGTCTCCTTATGCATGTACCAATAGTTGTAGTTTGGCATAAATTCACTCCTATGTGAATGGGCAACTATTGTATCCCTATCAAATATTTCTCTATTGACACATCTCTTATAAGGACAATGAGTCCATCCTTGAACTAAGAGTGTAGCACTCCCAAAAGCATAATTACAGAAGTAAAGGACATCATTGCAAATGGGGATGGTCAGGATGCACGTCCCATGCATGCGAACTTGGACTTGCTAGATGACTAGGTTGCATAAGCACATGAATTTTATTTTTAAGTTATTATTTTATTTTTTAAAAAAAATTCTACTTCTAGTTTGCAGCTTGAGGAGATGGTCAGGGGCTCGAAGAGGCTATGATGACTGCCTATGTGAGATGCGCCTAAATGGAGGTAATGCATTCGATTCTTGTTGTTGTATGGTCAAGCTTGGATGGTTTGTTAAATCGTAGACAACCACTTATAGCCACCTCATGGTTAAAGGTATAGAGAAACTTGCAATACAGGAAGCTTGGATGGTCTGTTACATCGCAGACAACCACTTGCAGCCACCTCATGCTTAAAGATGCGGAGGAACTTGCAATGCCTTATTTTTCAATGGTAGATCTGAGCCTTCTTTACATTTTCATGTACTGAGATTATCATGTACTGCTGGATAAGAATCAAACAATATCTAAATAAGGAGACCAGCAGACCAGCATATTATCATGTACTACTGGATGAGAATTATTTTTCTGCTAATATATTGCAGATGCTAACTAACAATCTTTATTACACGTGCATTAAATTTTGATCATCTTATTATATTTTGATAGATATTTTATTTAAATAAATTTTTAGGTCATCTGCTTGCTTTGATTTTTATTTTTATTTTTAAAAATTATACATTATGTCTTCTAGAGGTTGGAGCCATTCCAGCCAAGGATGGAGCTCTTAAGGAGAGAGCGATCATGCGGCCAACTCGCATGGTTCCATATATCTCACACTAGATGGTAATTAGACTTTAACACTTTAAATATTATTATTTTATTCTTTGCTAATTAATGTAACATTCTTTATATTAGATATTTTATGTGCAGGTTCAGATGTCAGGGGGTCACCAATGATCCTATAGTCACCTGCAGTAGCGACTGGCTCCTAGATATAGAGTCATGATCAAGGACCCACCTAGCTTGCGGCATTTTCAACTCAATTAGAGGATAGATAGCTCATCCACGTTCAGAGCCGCTCGTAAGTACTATAACTTTAATTAATATGTATAGAATTTAGCCATTCCAGAGTTAACATTTATTTTTCAAAATCAATTTTATAGCATGTTTAAAGAGTTTGGAGTATCTTGTGTGGTTACTGGCATCATCCGATGCTTGATGCCAGGGCCAGTGAACGAGTTCTCTAACAGTCATCTAGAGCTCATGATGCAGCCTGGGAGATATTTTTGATAAGTCAAAACTAGTTTAATTTTTAAATTTTTGATACATTGATATTTTAATTACATATTAATATACACTTGTTTCTATTTTACAGGAATACTACCAATTCGAGACTCCCTAGGATAAGGAGGTTGGTCATCAGACCTTCGAGGAGGTAGCCAAATGGAGGCTCCAAGGTGGCCTTTATAGCCTCAAACAGTCCGCTATCCAGCACTCCAGATTTCAGTCACCATCGGATTAGGAGGTCCTTCATGGATCACTAGATGTAGATGGACATATGGTAGACCCTCTGCAACTAGTGGAGTAACGAGGAGTATTCCAATAGATGGTAGAGGGCCCTATACAATCGGGCCACCCAGTAGGATCTAATTAGTCACATGGGCGGTCCGATTGGCAAACATGTTGTGGCCAACAGACTGCTAAGAAATCAATAACAAAATCTTCACTAGAACTGTAACACCTCTTATATGTATGTTTTAATTAATTTAATTTTACTATTTACTTATTGTAGACATGACAGTTGGGTTGTCCACCAAACCAGCTACAATTATGGTGGGCCACACATTAGTCTAGGAGGATTGATGACTATTTAGATTCTATATCATGATAGATAGCAGTAAAGATTTCAAATATTATTTACTAATTAAGTTATTAAAGGATCTGATTTTTATATTAGAACTAATATATTTCTAAACTATGCGGATGCGTTATGAGATGTACGTTATATGGAAATGACCCATCTTCTCAACCCCTCCTAGCTTTGAGGGATGGCTCAGCACCAACGGGGGGTGACTAGGAGTTGGATCATATGATCTGGCTATAGCTTCAACCCTCCACAGTCTTGATATGCTTCTACATTATCATAGTCCTCGACATCCTAGACTTGAAGTGATGCACACATTGAGGAGGTCGTGCAGAGGCTTCTAAGCCAATGACCTCAAAGCCTCTTAGATACCATTTACGATACGATCGTGGAGCTTCTCTGGGATCCATAACTGCATGACCAACTAGGATCGTTATCCTAGCCATCATATTAGATAATTATATTATTAAATTCTTTTATTTATTTTAAGTTTTCATATTTAGAAGCTTTATATATTTATGTTTGAGTCCAGAAAAAGAATCTAGGGGCTAAAAATTTAATCTAACTATTCAATCAATGGGCCGGAGGTGTCTATAGCTCTGTATCATTGAATGAAATGTATAGGAATAAACTATTTGAGAATTGAAGTGTATCAAAAAATACACCTCCATTTCAAAGGATACATCTCCATATTAAAATTTACTAATATTATTTTTTTTTCATTACAGGATGTTGGGAGATTCGGCTCTCATCCGCCAGCTACTTGAGAGGAGCAGAAGGAGAAGGCGGACGACGATGAAGATCAGATCTAATTTTTTTTTAGTATACTATATTTTTTTCTAATACTGCTTGTAAAAAATATGTATAATTTATATTTTTAATATAATATAATCAATTTTTAATTTTTGATTGTCATATTATCTTTGGATTTTAATTATAATAAATATTAAAAATCATAATTCATTATGATTAATGAAAATAGATTTAAAAAAATATTAGTATTAATTTTTTAAAAAATAAAATTAACTATTAACATCGATATTAAAGATAGCAGTTGCCATCGTTGATAACTATTAGCGACAGTACTAGAGACTAAATTATCGTTATTAATATTTTTTTAAAATAATATTTTTTATTTTATTTAAAAATTAGGGATGATATTAGCGATGGTATTTTTGATCGCTAATAATTATTAGTGATGACATTAGCCACGAACCACCGTCGCTAATATTTTTAAAACTTTTTTTAAAATTTAATTTAAATATTAAAAAATAGTTAGTGATAGAATTATTCTGTCTCTAAAGCTGTTGCTAATAACCTTATTAGCGATGGCTAAGTTTATCATTGCTAATAATGATAATTAGCGATATGGGTTTTCAAATTGGCTTTTATGATGGTATTAGCGATGACGGCACTATTAACAACAGTAGAAGGATTATTAGTGACAGTATTTAGCCATTGCTAGTAGTCTAAATTTTTGTAGTATGAGGATGGTACCTAGGCATATCTTTGATGATACCATGGTTGATGATGTTGGACCATGCATACAAACTATTTTTATAGGACAAAACTTATCTAGTGTTGTCGAGATCCCAAAAATATTTGTCAGGAGCGATGGTGATGTCCATATTGTAGATGTTAGTAGGTAATAAGTTTAATTGATTAAACAATATAAATGCTAGTATTTATTTATTGATACTCTACTAATATTAATATTCAACATGTTATATTTGTTAATATTCATTAACATTGCAGATCATGATGGCACTAAAATATCATCTAGTTTTCTCCTCCATCTCTTCATGGGCTATGCGAAACTCTGCATTTGAGCTCCTGCCAAGATATATTCCATCCACCTCCACATCGGCTTTGGCTTTGCAGGCACATACTCCTTCCATCAGTATATCTAAACCTCTACCAACAGCCATGTCACCAGCCTATGCATCTCCAGCACATACTCCATTCATCGATTTAGCTCCACCGACATCCACATCGCACGATCATAGTGAGAGTAGGTTTTCATTATATTAATTATTAATTAATTTATTTTTTATATAGTTATTACATACTCTTATATATTCGTAATATATTTTTATTATAGGTGCATCATCTAGTAGGATATTTTATGATCCCATATGCATACTGGATATATGGAACTACCAGCATCAAGTCATGGTGGAGTACGATCATGAGGGGAGGCCAGTAGGTGAGACCACATGGAAGATGCATTCCTTTTTTGGAGTGCTTGTAAGGGATCAGACATCATTCCCGTACTGTCCATAAACTGGCAATTGATGGATGCTGGTGTTAGAGACGGGAGTGAGAGAAGATTTGGGTAAGTGTATCTTAATTATATATATGCATGTGATATGTTTACACTATGTTTGATTAGAATAATTTTGTAACTTACTTCTAATAACTTTATGCAGAGGAGGTATGACTTTTCAGATCATGAGAGGGCTCGAGATATCTAACTAAAGAAGATTAGAAAGTTGTACCGAAACTACAAGATCAAGCTCCACAAAGGATGCTAGAGCACCATAGGGATACTAAGGAGGAGCTTGTTCCTTAGACCTAGGACCATCCACCAAGTCAGTGGGAGAGGATGGTTAGGCATTAGAGGGCTAGAAGTTTTAGATTTAATTTATAACTTATAAATTTTTTATTAAACTGACAATTATATTTGATTTTAACGTATGTGATTTAAATACTTTTTAAGTTGCATCTCATCAGAATTGGGAGAACTAGGCCACTCAGGAGTATACACATACTCTCGACCGTAAGTCCATGGGCAGTCATGTGCATAAAGAGATAATAATGAATTCTGATCCTTTAGTTTATAGGTTATTGAATTATTATTTTTTTGTGTATTTCTAATAAGCTAATTGATTGTTGTAGCTGATGAGAGAAGGGGTGATGTCTACTCATAGTGCCATCTTCTGATCAAGTCGTACGGATAAGAAGGGTAGGCCAATGAATGTCATAATTGGAAGAATTTTTGTAAATAATAATTGAAGTATGATTAGTATTATAGTATTTTTTATGAGATTTTATTTGAATTTATAATTACAAGAGTAGTTAGATGTGCTTGCGAGCAAGGGCCCGGACACCTCTAGCCTCATGATCATCTATCTTAGGTTTTGGGATCTGATAAGCACTCTGAGAGGATTCGTTGTAGGTCTGGATATATGCCGACGAGCTACTGGTTTGAGATAAGCATCTCCTCATACGCTTCTGAGGTCGTCAGTTGGGAGTAGTTTGATGAGGCCTTGGCACATGCAGCTCAGGCTTAAGAGCGTGCATCTCAGCTACATAGCGTCATGTCTGCGATGGTGTCACAGCTCTCCGCTCATCTTGGAGCTGATTTTTCAGACATTCAAGACATGTTGGCTATCATTTCATCTTTAGCCCCTCCAGCTCCTACTATAGCCCCTCTCGGTGATGACGAGTTACTTAAAGAGGATGATTTTGATTTAGCAGATTTTTAATGTATTTTATTTTTATTTAAAAAATATTGTAATATAATTTGATCATCAGCAATATAATTTGAGTATTTGAGATATATTCCTGCATTATTATTAAATTTTATGTGAGATTTTTTGTTCTTTTATGTTTTAACTTGAGTAATTATATATTGAATTGCATATATCAGATAAAAATGATAAAAAATGTTAAATTTATAATATTTTTTGCTGTTCATAGCTTATGGCAGCAATTAAAAATCGCTACCATAGTCATCCCAACCGTTGTCATAGATATATATTAATGGCTATCATAATCTATAACAGCGATTATAAAATCATTACCGTAGATCTGTAGCAGCGATTTTAAAATCACTGCCATATTTTTAGTTATGGCAGCGGTTAAGTAATCGCTGTTATAGATTGATTATAGCAGTGGTTCACTAACTGCAACTATTGACTCTATAGTAGTGGTTTTATAACTGCCGCTATAAAGCTGGTTAAAATAACGGTTGAAGAACCGCTGCTATAATTAGCATATGGTAGCGGTTATGATAACTGCTATAGAAATTGCTACCATAAACCTATGGTGATGGCAACGGTGGCAGTGGTTAAGTAACCACTGCCGTAGACTATGATAATGATTTTTTAGGCTACGACAGTAGTTTCGAACCACTATTGTAGCCCTTTTCTGTAGTAGTGAATTTTATCTTTCTGAACTATCATGTGGATGCATGAACAAGGCCTTTCTCATGCTAGTCAACTCCAAGGGCCAAATGCCTATCATGGTAGCTTGCACCGGCCACCATACAATGATAGAGATAGACTCAATGGTCATGGTTTAACTTGTCCTTTTCTTTAACCATTAGCTTTGTGAGATAGGAGGTGGTCTATTTATTTTGAAACATTGGATAGGAGTCATGCTTAGAAACTAATTTTTGATTGAGGTGGCTGGTGTATTTTTAATATTTAATTAGTTAAAAATATAGTTTATTTGCTTCTTTTTGATCTATATATCAATCATTAAATATTGGAATCAAAGAACACATAGTAGTTCTTTAAATTCTATGTTTTTAACCGTTAGTAGTAGCTATCGAAGAAGTTGATAAGAAAAGTGAGGATGAAGAAGCCGAAAAGAATGTTGAAACAAAATAATTTAATAAATTGATAAATATTTGTTACTATTCTTTTAAATTTATTTGTTCAAAATTTGTTTCCTTGATTTAGTATATATGGCATGCAATTCCAAAAAGAAACAAAGATAATATGTAAAAATATATGAATGTATGTTTCATATTTGGGTATCTAATAAAAATTCATTAATTTACTAAGATTGTTGGCTAATAAGTTTATAAACTATTGTACAAAAAATATATTATTCTTGATGATGGTAAAAATGGATTTTGTAAGAGTTGCAGATGCTTGGAGGGTTTACATGTGTAGGTTGAAAAAGAAGTTCAATCGACATATATAGTACAAGAGAAGAAAGACTGGCTAATAAACCAGGATGAATAACTTATTTACAAGTAGTAGCTATTTGGAACCACTTAACTATTGAAAATTAGAAAATATAAAGGTAAAATTAATTTTTACAATACTTAAGGATTCTTATCATTTTAAAAGTAGTAGCTATTGAAATAACTTATTTACAATCATCTCATATCTCATTCATTGTCTATTATTTTATTTAAATATATTTATTGTTATAGAAAATCAATAATAAAAATAAATCAAATCAGGAAAGTCAGGATACATGCATAGTGCTGATCCCAAGAGCTTTGCAAGGATTAACGAGAAGTTGGTACATGTAAATTATCATTATCTTATACTTATTTGTATATTATCATGTCCACATGCACGTATGTTGTGAACTGATTAATATTTTTATATATAAGTCCTCTCATATAATTTTTTGATTTATTAACATATGTTGTCAATCATCTGTAGCTGCTTTTGTATGATTGTTTAGTCATCATTGCAATTAGTTGCATATCTGTGTGGCTCTATCTATGAAAAATTTCTTAAATTCATGATAATACAGTTGAATTTCAGATAACATCAAATAAGAATATGGAATCACCATCCCAAATTTTGATGTTTCTTGACACTTACAAGCCTAAAAGAGGAAAGCAAGCTGATGAGGATATAAGCACTAAAATTGTAAGTTATATAATTTATATATTTTTATAAACTTAAAGAGTATTTTTGTATTGTTGCATTGAACATGATTATTTATTAGTTTTGAAATAAAATTATGACTAAAAGTATTTAATGTGGCAGTTGTTAGATATTATAGTCTTAGTTAGAGGAAATACAGTCTCAAATTCAAGTAATAAGTAGTATAGATGCAGAAAAATTTATAAAATTTTAGAAAATGAAAAATCTAAAGGTGTGCATAAAGCATTTATTGCCAAAGTACAAAAATCTACTGCCTAAACCTACAAATATTGCTGGCTAAACATAGAAAATTGTTGTCTAAAATTAAAAATATAAATATTGTGAAAATCTTTAGAAAATCGTTGCCTAAATTTGAATAATTATTATCTAAAATGAAAAATTTGCTATCCAATGCTCTCAAAAATTGTTATCTAAATATTAATAACCACTATAAAATACTTAATTCAAAACCTCAAAAAAAATCACTACCTTAATAAATTGCATTTTCTTTGTTAAAATCGTTATACATACTTATTAAAAACTGCTACTTAAGGTCCTATTAGACAACGGTTATTTAATCATTATCTTACAATCAAAACTAGTCGAAGACCCATGCATTGCGTAGGATGGATAATTATGATCGATAATTATTAAATTTATTAAAAATAAATATTTATAATAAATATTTTTTATTTTTTAATATTTTATTTTATTTTATTTATTATATATATTTTATTATTTTATAAAATAATATTTTATTATTATTTTCTTCTTTCTTTCTATTCTTATACCTTTTACTCATCCGTCGGTGCCACCGCACCTCCTGTTGTCTCACCACGGCTTTCCTTCTCTCTTGGCAAACATCGATGCCGATCGCACCCCCGCCTCCTCTTTTTTTCTTATATCTTCTCTGCATCCACCGATGTCGCCCCACCACTGCTTTTTTTTTTTCAGCAAATACTGATCTTGATCGCAACCCCCCCGACGTTTCTGTTGGACAGCATACTACATCATTAGTATCTTATAAACTTTTGAAGATAATTAAATATAAAGATTTGGTTTTCAAATTGATGGAGTACCGTGCTCTATTTATAGATAATTTATTAGGTTTGATCTGATCTAATCTGATGAATCAATTCAGATCTTGAAATATATTATTTATTTAAAAATAATAAAAATATTATTTTAAAAAAATAAATTAATATATTATTATTTTTAAAATTAAAAAATAATATGTTAAATTAATATTTTTTAAAAAATATTATTATTATTTTTATATATTTTATTTTTTAAAAATATTATTTTCACCTCTTATCCTTTTTCTATTTTTATTTTTAAAATATTATTTTTATTAATTTTATAAAATATTATTTTAATTATTTAAAAATATTTTATGTGGCACAACTAAAATCATTTGAGATGCTGAGGTGACAACACCATAATACTTTTTCATAGAATATTTTTTTTAAAAAATACTATTTTTGTCACTTATCCCTCCTCTATTTTTATTTTTAAAATATTATTTTTTTATTTTTTAAAATATTATTTTATTATTATTTAAAAATATCTCATGTGGCATAACTAAAGTCGTTTGAGATGCAAAGATTTGGCTTTCAAATCAATAGAGTTCCGTACTCTATTTTATGGATAATTTATTAGGTTTGATCTGATCTGATTCAATGAATCGATTCAGATATTAAAATAAAATATTATTTATAAAAAAATTAGTATGTTATTATTTTTAAAATTAAAAAATAATATATTATCTTTTAAAAATAATAAAAAAATATTATTTTAAAAAATATTATTATTATTATAATATTTAATTTTTTAAAATTATTTTTTAAAAAAATACTATTTTCATTTCTTATCCCTTTTCTATTTTTATTTTTAAAATATTATTTTTTTTAATTTTATAAAATATATTTTTTTATTATTTAAACATATTCTACATGGTACAACTAAAATTATTTGAGATGTTTAGGTGACAACACCATAATACTCCTCCATAGAGTATTTTTTAAAAAAATATTATTTTTATCTCTTACTCCTCTATTTTTATTATTAAAATATTATTTTTTTTAATTTTTAAAAATATTATTTTATTATTATTTAAAAATGTTCCATATGGTATAACTAAAGTCATTTGAGATGCTTAGGTAAACAATACTCCTCCATAGAATATTATTTTATATATATATATATATATAAGATACTATTATCTTTGACTTTAGGCAATGGCTGCAATAGCTGTTGCTAAAACTATTAGGCAACAATTTTGGACCATCAAGTAGTATTTTTTAGTTGTTGTTAAGTTTCACACCATAGGTTTGGTATCATACTGTAAATCTGTTGCTTGGTTAGAAGGTGACTTCTCAACTGTTGTAGCATGGCTTTCTGATGTTCATCATTCTCCCTATCAGCATTTATCTATTTTATGATCTTTGGCCTTGGAATTCTTAACTCATACTTTTCGTGAAGGCAACGGTGCTGCTGATTATATGACAAAATTAACGTGGTCGGGGAATGTAGATTGGAGTGCTCATTCTGATGTGGCTACTCAGTTTGCTTCCATTCCTCGGGCGGATATACTCATGGGGTTGCTTGTCCATATAGGGTGTGGCATTATGAGGCTGTATCCTAGAGATTTAACCTTCGTTGAGCTTTGTCAGTCGGTGTTCAATTAGCTTAAATCTCTATTTTTCTCATGCTGTTCGCATGTTCAATTAGCTTAACCTTCGTTGGCTATGGGTAGTTCGGTTTTGGGCGCACATTGCAATTGATTTGGAGCGTTGCTTTCTGCTCGGCTGGATTTTGGTCTTTTTCTTTGCTCAATTATGGCGGGGATGCAGCTGCCATGGCCGTCTATGTTTTCAAATGCATATTTGCATGGTTACTTCATGTGCTGTCATAGTGTCTTCATGCTGCGTAATGCTATTGCCATTTAAGCTATTGGAGCAGATTCGCATGACCTATCTTTATAGTTTCTCTTTGAATTTTTTTAGCCACACTCATCATGTTCGCCCCTTCTTATGCAATTTTGGACTCCGAGCTGTTTTCCACCATGCTAGCATGTTCCCTCAAAGGGTTCTGCATTTTACGACTTCCGTTCTGCTTGTATTCCTAGTATAATATTCTTCTGTTAGCTGCTGTTTTTGTTGTGTGCTAGCAGTGGATTTTGTATAGTAATTGTATTTGTTTGTCCACACTTGTTAGCCTGAGACAGCAATCCAGCTCATTGTACGAACGAAAAAAAAAAAACTCATTTCGTTAGACATACGGTAAGCATATTTTTATCAAATGTTCGTGTTGTCTCAAAAGAGGGTATAATATCTCAATTTAAAGACTTCCATTATGCTTACTATTTTACTATTTTAAATAAATAGTAAATATTTTTTTGCCCAAAAAAATCCCAATCATAGAAATCCATTATTATGATCATGGTGATGCTCAAGTAAAAAACTTTATATATACTCATTCCGAAATTTTAAATTTTATTTTTTATACAAAACATATACAATATTTAATTTAATTACAAATTAACATATGCATAAGTAGTTGTTATAAATTTCAGTCACAAATATTTAGGATATTTTCTAAATATAGATAAAATCTAAGAATATAAATTTTAAAATTAGATTATATGACATGCATGATGGAATCATTTGAGGTAGATTTACTTATGATATAGATTTATAGGATCCAAAATTTTTCTTAGCTCAGTTATACGTGATCTGAATTGAAGGATTAGAGTGTAAAATTCTACTCTAAAATACTCTCTACCTGGATTATGAACTCCTGGTGGCTCCAACCAATCTGATTTTAGGTGATGACTAGTATTTAAGGTTGAAAAGGCAAGGATATTGAAAAGAAGCTTGGTTATGTAACCACTAAACTAGATTGTGGTTATATAAATTGATTTAAAATGATTTAATTAAGAATAATTTACAACACTCTTCTGATTTTTTTTTTTTTTTTGGATAAAGCACTCTTTTAACAGTTTTCGATGATGAGACGGCTTGTCTTGCCACCTTTGATGTTAAGATGGTATTTGATTTTCTATAAAGCAAGGTTCTAGCATGAAAACGTCCACTTGATCCGGCAGTACTATTGCTGTCGATTTTTTTTTTTTTTCCGTTCCGATTCCAATCTTTTATTTGAGCTCTCGAAGTTTGCATTCTATTATATATATATATATATATATATATATATTTTATTTTTATTTTTATTTTTTCCTCATTTGCACGTTATAACCCAGCTTACTCTCTTTTCTTATCACGAGACTTTAGTTATTTATTTGATATGGCGAATGCGTTTGCCGAGGTTAATTTATTTAAGGTTTATCGACTTAAGAAGTGGATCAGGAAGCGGGATCGTGGAGAAGGCTGTTATCATATCAACAAAGAAAAAGTTATAATCGAGGAAGTCTATGAAAGGGACGGTCCTGAAGAAGAGCGATATTTATCATCAAACTTATCAATAAAATATTTTAATTTTTAAATATTTAATATATTCAATTAAAAAAAAAATATAATATCTAGTAAAAAAATATTTGAAAATCCTCTTTTTTTTTTCATCTTTAGTGACGTCGGCCATAAGACATGAAAGATACTAGCTCCAAAAAATAGAACGCGATATCCATCAGGTTGTGTCAACAATCTACCCTAACCAATTAGGCTCGGAAAGAGCTAGCTGTGATTCATGCAACAATGGTTAGCCTTATGACAAGGCCGAAGAGTTTAGCATTGGAAAACATAATATACCCCTTGACCAGTGCTAGTGATAAGTTCTAATTGGCTAGATCTGAAAAAAAATATTTATCAAATATATGACTAATTATTAGTTCTATTAGCTAGATTCAAATTGTAATTAGAATAGTAAATTAAAAGTAATCATTAAATCTGATATGGTTAGAAAAATCTTATCGTGGATGAAGCTGAAGTACTAGGTGCCTCAATTGGTTGACATTAATCCTGACTGACTTGAGATATTTTTTAAGCCAACCCAAGCCGATATTTCAGGAAAATTTTATGCTTGATATTATTGTCCGATTTATGCTAACTGGAGAAATCTCAAAATCTATATAGCAACCAATCATGAGTAGATAAGGAAGAAGATAATCATATATCTCTTCAGATAAAGTAGAAAATAATGTATTTTATCTAATAAGGCAAAGCTAACAATCCGATTCTTCAGATTTCCCATGGCATTTTAGCCTTAGCCTCTAAATGGAGGGCTAAAAGGGACTCTCAAGGTATGCAATCACTACTCTCCCAACAATATGCACTACTACAAAAAGGAGCTATGACAACGCATATTATAGTAGCAGTTTTCGAAACCGCTACAATAGAATCTATGATAGTGGTTTTAAAGAACCACTAGCATAGTTCGGACCTATTACAGTGGTTACAAAGAACTGTCGACGACTGTGAGCTGTGCCGGCCGCTAAGAGAACCCTCGGCTTGTAGGATTTGGTATGGTCTTCCAAGCCTTGGGAGGCCACGGGAGAAGTCAGAGTGTCGGCTCTAGGAGACTAGGATGGGTATGAGTCCTAAGGTTAGGAAAGAAGTTATCCTAGGTGAAGACGACGTGTAGCCTTGCACGGAGCTCGAGGTTCAGGTGTGAGGACCTTGAAAGAGCTTGGTAGGTGCTCCGGAGACTTGGGCCACAAGATAAAGCAAAGAACCAAAGCCAAGAAAGAGAATCAGCCAAGAACAGGAGCTGGCACATAGGCGTGCCGGCTCGGATACATAATCGAGCTGGCTCGGACTGAGATCAAGCTAGCTCGGGGCGCAGCTAAGCTGGCTATCTTAGGCAGACAGAAGATGATTTTGGACTGGATGCAGTCGAGCTGGCTCGGCTCCTGAGCGAGCCAGCTCGATGGGTGTGAATAAAACTGACGAAATTTTCTATTTAGTCTTGGATTGGATTTAATCTAAGGGATCTTAAGGCCTGGTCCAATAGAATCTTAAGGAGACTAACTTATGTATGGATCGGGTTTAAATCTAGGGGATGAGAGCATGTGAGGCATATGTACATGAGCTCGGTGAGTGCTTTCATTGGGTTAGCCTAGGAGAGTTTTTCAGCTAGGGTTTGGATTTATTAGAGTTTATGTGGTATAGCATAAAACCTAGGGTATATAAATCCAGGCATTGTATCTTTTACAAGAGTGGAATGCAATTGAGCTTTTCTTCCTAAAAAACTCTCTTCTCTATTCTCTTTCTAGTTCCAACTTTAAGCCCTAAGATGTCATCATCATCTACTTCATTCTTCTTTTAGGTTTATTTATTGATGTGTTACTAATATTATTGTTCAACATGTTATATTGGTTAATGTTCATTAATGTTGCAGGTCACGATGGCATCGAAATGCTATCTAGCTTTCACCCCCATCCCTCGATGGACTACGCGGAGCTCCGCATTTGAGTCGTAGTTGGAGCATACTCCATCCACCTCCACATTGACTGCCCATGGACTATCAGCATCTACTCCACCGTCGGAATCTACTCCACCGCCATCTGAAACTCCACCATCAACCACATCTCCGATACATGCTCCGACACCGACATCTGAGTGTGCATTTTTATTATACTATTTATTTATTTATTTATTTTATATAGTATTTATACACTTATATATTTGCATAATGTATTTTCATTACAGGTGCATCATCTAGTAGATATTTCACTGTCCTACACGCATGCTGCATGTGTGAAACCGCCAGCATCAGATGATGGTGTAGTATGATAGGAAGGGGAGGCTAGTAGGTAGACTGTGTGGGAGATGCATTTCTTTTTTAGAGTGCTTGTGAGGTGGTCCGACATCATTCTGGTACTACCCAAAGACTGATGATTGATGGATGTTGGTGTCAAGGATCGGGTATGGAAGGAGATATGGATCAGTGTATCTTAATTATATTTATGCATTTGATATGTTTACACTTTATTCGATTAGAATAATTTGGTAACTGACTTTCGATAACCTTTATGCAGAGAAGGTATGATTTTTCAGATCACGAGAGGGCTGGAGATGTCCGACTGAAGAAGATTGGAGAGTTGTATCGGGGCTATAAGATCAACCTTTATAGAGGATGGCTTGAGCACCGATGAGACACTCTGGAGGAGTTTGTTCCTTGGATACAGGACTGTCCCCCCGAGTCAATAGGAGGGGATGGTTAGACATAGGAGGAGTCAGGAGTTTGAGATAAAATTTCTAACTTTTTAATTTTTCAATATGCTTAAAATTATATTTAAATATTTTTTAAATATTTATTATTTATTTAAATACTTGTTAGGCTATCTTCCATCAGAACTGAGAGAACCGGAGAGTCCAGGAGTATACTTACACTCTAGGCCGTGAGTCTATGGCCAGTCATATGCATAGAGAGGTAATAAGTTCTGAATCTTTATTTATAAATTAAATTAATATTTTTTTATATATTTTTAATAAACTGATCCATTGTTATAGCTGATGAGAGAGGGGGTAATACCCAGTCATAGCGAGTGAAGGGAAATCCTGATTTTTCGGTCCAGGTTCGTCCAGATCTGATCAGATCAAGAGATATATTTCAAAAATTTTTCTCTTGATCCCAATCAGATCTTGATATATTTCAGATCTGATTCTTATTATTTTAATAAATAAAATAAAATAAGATAAATTAAATCAAATTTAATTTACCTGATTTGGATAATCCTATTACCCTGTAGATGATCCTGATTGCAGCGGAAGGTTCTGGATCTAGCCATGCAAGTGCCTGGCCTCTATCGATATCCACTCGGGTTGGATTTGAAGATCCTCTTCTTCTCTATCACATCTCCAAAAATCAGATCTGGATCTGATCTGGAGGATCTTCAAAACTCCTTTTGAAGATCAGCAGTCGTCCTTTGCAGCAGTGCAGCCTTCTTCTTTTGATCGCCTTTCTTTTGATCTGGAACGCACCAACCAAAATCCAAAACTCTTTTGGACGTGGAGAGGAGAAGGAGGAGAAGTTTAGGCATGGAGGAAGAGGAGAGAGGCAGCCTTGGGGCATGGGAAATCTCTATTCTACTCTTTGGGTTGGGCGCAGGGTCTTATTTATAGACCTCTTGTGATCCAACTCCTCTTATTCTCAACCAATCACAACCCTTTGTGAAATCAGATCTAAATCTGATTGGTTGGAATAGAGTCCCCTGGATTCCTCCTTAGAGGGCGCCTAAGACCAGTCAAACTGGATTCTTAGTAGAACTCTGATTGGAATCCAAAAGGGAGGTGGAGTCCTTGTCCAACAAGGACTCCAAGGCGCCTCCAACTTGGGCGCACGCCTAGGGTGGCGTGCGCCCTCCTCCTTGCCAGGTTCTGGCAGGGGGACAGGCCCCCACCAGTTCTCCAATAGGTGCATGACACGTGGACAAAAGTCAAAGTATCAATGGTCAACATTTGACCAGTCAAAGGTCAACTTTTGACCAAAGTCAAAGGACAAGAAATGGCAGGTGACCAAAAATGGCAGGTAGTGTCTTACAAATAAGACAACCTTTTCTAACTTGGACAACCTCCAGTCAGACCATATGAAGGCCTCTGATTGAGCACAAACTCCTTTGGCTCAGTCAGGACAACTTATTTATGATAGTAAAAGAAGAACGTTAGGTTCAATCGAGTGCTAGCACGATTTCCTTGAACCTAATTGAATCTCATTCAGATCAATTGAACTAGATCAGTTCAATTGATGATCACCAGATTCAAACCCTTGTTTGTGTGACCCAGTTAGGTTCAGTTCTGTATGGTAATGGGATATGTCATGATCTCTATCATCGACATCATCGAAACTCCTTTCGATGGATCAGAACTCTTCTGATTCGAACAGCTAGAATGATCGATCATCTAAATCATTCTAATTGCTCCCAAAATCCACCAGTGACACCTAGCAGTATATGGTGGCAACCCATCAGAGCTGAATGCGAACCTCTTGGTGCAGCTACCTGTGTGATTAAGTTCTTCTATCTTGAGCCCCGATCAGATTAGGGTTAAGGTGAACTCGTCAAACCCTAGTCTCTGTCATATGATGTAAATCATTCGATTCGAAGTCCAATGTGAAAATCCTAAATAGAAACTCTTTCTATTATTTCACTCTGCCATGGCCATGGGCTTCTGGACTTGATTCTCATGATCATCATAGGGCTGCTCCTCTACCACCGAGGTAGATAGATTCCATCTTGATGCAATCCAGTTCCTACAATGAACATGCTATAGCCAACATACACCTCAGGGTTCCATATGGCTAGGAGACCGAGTAATGGTGTAGTCAAACTATAACACCCTCAAGGTGAACTGCCGATGCATCCTCAGGTCAAAGAACCAGACACACTACTGCAGCATCGAGTCAGTCATTGACGAGAAGGTAGACTTCCTAATGACTACTCGAGGTGGTCACGCTCAGTGCCCTCGTTCTCTAACGAGTACCTGTACTCTCGCTCCGGTGTCTCCACACCGTAGACTCAAGACTCATCTACTAAAGAGAAGCGATTGTACACCAACCTTCCGGATCAATCACCATCCTCATGATGATCCTATGGTCGGGAGCATTTTATGAGTTAATAATGATTATTCATGTCTTAAATTTTCAACTCTTGAAAATATGAATTATCATTACCATTAACTCAAAGGATGTATCACAGACACTAAATACACATATGTGATAGAAAATAACCCATTTTATTGATTATAGTCAAAATTATAATTTTGCCCCTAGAAGTGTATTACAAGTGTCAGCCAATTCTGGCTTCTAGGGCACATATATCTAACAATCTCCCACTTGTCCTAAAGCCAATTGGCTACAAGTCTAAGTCCATCTTCTCAAGGTGGGCTTCGATCTTCTGTTGCCCAACGGCTTTGTAAGTGGGTCTGCCACATTATCTGCGGAGTTGACTCTCTTGACCTCAACGTAACCTTTCTCAAGGTAATCGCGGATGAGATGATATCGCCGCTCAATGTGCTTGGACTTCTGGTGAGACCTCGGCTCCTTAGCAAGGGCTATGGCGCCATTGTTGTCGCAGTAAAGAGGAATGGCATCTGATGGCATTACTCCAATTTCTGCAGCAAACTTTTGTACCAGAATGCTTCCTTTGCAGCCTCTGATGCAGCTATATATTCTGCTTCCATGGTGGAATCTGCTATCACAGTTTGCTTGGAACTCTTCCAGCTGACAGCTCCACCATTGCACACAAACAGACTTCCAGATGTCGACTTTCGATCATCTATATCAGGACATGAAGTCCGAGTCTGTGTATCCTTGAACTTGGAGTTCTCCTTACCAAAGACCAACATCATATCCTTAGTTCTTCTCAAGTACTTAAGGATATATTTCATAGAAGTCCAGTGTTCTTCACCTGGATTTGACTGATATCTGCTTGTGACACTCACAGCATGGGCTATATCAGGTCGTGTACATAGCATGGCATACATGAGGCTCCCTATTGCAGAAGCATAAGGGATCTTGCTCATGCGTTCTATTTCCTCAGGTGTGCTGGGGCACATCTTCTTGGAAAGATGAATACCATGTCTGAAGGGTATTAATCCCCTCTTAGAGTTTTCCATACTAAACCTCTTTAGTACTTCCTCTATGTACATCTTCTGTGAAAGTCCTAGCATCCTATTCGGTCTATCCCTATAGACCTTAATTCCTAGAATAAAGGATGCTTCACCTAGGTCTTTCATGGAGAATTTCTTGGACAACCACATCTTGACTGATGTCAACATGGGAATATCATTCCCAATAAGGAGGATGTCATCCACGTACAATACGAGGAAGACAACAGCGCTCCCACTGACCTTTTTGAAAACACATGGTTCCTCTTCATTTTTGATGAAACTAAATTTTTTGATCACATCATTGAAACGAGTGTTCCAGCTCCGAGATGCTTGCTTAAGTCCCTATATGGATCTTTGCAGCTTGCAAACCTTGTGATCAGTATCACTAGATGTGAAACCTAGCGGCTGTTCCATATAGATATCTTCCTCAAGATATCCATTTAGGAATGCCGTTTTCACGTCCATTTGCCATATTTCATAATCAAAATAGGCTGCAACGGCAAGCAATGTGCGGATGGATTTTAGCATAGCTACCGGGAAAAAGTATCCTGATAGTCAATGCCTTCACGTTGACTATAACCTTTTGCCACCAGTCTAGCCTTGAATGTCTCCACATTCCCATCTGCACCAATCTTTCTCTTGAAGATCCATTTACACCCAATAGGTACTATACCTTCTAGTGGATCTACCAAGGTCCAGACTTGGTTTGACTGCATCGAGTTGATCTCTGACTTCATTGCCTCAAGCCATTTCTCGGAGTCGATATCTGATATCACCTCGTTGTAGGTTTTGGGATCATCACCATGAGCACCATTACCTATGAGGAACATTTTCTCTACGTCCTCTGAAATAATACCTAAGTATCTTTCAGGGGGATGGGAAACTCTTTTCGATCTACGAGGTGGAGGAGGTAGTGTTCTTATTGGCTCAACCTGATTTGGTTCCAATTGGTCCTTAGCTTTTTCCACTTGTGAGACTTTCTCATCAAGCTTAATCTGCTTTCCAATGCCACTATCTTGAATAAACTATTTTTCAAGAAAGATGGCATGTCGACTCATAATCACATTGTGGTCTTCTGGAATGTAGAAATAGTATCCTAATGACTCTTTAGGATATCCTATGAATCGAGCTCTGAAGGACCTAAACTCTAACTTGTCCGCTTGTTGTCTTTTGACATAAGCCGGACAACCCCAAATTCTGAGATGACTCAGACTTGGTTTCTTATCGTGCCTTATCTCATACGGTGTGGTAGGAACGGTTTTAGAGGGAACCCTATTTAGTAGATAAATTGAAGTTAATAATGAATATCCCCAAAGGA